>VZQC01009419.1:302495-616599 GCA_009823505.1 Rhizomys pruinosus
CTTTTATAATTATGTTTTTCAATTATTGAATATATCTGTATGGATTGTAGCATTTGTAAGTATTAGGTACAAACTTAGAAGCGGAAAGCAGTTCAAATGTAGATCCGACTTGGCAGTCGTGGCACGCGGATTCTTTGTGAGTTCAAGGCCAGCCTGGTCTACAAAGCACGTTCCAGGAAGCTGGTGCTCCAGGGAGACTCTTGTCTCGAAAACGACCAAAAAAAAAAAAAAAAAAAAATGTGTTAGATCTAATCCTTTCATGGGCTCTCAGACAGGAATCGATTTTCTTTATACTTAAAGAATCGTTTTCCAGAGTACTGGCCACCCTGGTTGAGGTGTACCTACCTGATTAACGTACGTGAAATCATACCCACAATTGGGACTTAAACGCCTAAATCACTTCAATAAGTACTGTAGAGACCATTTTACCCATTTAGGGCGAATTGGCGCAAAGAAAAATATGCAGCCGGTGTGTGGCAACACCATTTAAATCCTAGCACTGGGAGGCCAGAGGCTGAAGGCCGAGTCGGATCTTTTGTGAGTTCAAATGCAGGCTGGTCTACATGAGTGAGTTCAGCATAGTCTGGGGCTACAGGGAGCACCCTTTGTCTTGAGACAAAGACCACACCCCTCAAAAACACCAGAGAGACAATAGAATTGATGACTTCATGAGTATTAATTCTGTCTTAGTAATATGAATCCTCCACATTTTTAGGGTTCCAACCCCTTCTCATGCTTTCCTTTATAATAATCCTATAATATATATATATATATAATATATATTAGTAGCAACAGTGGAGTACATGTAATAAAAATGGACATGATTAGATGAGTTATGTTTAGATAAATATTTACTTTTAATTTCCATGTGGTCAAGAAATAAATATCTTGCCTTGCATAACTATAATTTTCATGAAATGTATACACACAACAATTCATTCAGTGATAAGTATTGAGTCTCATTCAGTGCCACGTCAACTTCTAGGCCTTAAGCAATCTAGACAAAATTTCATGACCTCCATCGAGTTTAATCAGCCACATATTTTTCTTACACTTTCTTGTAGCTCTTGAAGGTCTCATTGAAGTTATTTTTAAAAAAGATAGGGACTCAAAACTGAGGGCTCAGGGCACAGGGCATCATCACTGTCTCTGCTTGAAGAAGCAATGAGAAAGAGCAGTTAAAAGATTATACGGGGAAGCTTCTGGATGCAAGTCTTGGCCTTACCGGGCGCGGGGGGGTACTGGCAGGGGTTTGGACCACGATCCAGTGTCTCTTCAGAGACTATGCCTAAGAAATGATGAAATCTCTCCCTCATCTCTCTTTTCTTTTGTTATCCCCCACCCTTGCAGTACCTGAGGTCAAATGAAGACAGAAGATGAAGCCCACACAACTTGACCTTTTGAAATATGGAATGGGAGCCAAAAACATGGGAGCAGGTCTGGAAGGACAAATGGAAAATAGTCATCATCGACTCTGACCAAGAACTTTTGCATTATTCTCATTTTTTTAGACTCTGATTTTTCCCTAAGTACATGTGTTCTTTCAAATAATTGACAGTTTTGACCTGCACATTGGGCAGCACCTGTTGGGAATTAGGGCTTATTTTATTAATCTCCTGCTCTTTCAACAAATATTAATGTTCTGCATACTTGGAGGTTTTTGGAAAATCTAATATAAATGAATAAAGTTCTTCTGCATGTGCCTGTCAGGTCTATGTTAGGACTTTTTAGAGGGAAGGGAAGCTGACATTCTGTGAGAGAAAGAAGTAATGACGTGAGTCATTCCATCATGTCTATGCTTCATTTGGAACTGCCTTATATGCTGCCTGGCTTTGTACTCTTAACTCCTCACCTGTGTGGCTAGCCACAGGAATGTCATGTCCAAAAATAGCAAAGGGGTATTGAAGTCCTATGGAAGCTTTGTGGAGATAAGCTTTCAGATGTACCAGTGGGGCTTCAGTCAGAATGTATCTAAGATCCAAAGACAAGAAAAGTGAAGCTATTACATAAGCCTTTGTTTCATACCAATGTTATTATTGCTTTATTGTTGTATTGTTCTCCCAGAAAATCTTACTAGAATTTTGCTTGGCAAGTCTTTATAAGATTTATGTTTTTCAGGAAAAAATGTAATTCATGGATTAACATATCATCCAAACATATGTGTCTATACCAAAGTAACCTACCATAACTATTAGTGCTGTTTAAATACCTATATATCTAATTGCTTGTGCTTCATTAGTAGGATCAAAAGGTTATTCCTGGACAAACTGACAGCCCATGAAAGGAAACAGCCAGAATTGACCAGAGTCCAAGACAACAGCTCCAGAGAGAGTGGACTGTTTTGCTTGTCATCCACCTGTGCCCCTTTTCTAAGCCTAGCGAACAATCTGTGGAAGACGGGGCATGGTAGAATGTAAGGGCTGCGATTGGGGTGAATGGTGAAACTACAGCAATGTAGTCTGGACACTCATTTGATCAACTTGATTGAACATACAACCCCTCACCCCCAGCTGGATAGTGGGGCTGTGGGGGTTTGGGCACAACAGCCTGCAAATTGGTTTTACATGGAGGATGTTTGTACTCATGGATTATCACTTATAGCTAAAAAATGAAAAAAAAACTGAGAGAAAGATGCAGGACAGTTATGGCAGAATGCATGATCTGGGATGGGGTGGGGGTGGGGGGGAAGGGAAAGGGAAATATGCTTGAACTGAATTGGAAAATGATGTATGAAATGCACAAAGCATCAATTAAAAAATGTTAAAAATAAAAAAAATAATAAAAAAAGATTCATGTTTTTCATGTTAGTTATCCCTCTCCTTACTCAAAGACATTTGGAGAAGTCCTGTAGAAGCCTCTTAAAATATACACTTACACAAGATAAAAAGGGTTAAAATGTAGTTACCCTATGCCAGGCCCTACAGGTTTGCAAATAAAAAGCTCAGTGACAGAAATGGACTTCCTCTTTTGCAGTGTTGACTAAAGGAACCCACAGACCCTCAAGCAGTGCTGGCTATTGCCATTGTTCTTGGCTACCCTCTAGAACTTAATAGTAAGATTTTTTCTAAGACTAGTACATATATGAGTTGTAGCACAACAAGGTAAAATTCTAGCTTGTACTGATCTAGAACCTTCATCATTACTGCCTACTGCCTAGCTTATTCAAGTAATATAAGGTACTATGAATACTATAGGAAGAGAAATGTAATCATCAATTTACCAGTATGTGAACTCTGGAATTTACAAGAATGCCTGTCTTGACAAGATCTCCCCACAGGTACAATAGTAGCACAAATGTTATAGGAGTTACCAGGCAACTTCTGCTTGAATTTAGGGTACCCTTGAATTGGTTATTATTATGTCAATAAATTAATGCATCATTCATCTCTTACCAGAGAAGCTTCTTGTTGCAACAAATGATGATACACAGAGACCTACAACCATTCAACATGAAGAGAACAAGAGATTTCAAAGTGCTCAGCCCTAAGTGGGACATTTATAACATATTCTTGCCTCCCAAGACTCGGGATTATTGCAAACCAAGAAGAAGAATGATTGTAAGAGCCAGAGGTTAGAGATGAATACAAGGAAGCTATCATGTGGACACCGTAGACCACTTGTACATATGAGCCCACTATAGTTGTGACGACTGGGCAAGACCTGTGCAAGCCCGATGCAGACAAAGACCCAGCACGGATGGGGAAGTGGGCGCGAAGCCCCAGGCCTGTCTGAGAATCTATTGGCAACTGACAGCTGCTGGGAGAGGGAAGTCAGCTACCCTTACCAGTGTGCCACTTGGTAGGTTGATGGCTGGACCCATATGCAACAGCATTTAGGGAACACAAATAGGTTCAGAAACAAACAATATTATACAAGAAAAATTTGCCAGAATTCATATTAAGTTGTCCCTCTAGGCTGTCCCAGGGGAAACTGGAAAATCCATGATCTAATTTGGTTTCAGAAAAGTCATTCCAGGAGCAGCACGGAAGTTAAGTTCTAGTTAGGCAAGAAGTGCAGGGTGCTGAGTGGCCACAGTCAGACATGAGAAGTCAAGGTTCCAAACCCTGGAAACTGGAACAAAAAAATGAAGATGGGGAGGGTGAAGTCATACTTGCTACCTTTGTTGACTGGCCAATGAAACCACGGGATCGTGGGCAGGCTTCACAGGCTGAGCTTCCAAGTCGCCACCCTCTGATGGCCCTCATCCCTGGTAAGGCAGAGTGTACACTGTATATGGATTTTGTAAATCAGAATTTAGCTTCAGTTGACATATAGTTATGCTACATGGAATAAACTTCATGCCTTAGTTTTCAAGGAGACTGTATAGATTTCAAAACTTTTAAGCCTCTAAGTCAAGAACTACCATATACCTATCATATACCTGAATAAGGATCTGAAAATGTTTACTGAGAAATTGTGTGGGGAAAAAGAAAATCTGGAAGCAAAACACTGAATTCCAAGTCTATTTCCACCAAGCTCTCTCTCTTTGCTTCTCTGAGCTTCAGCTTCTTCATTTGTCAAATGGAGCTAACAGCTGTGTTGCCACTTTTTGTGAATCTGTGAAGTAGAGCACCAGCAGAGTTTGTTACAAAGTAGACAGATAACCAATGGAGTCTATTGCTATTATTATTTGTAATTAGATTCAATAAAAATATTTAAGCAAGTTCTGATGAGTATTTTTACAAGATTATAAACTGTTCTATCAGCTCTGTCACTTAAGAACTGATTTTTTATGAAACATAAAATTTCATGTTCAGCCTTTGTCTCCTGTCTTGATCACAGAATTTCATAGTTTTAAGTCTTGCTTTTTGATGTTTTTCTACAGTTATGCCTGAGATACCACCAAGCCTCCCCTTTCATACTAAAACTTAGAAAAGGTGGTAAAAAAAAAATCAACCTCCCATCCCCTGTGTCCATTGAATATTAATATATATGAATTTTGATTTAATGTTTTCAAATAGACACGTATTTTCATAGTAAAAAATGCTTTATTTGTAATTTTCATAAATAAATTGCTTGATTTATATTATTCATAATACCAAACTGATTTGAAGACCAGGGAAAGAAAAATAAACTTACTTTCGCTGTAATTTGTTCTCTATAGGAACATGGGATTTATCCCATGTTACAGTGTAACTCACTGAACATACAAATATCTGTCAGAAACAATGACATATCCCACATATTACTTTATTATGTAACATTAAGGAATTACCATATGCATCTAGGAAAATGTATTCCAAATTAAATGGCTCCTTCCATTATTACTTGTCTCTTCTAGCAAGTTCTACACCCTAGCTCACAGGTATGGGTAAAACTACATCAAAAGTAATCTGTGACCAATTGTTACTGAATTCTCTAAATGATAACTGTTTTAAAGAAAAGATAGCAGATTTACAATGACACTTTTGTTCCTGATGTACTTGTTTTTCTTGAATATAAGAGAAGTGGATAGAGTCTCCAAAGAGGAAGAAAGCATTTATTGAAATCATATGCCACACTTTCTAGGGCAATAAGGCAAGAAAAGGAAATTAAAGGAGTACTAGTTGGAAAAGAGGAAGTTAGGCTATCGCTTTTTGCTGATGATATGATTGTTTACTTAAGGGATGCTAAAAATGCCACCAAAAAAACTCCTAGATATGATTAAGAGTTTCAGTAAAATGGCAGGATACAAAATTAACCTAGAAAAATCAATAGCCTTTCTTTACACCAACAACAAGCAATTGAAGAGGGAATACAAGGAGACCTTCCCACTCACAATAGCCTCAGAAACAATAAAATACCTAGGACCAAATCTAACCAAAGACATCAAAGATCTCTACAAAAAAAATTTTAAGCCCCTGAAGAAGGAAATTGAAGAAGACATCAGAAAATGGGAAAACCTCCCATGCTCGTGGATCAGGAAAATTAATATACTAAAAATATCCATTCTACCCAAACTCTTGTGCAGATTTAATGCAATCCCAATTAAAACCCCCAAGAGTTTCTTCACAAGCTTGGAAAAAAGTCCTTAATTTCATTTGGAAAAACAAAAGACCCTAAATAGCCAAACCCTGAGTGAAAAGAGCAATACTATCTCTATACCAGACTTCAAACTATACTACAGGGCTATAGTCATAAAAACAGCTTGGTACTGGCACAAAAACAGACCTGTTAACCAATGGAACAAAACCGAAGATCCAAACTTGAGCACATACAATTTCAGCCACCTCATATTTGACAAGGGTGCCAAGAAGACACAATGGAGGAAAGAGCATCTTCAGCAAGTGGTGTTGGCAAAACTGGATCACCACTTGTAGAAGAATGAAATTAAACCCCTACCTCTCACCCTGTACAAAAGTCAGCTCCAGATGGATCAAAAACCTCAACAGGAAACCCAAAACTCTGAAGGTGATAGAAGAAAAAGTTGGCAGCACACTACAAAACTTAGGAGTAGGAAAAGACTTCCTAAATCAGACAGCAGCTGAGCAATAATTAAGGTCAACAATTGACATCATTAAACTCAAAAGCTTCTGTACATCAAAAGAAACAATCAAGGAAGTGAAGAGAAAACCCACAGAGTGGGAGGAAACCTTCACCACAGATACATCTGACAAAGCATTAATTTCCAAAATATATAAAGTACTCAAAAAACAAAGAAGTAAAAACACAAATGATCCACCCAAAAGATGGAGCAAAGAGCTGAACAGAAACTTCACAAGTGAGGAATTAGAGATGGCTGAGAAATATCTTAAACAGTGTGCAACGTCGCTAATTATTAAGGAAATGCAAATTAAAATCACTTTAAGAAATCATGTAACCGGCTAGGATCAAGAAAACAAATGATACCAAGTGCTGGAGAGGTTGTGGGGAAAGGGGAACATTTATCCACTGCTAGTGGGAATGTAAACTAATACAGCCACTATGGAAACCAGTGTGGAGAACCCTTGGAAGACAGAATGAGCTTTCCACCTGACCCAGTCATACCACTCCTAGGTATATACCCACAAGACTCATCTTACCACAGAGATACATGCACAGCCATTTATTGCAGCTCTCTTCACAATAGCAAAGAGCTGGAACCAACCCAAGTGCCCCTCAACTGACGAGTGGATAGAGAAAATGTGGTACATCTACACAATGGAGTTCTTTGCAGTGGTAAAGAAAGATGACATCATGAACTTTGCAGGTAAATGCATGGAGCTAGAAGACACCATGCTAAGTGAAATAACATAGTCCCAGAAAAACAAACGACAAATGCTATCCCTCATCTGTCAATGCTAGTGCCAATTGCCAATTACCTAATTGTATGGCAAACTGAGCAACGTTAATGTGATCTGAAAACAACTGTGCTCTTATATCGTGAATCCAATAAATAAATAAATAAAATGCCACATATGCTGATATTAAAGTTCTCTGTGGGGGTGGGATTTGACATTTTGAAAGAGTAATACAAATGCTGGGTATGGTGGTGCAGGCCTTGAATCCCACTACTCGGGAGGCAGAGGCAGGTGGATCTCTGTGAGTTCAAGGCCAGCCTGGTCTACAGAGTGAGCTCCAGGTCAGCTGGAACTAAAGGGAGACCCTGTCTCAACAATACAAAAAATATATATAATAATACAACTATAATTAGTGTGTTGTTCTTTATATGTATCTGTACTTATTTTCCAAAAACAATAAGACATTGTTGTAGAGGTCATAGATAGTTGCCATCTACCTATATGCTCTCTAACTTTCTCAGACTCAGAAGTACTGATGTCTCTCCAGTTAAGCCTGAAGAGAAGTCATATGTTAGTCTCAACTGTCCTGGGCAGAAAAGACTGGTTTTTCTTTACACAGCATGTTCTCTTCTACATCTCTGGGTCTCTGACAGAGAAAAACCTTATCAAATTTGCAAAGTACAAACATTATTTTATTAAGCTAATGAAACTTTGAGGTCTATTTATTACTGCAGCATAATTTATTCTATCCTAATTAATACATATGTATATTTCTTTAATATTTTTCACATACTATTTATAAGTTCACTTTAGCCCACTAATTATTTGTATATTACACATGAGGAATGAGGGAAGACTTGAAGAGATTTAATAACTTGTCTTGATAGAAAGTGAGCTAACTGGATTTAAATTCAGTTTTAATTTGAAGCAATATGTTCCTTGAAATACATTATTAATTACAACCCATAATGTAACTTTGCATTGAATTAAACTCCAATTTTTTTGTCAAATGTTGTCAGGATATACAGAAAACTGATTCCGTCCATCCCCGTTTACCTTTTGTTTCCCACTTGTCCTGGCTATGATCATCCTTCACACACAGGCTGTTCTGGTTTGTCTTCCATTGCTGTGACAAAACACTCTGACCATCACCAACTTGGGGAGGAAAGGGTTTATTCAGCTTACATCTTCTGGGTCACAGTTCATCACTTAAGGAGCCCAAGGCAGGAACTCAGGGAAGAAACCTGGAGGCAGGAGATGAAGCACAGGCCATGGAGGAATGCTGTTCACTGGCTTGCTTGCTCGCTCGCTTGCTCTGGCTCATGCCCAGCCTGCCTTCTTATACCATACACAACCACCTGCCCAGGGTGGCACCACTCATTGTGGGCTGGGCCCTTCCACACTGCTTGGCCATCAAGACAATACTCCACAGATGTGGCCACAGGCCAATAAAATGGAGCCAATTCCCCAACTGAGGCTCCCTCAACCCAGGTGTGTCAAGTTGACACTAAAGCTATCCAGCACACAGGCAAACTTCTTCCATGAGAAGAAACTCTTTCCTATACAGAGTTTAGTAAGGCACTAAACTTGCTTCCAACATAGAACACATAGTCTCTCCTAGGAAATGTCACTCTTCGTCCTAGCTTGGTGTCTGGGAATAAAAGATAGAAGCATTCTTATTTTGGTAATGAAGGGGGACAGTCCCTCAGTGGGCATAGAAATCAATTCAGAGAAGTCATGGGGGCCTGACAGAGGCTGCATCTGTCATTTGAGATGCTTTTCTAGTTCTAGAGATGGAAAGACAATACTCTCTCCCCATTTCATGGACAAGACTGTACATTATATTTTTAGATTTTTGTATGGCTCCTTACTAATGATGTAATTTTAAGAAAAATCTTAGTTGAATAATATGAGTAAATGGATAATCTTTTAACCTTATCACCAAAGCTTAAATAAGTCCAAAATGTTTTAAAATTTTATTACATTTATTTATTCTTTGTGTGTGGGTTTGGTTGGGCACACACATGCTACAACATGCTTATGAAAGTCAGAGGACCACTTGCTGGAGTTAAATCTTCCCTTCCATCATGTGGGTCCCAGGGATCAAACTCAGGTTGTCAGGCTTGGCAGTAAGTGCCTTTACCATTTACCAATGTTGCCAGCCCAAACAATATAGATTTTATTAAACTGAAAACATAAATGAGATCTTGTTCAGCTGTACATCATGTTGAATTTTAAAATGCATCACTTGTGTTGTGAGACACAACTTCAGCTTCTGATGGCTACTTAGTAACTTGGAATAACAGAAAACTCTCTGTTCATACTTCAGAAGGATCTCTAAAATTGGAATAATAATTTCTGAGAAACTTTTAATTCAAATATTGTACAGGTGTGCAAACCTATAAAATAACAAACTTCCTGGGAGAAGAAATCAGAAAATGAAACAAAAATATATAAGATACCCAATAATGATCTTGCAAATATCCATGACCTTTTAGAACTTATCTGTGCCTCCTTTATTTAGCTGAAAATGGCTATGACACCTCCTGAGACATTTAGGGAATTCAAATTCATCTCCCAGAACATATGTTTCTTTTAACTCAAACTAGAAAAACTAGAAGCTAGAAATTATCCTATGGTTACAGATATTTTGGTTTGGGTTTTATAGAAAATTCTCTTGTTTATTCATGCATATGCTCTATCTCTGTATATAAAGTCAGGATTTCTGTTTGAAAACCATAGTGAAATCTAAACACGATTATGCCATTCCCTTATTTTTGTTAACATTTATTTTGTTCAAAAAAAAAAAAAAAAAAAAAAAAAAAAAAAAAAAAAAAAACTATGGTAGGAACAATTCGGGGGTGGGGGGGATTCAGAAAGGTCCAGGACCAATCATCAACCGAAGTAGTCAGCAAAGAATAAATCCATCAAACACACATTCAGCTTAGCATACTCACCTTTTGTCAAGGGTGTTCCGTTCATTCTAATTTATTTTTGCTGGTATTGTTGTTAATAACATGTAGAAACATAAGGTCTTTTCACAAGAAACTCTTCAACCCACAACACAGATGGAGTGACGCAAATAACCATGGTGACCACAAGGTGGCAAAGTATACAAATGTACATCATCAGATGTGCTCTTCCTGAAGAAAAACACTCTTTCTGGGGGTGGGGGGAGCAGGGGGGCTGTTTCTGAGGGTTTCTGCTGGCCAGAGAAGAGCAAAATTATACCAATGTCTCAAAACTGTTATTGCTTCAAATTCCTGGCTCCTGGGATGAATGTATGTAACATGTTAGTATTCTGGATTATTACAAACTTTTTTTATTGTAGCATAAAACTGATTTATTTAGAAGTCCAAAACATGTACTTTAATGGCAAAATTATTGGATCCTTCCCTTAAAGTATTTAAAATCCATTTGATAGCCTACATGAGTCAGTCGAATAGTGGGTGGTATTACTATACAAATTCAAAACCATGGTGTGATTATATGATTAGTGTTAGTTATCCCAAATTACAGTTATTTTTATTTCAAAAAATTTACTTTAGAGGAACTAGATTATAGGACTTTTCTTAATATTTCTGTTTCCTAAGCACTACAGTCTCTTTTCTCTTTACCCCACACAGAGAGAGATTGCCTAGTTTTCAAGGATCTATGTGTGATAATGATTCTACATCCAAAGCTGGAAGCCCCTCAGTCCTGGACCAGATATAAATTATTGATCCAAGGTGCTAGACATACTTATAGTTAATTTACATAAAACTCTATTTCTTCCCTGTTTTCTCCCCAAATACCTATCATTCCCACATCATTTCTCTTTAGGGGATAGAGTAAACTATGACATTCTCTCTGAAGCCTAGGATGCATAGCATCTAGTCTTTGGTCTGTCTGCTTTCCATGACCTGCACCACACTCCCCTCTTTGCCCTCAGCCTCCACCACACCTGCATACTATTCCCTTAACTTATCATATTTACCCTCTTGCCAAGCCTTTGCTCATCCTACTCCTTTCATCTAGCCAATTCTCCTGGGAATATACGTAAATTATCATATATTTTCTGGAAACATTTGACATGACACATTAAATGTGTTTAGAAAATTAATTTTTCACTTTTGCTTCTTAAAAGCAAAAAATGAAGATTGTATATCTTTTCTATAAATATTACTTACATGAAGAATAAAAAGATTTTTCTACCCAAGCCGGGCGTGGTGGTGCACGCCTTTAATCCTAGCACTTGGGAGGCAGAGGCAGACAGATCTCTGTGAGTTCAAGGCCAGCCTGGTCTACAGAGTGAGCTCCAGGACAGCTGGGACTAAAAAAAGGGAGACCCTGTCTCAAAACTATGAAAAAAAAAAAAAAAGATTTTCTACCCTAAGAAAAAAATGTAGAGCTGTTAAATGGTATTTTCAAGTAATTTTATGATTTAGAGAAATATTTTATGTTGTATTAATTTTTTAAAGTGAACAAAGCTAGAGTAAAACTGTACCATAGAATCTGCTTCATCAGCCTTGAACAAACTGTACCATAGAATCGGCTTCATCACCCTAGAACAAACTGTACCATAGAATCGGCTTCATCAGCCTGGAACAAACTGTACCATAGAATCTGCTTCATCACCCTTGAACAAACTGTACCATAGAATCGGCTTCATCAGCCCTAGAACAAACTGTACTATAGAATCTGCTTCATCAGCCCTTGAACAAACTGTACCATAGAATCTGCTTCATCAGCCTGGAACAAACTGTACCATAGAATCTGCTTCATCACCCTTGAACAAACTGTACCATAGAATCGGCTTCATCAGCCCTAGAACAAACTGTACTATAGAATCTGCTTCATCAGCCCTTGAACAAACTGTACCATAGAATCTGCTTCATCAGCCTGGAACAAACTGTACCATAGAATCTGCTTCATCACCCTTGAACAAACTGTACCATAGAATCGGCTTCATCAGCCCTAGAACAAACTGTACCATAAAATCTGCTTCATCACCCCTAGAACAAACTGTACCATAGAATCGGCTTCATCAGCCCTAGAACAAACTGTACCATAGAATCGGCTTCATCAGCCTTGAACAAACTGTACCATAGAATCGGCTTCATCAGCCCTAGAACAAACTGTACCATAGAATCTGCTTCATCACCCCTAGAACAAACTGTACTATAGAATCTGCTTCATCAGCCCTAGAGCAAACTGTACTATAGAATCTGCTTCATCAGCCCTAGAACAAACTGTACCATAGAATCGGCTTCATCAGCCTAGAACAAACTGTACCATAGAATCGGCTTCATCAGCCCTAGAACAAACTGTACCATAGAATCGGCTTCATCAGCCCTAGAACAAACTGTACCATAGAATCGGCTTAATCAGCCCTAGAACAAACTGTACCATAGAATCGGCTTCATCAGCCCTAGAACAAACTGTACCATAGAATCGGCTTCATCAGCCCTAGAACAAACTGTACCATAGAATCGGCTTCATCAGCCCTAGAACAAACTGTACCATAGAATCGGCTTCATCAGCCCTAGAACAAACTGTACCATAGAATCGGCTTCATCAGCCCTAGAACAAACTGTACCATAGAATCGGCTTCATCAGCCCTAGAACAAACTGTACCATAGAATCGGCTTCATCAGCCCTAGAACAAACTGTACCATAGAATCGGCTTCATCAGCCCTAGAACAAACTGTACCATAGAATCGGCTTCATCAGCCCTAGAACAAACTGTACCATAGAATCGGCTTCATCAGCCCTAGAACAAACTGTACCATAGAATCGGCTTCATCAGCCCTAGAACAAACTGTACCATAGAATCGGCTTCATCAGCCCTAGAACAAACTGTACCATAGAATCGGCTTCATCAGCCCTAGAACAAACTGTACCATAGAATCGGCTTCATCAGCCCTAGAACAAACTGTACCATAGAATCGGCTTCATCAGCCCTAGAACAAACTGTACCATAGAATCGGCTTCATCAGCCCTAGAACAAACTGTACCATAGAATCGGCTTCATCAGCCCTAGAACAAACTGTACCATAGAATCGGCTTCATCAGCCCTAGAACAAACTGTACTATAGATCTGCTTCATCAGCCCTAGAACAAACTGTACTATAGAATCTGCTTCATCAGCCCTAGAACAAACTGTACTATAGAATCTGCTTCATCAGCCCTAGAACAAACTGTACTATAGAATCAGCTTCATCAGCCTTGAACAAACTGTACCATAGAATCGGCTTCATCAGCCTTGAACAAACTGTACCATAGAATCGGCTTCATCAGCCCTAGAACAAACTGTACCATAGAATCGGCTTCATCAGCCCTAGAACAAACTGTACTATAGATCTGCTTCATCAGCCCTAGAACAAACTGTACTATAGAATCTGCTTCATCAGCCCTAGAACAAACTGTACCATAGAATCTGCTTCATCAGCCCTAGAACAAACTGTACTATAGATCTGCTTCATCAGCCCTAGAACAAACTGTACTGTAGAATCTGCTTCATCAGCCCAAGAATCAAAGCCTAGTTCAAGCTTCACACCTGCACCATGACCTAGTTCAGAAGCAAGATCGCACCAGCATATTGTATCATAACTATCTTTTTAAATTTGTTTCTCACACTTCTATTTCTCCTAACCATATAGTCTATATATACCACTTTATTAAAATCATGGGTTATCATTATGACATTCAAAGACCAGACTTAGAAAATATAGCCAGACTATGAAATTAGGGCCAGAAATTCTGCTGTGTGCTTCTGTGCCCTGACTATATGATAACATTCTGGTCATGTATGACCATAAAGCATAGCTACTTTGCCAATGTTAGAATCCACGTAGTTGATGCACGTAGCTAACACTCTGTATGTCCTTGCTCTTGACCTTCACACATCCTTACTTCTCCACATCTCACCCACCTCTAACCCCATCACTTCACTACTATTGCCCCATTTTCTCCATTTTAACTGCTCTTTGTCCTAAAAGCTATGGGTCTGTCTAAACTCTGAAGAATTTATAGCCAGTCAGAGCAGAAACTATGCAGCAACATCAGGGCAAAAGTTGGAGGATAAGACCCAGTGTTAGGCTTTAGTGAGTAAAAGCACAGGGAGTGAGAATTTCTGTGAGAGGCCATGGCCACAGGGGTTCAACAGAGTTCGCTATGGTGACTTCATCATTCTCAAAAAAAAAAAAAAAAAAAAAAAGGAAGAATGGCCCTGGAGTTTGGGGGTGGGCATTTGACATGGTACAGAGTGGTGTCTGCTATTTCATTTGGCTGGAGTAGTAAGGGGGTTGGCTTTCTGCTCCAATAACCTGCAAAGGCCAAGGACCCAAGCCAGTCCCCCCCCAGCCCCCACCCCTTGCCAATTGATAAAACCAGCCCTGCTTTGAGGATTCAGGCAAAAGGCATCACATTCCTGCTTTATCTAAAGAACACATCTTAGTTTCCTGAAACAACTGGAGCCTCTGGCAACTCTATTAAACACAAGACAACTGTGCATTTCCTGTGCACTCTGCTACCCCCATACCCCACATTCTCTCCACAGAAGCCAGCCAAATGCCAGTATACAGTATGTCAAACTCCTGCAAATAAATGAGTTTTGGTTTCCCAAGGCCTGCTCCCAGGTCTTTTGACCTGCCAAGTTTACCTGCCTCCAAGTCTTTCCTTCCTTCCCCCTCCCCGCAACTCCCCCATCCCTGCCTGCAGCCTGGCAAGCAAGCAAAATGGCTTTACACTGGTGGGGAGGCTGGGGCCAGTGTCTCTCATGAACCCCCGACCCACGCACACAGACACCCAGGAACCCCACTGCCCCACAGTACAGCATGCTGATGTCCAGAAGGAGGGTCCAGAGAAGGCTTCTAGAGGTTTCTACATAACAAAAAAGAATTTTAAGGGCAGCGGGCCACCCTTCAGAGATTTCATGAAGACCAAGGAACCAAATAGCAAATGTTAAACAGAAGTTTGAGTATTATTAAGTGGAAGATGAAACTGGAAACACTGTGAATTTTCAATGATTACTAAGCACGGTCAGTCACTACTGATCATAATCTCAACTCACAACCCTTTACTAATTGATTCCCCATGCTGATCTAGTGTCAGGAAAGGGAATGAGAAAAATCACTAAAGTAAGATAAAAATCATCCACCTTTGATCTAAATGGAGAATTGGTTTATGATTCCATACTGCAAAGTGATTATATTTCAATAACTCAATCATCAAAGTACTATTTCCTCCAAAAATGCTCTTCAAAAGATAATCCTCAAACTGAACATTCTAGAGAGAAGCAAGAATTAATATTTTAGCTTTTGTTCTCAAAATAGAAACTATGATACACTTGCCTGAAATGAATATTAATGAATATAATTAAAGGCACATTAAGATACTATACTGATTTGCTTTGAGGGTGGCTGACAATTTTTTTGACCAGTACTTAACTTAAACATGCAGGTGTGAAAGACTTCATGTTTTTTGTGTTAATTATCATCTGAAATAAAAGGTAATTAATTTTAGCTTGATCGACCAATAATTTAGGACTTCTTGCTATTCTGATGTAGCTGTGATACTGTAGGTCAAGACATAACCTTGCCACCTTCTTATCCTTTCTTTTTTAATTTAATTTAATTTTATTATTTTTTATGTGTATGAATGTACTGTCTGCATGTAGGTTTGTGCACCCATGTTGTGCAATGCTGCCGAGGTCAGAAGTGGGTATCAGATTTCCCTGGAACTGGAGTTAAAGATGGTTCTTAGCTGCCATGTGGATGCTGGGAATCGAACCCAGGTCCTCTGCAAGAGCAGTCTGTGCTCTTAACCACTGAGCCATCTCTCCATCCCCCTTATCCTTTCTTAAACACATTAAACTCATCACATTATAAATTTCTGCTAGAATATGAAATTCTATAAACCTATAGGAATGTTTGTTGAAGTAATTAATTCTCTAAATTCAGGTAATTTAAAAATGTCTTCATGCCTGGCTTGGTGATGCAGGCCTTTAATCCCAGCACTTGGGAGGCAGAAGCAGGCAAATCTCTGTGAGTTCAAGGTCAGCCTGATCCACATAGTGAGTTCCAGGACAGTGGGGGCTACAGTTTGAGACCCTGTCTCAGACAAAACAAAACCAAAAAGCTTCAAGAATGGGATTTCTCGTCCAATATAAAAATTTACCTTTTAAATTTGATGATTACGGCTTAAATAATTTGTGATCAATCAAAAAGTGTATAACTCAAATTTATTTGAGCAGAGTTGCTAACCACATCATTGATCATGTAGAATAATATAAAAAACACCCTTAAGTGAATAAAGTAATTGCTTTCTAAATTACAGAGCAACATTCTTATTTCTCAGATACATAATTCACTTGGTAGATCATTAACTTTAGTAAAATTTTTTTATATACTAACCTATCATCAGGTATCAGATATTTTTATATGTTACAGTTGTTCTAATTCCACAAAGTTATTTATATTTTTCTAGAAATAGTGGTTTTCCTAATCGAGTTCACTACTCAAGCTGTAAACTGTAGTAAGTTGATTTGTGGCACTCCTAAAAGACATGTCCAAGTCCTAACCCCTTGAATCTGTGGATGTGACCAAAGTAGGTTCTATATTCAGCTCATGTCTTTATGAGAACACATAAGTGAGACACAGAGAAAGCCATCTGAAAACTGAAGCAAAATTTGGAGTTTTGTATCCATAAGCCAAAGAGCTCCTGGAACCCCAAGAAGCTGAAAGAGGAAATTATTCTCTGCTAAAGATTTCAAAGGATGGATATGCCTATTTATATCATGACTTCAGTCTTCATTTCTCTGGAACTGTAAGACAATACATCCCTCTTGTCTTAAACCATCATCTTTGTATAACTTTTTAAGGAAACCCTGGTATAATGGTTTGGATATTGAACTTCCGGCAAATGATGTGAAAGTCATGGTTTTCAGGGTGGTGGTATTGAAAGGTGGTGGAGTATTTAAGAGGACTGCCCAAGTGAAAGGTGTTCATGCTGTAGAACAGTACTATGATAATCTTAATCCTCCTTCTCTTTAATATTTGTTGGCTGTGAAGTGAGAGGTTGTTGAACTATGTTCTCCTTCCTTGATGTACTACCAAACCATGGGCCATTTAATGATAGTATCAGAAAGCTGACTAATGCAATGGAAAAACTAATATATGACAGAGCTCTAAAAATCCATTTCAGATATAGATTACTTTGGTAAACATCTTTACATTTTTACCCATAAAATCCATATTTTGTTACTTAGGAGGAATATCTTCAGTGGAACTGCATAACATTAACCAGTTAGAGCAGTTGCTTCTCTCTCAAAGGACAGCAGTTTGGGTGCCAGTATCCATCTCAGGTACCCCACAACCACATAGACCTCAAGCTTCAGGAGATTCAGCACCTTCTTTTGGCATGCACAGGCACTAATACATACTGCATATACATACATACACAAGAACACAGAAGTAAACAAAAAAGATCTTTTTAAACATTGTAATTCTTTATTTCCTTGCTCCTAAAACAAAATACTTGGCAAGCACAATTTTTAAAAATGAGGGGTTTATTTTTGACACAAAATTTTAGAGACTACAGTTCAGCATGGTCTGATAGCAACACAAGCATGTCACATAGTGTCTGCACTCGGAAGTAGAGAGAGATGAATGATGATGCTCAGTACAATTCCTCCAATTTGTTAGTTCAGAAACCAAAACCATGGGATGGTGTTGCCCATATTCAGATTGAATCTTCCCTCCTAAGCAAAAGAGCAATGGAAATTCTCGAACAAACGTCTATCTCCTAGTCATCCTAAATTCGGTCAAGCTGACAATGAAATTTTGAAAATTACCCACCACAAGGCTACTTCTTGTTAATTTCATGCTCAAATACATCATCTTTAACTACGACATTCCACATTTATTCTTTAAAGGCTCATGGGCATCTCATTATACAAACTTGCATTTAGATCATCTGAAGTTGTACCATTGCTAAGATTGTTTAAAAGACTAAAATCATTTCTGAGAATCAAAATAAAACTCTTAAATGGGATTGATTATAAAATAAAAAGCCAAGTTACATATAACTGCATAGAATATAGATTCCCATTCCAAAGGGAACATTAGGCCTATAGCAAGGGAAATTGGGACAAAGCAGATAATCCTTCAGCTCTATGCCTGAAATCTGGGGCTCTGGGTGGCAGCACCTGAGATTCAACAGTCATAGGTCCAGCAATGTGCAGCAATAGCCTTTATAGTCTGCTCCACTTGGTTCATACTGCTTCCCTTAGCAGACCTTCGACATCTTGGGTGTCCACTAAAACTTGGGCTTCACCTTTCTGGAGTCACACAGTTGCCTTCCAGGGCTTCCTTGCACTGAATTTGACACTCCATATATTGCCTGGACAAAATACCATTCTAAAACCTTGTTATAAATCTCCATGATCTGTAACTCTTGTACTTTGCATGCCTATGAAACAAGTACCATGTGGATGATACTATAAAGTTCTGCAGCCAACAAAACATGTAGTCTATCTTAACACAGCTGTAGTAGACTTTGTCTGCCCTGGCAGCTGAACCTGCAAAAATGTTCCTAGGTGATTTGTTGTTGTTGTTGTTGTTGTTTAAACAGGGAAAATCTTCAGGATATTCAATTTAAGCTTTCTGTTTTCAAATTAATTTTTATAAGTTGGAGAATTCAATGTTTAGAGTCTTGCCCCTGGGCATCTTTCATAATGTCACAGAAGAGAGTGTGACACTTCTCTTTAGTGAAATCAATGTGTTTAACAGTTGTAGATACTTTTTCCAGACTGATATTATCTGAGGGTTTATACTCACTCATATGCCTTTGCTCAAAAAATAGCACATTTTCATATTTCTCTACCCTCACTTATTGTATATTAGACTGAGTGATAAACAATAACCAACTATAGCCTTTATTTTATGCTATCTTAAAATTTCTTCTATCAAATGAGATTTTAGAACACTGACAAAACAGTTCAGAATGTTACTTGAATGACCTCCAGCACAGTTCATGGTGGAGTCCTTGTTGCTTCTGCAACCTCATGAGCCTGCTCCTGTTCCTCTCCACACTTTGTTCATGAAGACTCTCACCAGAATGGACCTGTAAGTTCTCCTTAGAGCATTCTAGGGCTTCTTGATCCTTCTGTCCAAAATTCCCCCACATTTCTTCTACAAATCCCTTCCAAAGGCCTATGGATGTCATAATGAGTTTTAGCACAGAAAATAACCTCATTCCTTTTACCAATTTTCTAAATGTCACAAAAATGCCTGAGTGAAACAACTTATGGGAAGAAAGATGTATTTCAGCTCATTGATTAAGAAGGGATATACTCCATGATGATAGAAATAACATAAAGGAGATGGTCACACTGCATGCACAGGAAGAAGCAGAAAGAAGTCAATGCTGGTGCTCAAATGTTTCAATCTTTTCCCCTTCTTACAGGGCCTATGACCCTAGTCCGAGGGATGGTGCTTCCCACATTCAGGAAGGGTCTCACACACACTCACTTAAACCTCCTTGAAAATGCTCTGAAAGACACACTCAGAGGTGTTTTGCCTACATGATCCCAAGTCCAATCAGATTGTCAATGCAGATTAACAATTCAAAAATGTCAACTGAGTAAGATGTTACTAGATGTATAAGTAAAGTCAAGATGGGCATTCCTTTTTCAAATATACTGTTTTAAATTCTTAGAAGACTGAATGCAGAAAGTGGTTGACATTTGGAAGAGTCATACTAGAACCTTCCATACTAGAAATTCTTCTTGCTTTATTAATAATTTGCTTTCTGAAAATATTTTCAGATTAAAACAAGTTTTCACTAGGGAACCACTTTAATTTTAATCTCACAATTGATTGACAGAGCTGAGTCTTGCTGCTACAGCAATAGAACATGTATTTTTGATACATTTACTTGGATTTAGAGGACAAGCGTGTTTCTGAAGAGATCCTTGGCCACTTATTTGACCATGGTACCCTCATTATCTGATCCTTTCACATATAAGACATTAGTCTCTGTGAGATTTGGAAGACAGGCAAAGAGGAAGGGGGAGGAAGGGATAGAGATAAATGTATGGATGAAGGGAAGAAAGCAGGAGGAAGAGAAGAATGGAGGGAGAGAGGTATGGAGAGAAAGGGATGGGGAGAGAAAACTCAATCAAGATAAAGATTGAGAGAGGCAGAGCGATAGTGCTCAGTTCTCTGAGTAAGAAGAGCAACATACATCGAAATGCAAGCAGCTAGGTTTAAAGAGAAATATGCAGATCATAGAAACAAGTCTTCCCCATGATGAAACGCACTAAAGGAATTTCCAACCATCATTTTATATGCTGTGATATAATCTGATTTATGTTTTGGGTTTTTAAAATACCTTTTTTTTATTCTTTGCGAATGTCAAACAAGTTATATTGAAGATATTCAGCTACCTACCCCCATCACCAACTTTACCTTGTCTCCTCCTGACTTCATATCCTCTATAATTTTTTTTAAAGGCATAAAAATTGCAATTTATGTTCTTCAAGTGCACTTGTGTGTGGCTCCATCTCCAAGAGCCTGGTCAACCTACTGCAGGCCACACTGTTTATTTTATTTATTTATGTATGTATTTATTTTATTTATTGATTTATTTGGTCTTGCAAGACAGGGCTCACCTGTAGCCCCCCAGCTGGCCTTGAATTCACTCTGTATACCAGGTGCTCCTTGAACTCAAAAGGTCCTCTTGGCTTTCTGGCCTCTGCCTCGCCCAAATGCAAGGATTTAAGGGTGCGCCTATCGTGTATAAATGTTATGTCTGCGTGTAACGTTATGTGCGCCCGTGTCATGCATGCAATGCCACAGAGGTCAGAGGAGGGATGTGTTCCCCTGGCAACCTGGAGTTTTGAATTGGAGAGTCCTTCAGCCGCCCATGTGGGTGCTGGGGATCAACACCCATTCCTCTGTAAGAAGCATCGATAGCTTTGGTATTAGTGTTTTCTGTTGCCTGTGATAAAGCACCATGGACAAGGGAACTTATAAAAGGAAGAGTTTATTTTGACTTGAGGTGGTTTCCAGGATTAGAGTCCATTGTGGCTGGAGGCTTGCGGCTGGATCTGGAGCAGCAAACAGAGGGTCACATCTCACAAAGAGCACAGGCAACAGAGAGAGGAGCAATGAGACCACAGGCTTGTTTAGAGCTCACTAAGCCTGCCCCAGTGACAACACTTCCTCCCATCAATGGCCACACCGATGATACCAGGTAACACGACAGACCAAACATCAAAAAACAGGTGCACCGAACTGAGACAAACGTCTGAATACCTAAGAGCCTATGGGGGAACAACATTCAAACCACCACATTCGCAATACGCCCTGGCCATAGGCTCCTGACCATATAAATGCAAAATGCATTTAGTCCAACCTTAAAAGTACCCATAGTCTTTACCCTATTTCAATGTCCATTCAGACGATAGTCCACAGTCAAAAGTCTCCTTCTGAAGACTCAAGCCATCTCCTGTAAGAGCTGTAGAGCTCCGTAAAAATCAAAGAAACAAATTACATATCTCCAACTACAGTGGAGAACTAAATACATCACTGCCCTTTCCAAAAGGGAGGAACAGGCATAGTGAGGCAAATATATGAGACCAAAACAAGACCAAAGAACCATCAGGAAACCCAAGTCTACTGCCCACAAATGCAACTTCTGGGACATTGACTTCCAAAGGCTTACGGCTCAGCTCTTCCAGCATTTCCTTGCAACATACATCTCTTCCATAGGCTGGTACCACTCCATTGGTGCAGCTCTCCTAGGCAAAATACCTCACAGCTCTCATCTCGAAATCTTCTGGGGGTCTCCAATGCCCACTCGGCTTCACATTCCTGTTTCATGCAATGGCTTCTATACAGGACTTCTTTTAATTCAGCGATCACCCCTGTCTGTACTTCTGCTGGCCTCTTTGGCTCTCTGAAACCATGGAGGAAATTTGATGACCCCTTCACGCTTGCGAACTTCAGCCCTGAAAGCCAGCACCACAGTGAATGAAAACTGCTGAGTTTGGCTGCAATCCTGGGAATGGACCCTGGCCCATTCCAACCACATTTGCAACTTTTCTCTGCCTGTGACGTTTGGAGTGAACGTTTTTTAGCTGGGTGTGGTCTTGCCCGAAGTACTGATTCTGTTGTTTACTTGTTAATCTCCAGGCCTCTCCTTATTGCTTTAATCTCCTTATGGAAAGGGAGCCTCTCCTTCACACTGTCTTGGCCCCCTTTAATCTTCCTAGTGCATATTTTCAGATCCAAACTGTACATCCTGCATTTCTTTCCTGCCCCATCTGCTCTTCTTGCACGTAGATCTGCACAATATTACATAAAAGCCATGCCACCGATTTCTACATTAGGCTGTCTTGAGAATATCCTCCGCCAAGACATCAGTTCCACCAACTTTCAACTTAGCACTAGGCAAGCATTTGGGCTGTGGAAACAGCTGCCAGACTCTTTTTATCAAAATATCCCGGTTGCTTCCTAAGTCTTTATTTTCCCCTGGAACCACATCTTTTGCAGCCATGTTTTCTTCCAGGCCTCCACTAGAATGGCCCTTTAAGCTCTGTTTACAATAGTCAACAGCCTTTCCAGCCCAAAGTTCCAAAGTCTTCCACACTTCTCCAAACAGACACATGGTCAGGTTCTCCACAGCAAACAGCCCACTCTCTGGTACCAATAACTGTATTAGTCACTTTTCTGTTGCTGTGATAAAGCACCATGACCAAGGAACTTATAAAAGGAAGAGTTTATTTGAGCTTACGATTGGTGGTTCCAGGGAATTAGAGTCCATTGTGGCTGGAGGTGTGGCAGCTGGATCTGGAGCAGCAAACCAAGGGTCACATCTCGCAAAGAGCATAGGAAACAGAGAGGAAGCAACTGCAGACCATGAGGCTTGTTAAGCTCACTAAGCCCTGCCCCCAGTGACACACTTCCTCCAGCACAGCCACACACCCCAAGACCTCAAAAAACAGTGCCACCAACTGGAGACAAACGTCTGAATACCTAGAGCCTATGGGGGACACACATTGAAACCACCACAATGCTTTTAACTGATAGGCCATATCTCCAGCCCCTGCATGTCACACTCTTAAAATAAACTAACTCTTCTTCCCCCAGCAGCTATCAATTGTCAATGTTTCCCCAGCTTTGGCTGGGGCTTCTTGCCCACATCTCCCATCCATGTATGTGTTTAATCTCTTCAGAACAAAGTATTCTGACAGAGAATTAACATCCAGAATATATAAATTACTCAGAAAACAAAGGAGCAAGAAAACAAATGGCCCAATCAAAAGGAGTAAAGAGCTGAACACAAACCAAGAAGATGGCTGAGAAACATCTTAAACAGTATTCAACATCACTAAAAACTAAGGAAATCAAATTAAAATCACTATAAGATTTCATCTTACCCCTGTAAGACTGGCTATGATCAAGAAAACAAATGATACCAAATGCTGGCAAGGTTATGGGGAAAGGAGAACACTCATTCACTGCTGGTAGGAAAGCAAACTCGTGCAACCCCTATGGAAAGCAGTGTGGAGAACTCTTAAAGGACTCAAAATGAGCCTACCACTTGACCCAGTCATACCACTCCTGGGTATATACCCACAAGACTCATCCTATAATTTCCTGGTTACTCTTGTATTGTTTTGTGATGTGACCTACGTTTCTAGAGTTACATCATTGTTTTTTTATTCTTGGTTTGGATATCTGATCTCACCTTTTTGAGTGAATATTTGGATCTTTGCATTCTGTTAGTCCTACTGGTCGACTTGTGGACTAGTTGAGTTGGTGTTCAGTCTTGGGAAAATTGTGTTGATATGTGAATGGGGTGTAAGAAGAGGTCTAAGTTCATCGAGTGATAGAGCAACTTCTGGGCCTGAGGGTTCAGGACAGAGCATGTGTAGTCCTGGAGCTGTAGAATGGGTGGAATGGGCGACAACAGATGAATGGGTAGGTGTTGTTTCTTGATTGGAGGGATGCAGATTGGTGGTGGCCAAGAAAACATGCAAATATAACTCTTGACTGGTATACAAGTTGCACAAAGAAGGATGGGAAGCCCTGGAGGGCAGGTAGAGCACCACAGGAAGGTTAAGTACTATTGAACTGATGTGAAGGTAGCAAGACCCAGCTAGTCCTGATAGTGTGGGATGGTAGAAAGGGAATGTTGAGACTTTAAAACTCACCAGACTGCTTGATGTGAGGAGTGCATGATCTGAGCTAGGACTAGGAAAATGGAAGGCAAATGGGGTATGCTGGAATTGGGAATTCACAGGCCTGGAAGGTACACAGCGGTGTGGAACCTGAGCTAAGCCTGGGTAAGTGGAGTGGCAGACAAGGAATGCTGGGGTTGTGTAACTCACCAGAATAGCAGGTGTATGGCAGGGGTGTGACCCAAGGCCTAAAAGATTGAGACAGTGGACAGAGAAAATTCCATTACCTTAAGCCCTGAACAAATAAGAGCCAGCACTTTTTGGTGCCTTCTATATCAGGCAGTGTACATGCATAATTTCCTTCTGTCATCTAACAGCTCTCAGGCAAAGACTATTATGAATAACATTTTTTGAGAAGACTTTAGAAAAAGTTTCAGATGCCTCATCAAAATGATAATTAAGGATATGAAAGACTAAATTTCACATTTGGGTTAATACAGATTAAACACAAAGAATATCAGATTTTATTTTTGCAAGCAAGAAGAGATATCACACTAGCAGAAATATGAGACCACTCCAAGAATCCCAGAGAAAATCCTGGATGAAGCATTATATTTCCTACTTTACAAAGAACATTTATTTAGTTGTTACTGGACAGAGTGGTTCACATCAACTGAGATTCCTGAATATATTTGAGCAACTGATATCAGAAGAAAACACAGCAGTTTCAACAGATTAAATCATAGAGTATGACATTTGTAGTGAACTATGAATTTTTTCTTTTCTGTGTTTTATTACTATTTAGTACTTTCATAAGAACATGTTGAGACATTTCTGCATCCTGTTTTTGCAAATTTAGTAAGCTCACTTTTTAATGGCACTAAAATTTGGATCAAAATGCAAAAATAATGTCCTAAACAAGCTGAGATAGGCTTTCTCTGGCTAAATCTTGTTATAGAACTTTAACCTTAGAAATGTACCCTTAACATTAGAGAAATCTCTAAGAACACATTTCATGTCTGGTGCTATACATTATTCAGACTAAAGCTCTGAAAAGCCAGGCGTGGTGGCACACACCTTAATCCAAGCACTTGGGAGGCAGAGAAAGGGTGGATCTCTGTGAGTTCAAGGCCAGCCTGGTCTACAGAGCGAGTTCCAGGACAGCCAGGTTAGCAGGGAGACCTTGTCTCAGAAAGACCAAAATAAATAAATAAATAAATAAATAAATAAACCTCTGGAAACTTAAGGAATTTCCAGAGATAGTGATTTTAACCTTTATTTAGATACCAATGTTTATAAAGCATGTGGCTGAAAAAAAATATTGGTATCAGTTCATCCAATTATATCAAATAGGTAAGCACTTCCTGTCACTGACAGGGTTGAATAACAAGGAAGTAGTGACCTTGTATCTTGAGCTGAGTTTGTCCCTGGCTCTCTCATTGGTCTTTACTGCCTTTACCCTGGACAGGTTGAGAGTACAGAGCTATAATGACTTCTAAAACCTCAGAACCTTGGAATAGAAAAATACAGTTTTTATGTTGGAACTGATCATCCCTGTTACAAAGATTAACACTAGACAAGCAGATGCTGATTGACATTCACATCATACCTATACCTGAACAATACCCAGAAAGTAAGTTGTTCTCAAAGAGGTAGGTTGAATCCAATTTTATTAGTTTTTTCTATGAAGAATTATAAATATTAAAGAAATGAAAAGTCCAAGTCGCATCAACACTGTATCTTAATGGTTTTATGAGCTAAACTTGTGGAAGGGAAATGAATGACATGGAAAGGCCTGTGGGTGAAGTCAGCTACTGGTAGTTTACATAATTTTTCCTTCTGGAAGAGGGTACCAGTTCCTTTTTGTAAATACATGTCCTACTATTAAGCAGTTTGAGGAGAGAAGAAACCTTTCTTCCATGTGCTTCTTTGTCTTCAGCACTATGATATTTCATATGTGGGGAGTGACATATTCCTGTCTGCCAAAAACCCCAAGAAGGAACATTTCCTGGCCTAATTCATCTTGTCCTGCTAGGATATATTTCAGACTCTGGAGAGTAGTGTTAAGCTAAAGCCAATGGACTTAGCTCCAAGCCTAAAACCTGGAAGGAGAAGAAATAACTATAAAATGGATTTTCTTTTTTTTTGTTTGTTTTAAATTAGTTTTTATTGATGCTTTGTGCATTTCATACATTTTTTCCAATTCAGTTCAGGCTTATTTCCCTTTCCCTCCCCCCCACCCCCACCCCATCCCAGATCATGCATTCTGCCATAACTGTCCTGCATCTTTCTCTCAGTTTTTTTGTTCATTTTTAGCTATAAGTTGTAATCCATGAGTACTAAAAGCATCCTTCATGCAAAACCTATCTGCAGGCTGTTTGTGCCCAAACACCTACAGCCCCACCATCCAGTGGGGGGTGACAGGTTGTTTGTTCAATCAGTGATCAAATGAGTGTCCAGACTACATTGCTGTTAGTTTTCACCATTCACCCCAATCACAGCCCTTCATTCTATCCAGCCCCCCTCTTCCGCAGTTGTTTCCCTAGGCTTAAAGAAGGGGCACAGGTGGATGAGAGGTAAAACGTCCATCTCTCTGGAGCTGTGACTTGGACTCTGGTCAATTCTGGCTGTTTCCTTTGATGGGCTGACAGTTTGTCCAGGAATAACCTTTCGATCCTACTAATGAAGAACAAGATTAGATATATGGTATTTAAGCGCACTAATAGTTATGGTAGGTTACTTTGCATAGCACTGTTTGGATGATATGTTATCCATGAATTAAATTTTCCCCCCTGTTAAATATGACACAGGGTCTTACTGTGGCTTATAACATCTAACCTGTAGAGGATGTAAGCTTTGGGCATCAGCCATGGGTATTTTCTCCAAGGGGAGAGCCAATAGTCCGGGCTATGCACTCAGGCAAAATAATATAATACAGGAGCTCTGACATCACAATGGATTGTTCTACCAGGGTGGATGTTGGCCAGGGGATCCAAGGCCCCACAAAAGGTAAGGGCTCTTGCCTCTAAGTTGGGATTACCTACAGGAAGAGAGGAAATAGAAGAGACCCTGCTGCCGAAGACCTGACGTTAACATGGGGAGGATGTGAGACCACACACGCAAGTGTACAGATGGTCCTCTGGAATGCCAGAGAGTGTTACCAAAGGCCATTAACAATAAAGCAAATATGGGTCTCCCTGAGTCAAGCAAGACTCCACCATCAGCACCAGCTACACCTCACCTCCCTGCCCCTGGAAATACTGTGCAGCAGAGGCAGCCATGTGCCTGTATATCCCAATCTAATTGCTATTGGCTCTCCCCTTGAGAAATAACCCATGGCTGTAGCCACAAGCTTACATCCTCTACGGTTAGGAGATGTTATAAGCCACAGTAAGACCCTGTCATAAAATGGATTTTCTAAGGAGCTGGAGAGAGGGCTCATTGGCTAAGAGCACTGCCTGCAATTGCAGAGGACCTGGATTTGTTTCCTAGCATTCACGTGATGGCTAGCATCCATCCACAACTTCAACTCCTGGGTTTTGTGCCCTCTTCTGGTTCTACAGGCACTGAATGCACCTGGTACACTTTTATACCCATGCCTTTTATCCCAGCACTCAGGAGGCAGAGGCAAGTGGATCTCTGTGAGTTCAAAGCCAGCCTGGTCTACAGAGTGAGCTCCAGGACAGCTGGGGCTACCAGAGAGACGCTGTCTCAAAAAAAAAAAAAATTCATCATCACATAAAATGAAAATATATAAAATCTTACAAAAAATAGTTTTTAGGCAAGCCCAAAGTTAACTCTTATGATCTATATCCAGTGTTTTGACTCTTAAAATCAAATACAGCCTCTGCTCCTGCCTCCAGATTCCTGCCCTGAGTTCCAACCTTGGGCTCCCTGTGTGACCTGGGAGATGTAAGAGGAATAAACCCTTTCCTCCCCAAGTTGGTGTTGGTCAGAGTGTTTTGTCACAGCAATTGAAAGCAAACTAGAACAAATCCCCTGACTTTTTCCATTGTATCCCTTAAATTAGATATCAGTTCCTCTGTTTTATATCTAGTGTGTCTCAAATTATTCAATGCCAAAATCTAGGCTTGTTTAAATTTAAAAATTTTTCAATTCACCTTTTAGTTATAGTTTTATAACATGGTAAAATGTGTTACTATAAGAAAAAAAAAATCCAGGCATGGTGGTGCACTCCTTTAATCCTAGCACTTAGGAAGCAGAGGCAGGTGATCTCTGTGTGTTCAAGGCCAGCCTGGTCTACAGAGTGAGCTCTAGGCCAGCTGGGAATAAAGGGAGACCCTGTCTCAAAAACACCAAAAAAAGGAGTTTAAATATGATATATAAGCCAGGCGTGGTGGCGCACGCCTTTAATCCTAGCACTCGGGAGGCAGAAGCAGGCAGATCTCTGTGAGTTCAAGGCCAGCCTGGCCTACAGAGCGAGTTCCAGGACAGCTGGGACTACAGGGAGACCCTGTCTCAAAAAGACCATAAATAAATAAATAAATAAATAAATAAATAAATAAATAAATAAAATATATAATTCTAACATTTTAAATTAATTAATTAATTTATTTACTTTTGGTCTTTTGAGACAGGGTCTCCCTGTAACCCCAGCTGGCCTGGAACTCACTCTGTAGGCCAGGCTGGCCTTGAACTCACAGAGATCCGCCTGCCTCTGCCTCCCGAGTGCTAGGCTTAAAGGCGTGTGCCACCCCGCAGGGCAACATTTTATTATTATACTAAAAAAATAATAAAAATAAAGTTCTCCTATTAAGTTGTTATAAAAATCCCTGGACACTAACTTTGACTTCCTTATCTTATGATGACCTGAAATTAGCTGACTGCACAGATTTCAGTTTGTGCATCACTGTTTGTGTTTGACTGAGATGTCAATTTCATAAGCAACTATTAATTTAAAACAATACAAATGTTTCTGTATCAGTGACAAATATGCAGAGAAAACCACTCTCCATATGTCATGTCTTATATCATTGCAGTTAAAAAAATCCAGTGGATGGAGAGGAAATTTGTTGGAGTAAATATGGATGATAAAATACATTTGAAGAATTAATGGGATTTAACTTTGTCTGTGTTTGTCAAATATTTTTCTGGCACAGCTAAGAAGTATTAATATTCTATCACATTGTCCCTTATTCCTCCACAAGTTTAGCATAAAATAAACTTGAAGCTGAGTGTTGACTCATGCAAAAATTTTTCCCATAAACATACAGTGTCATGTATCCTAAAGCAAAATTAGAAGAAAACAAATGGAAATAGAAATCTGAGTAGGGCATGGTGGCATTAATTTTAGTCCTAGCACTTGGGAGACAGAGGCATGCAGATCTTTGTGACATCAAGGCTACCCTAGTCTAGAGAGTTCCGGGTCAGCTCTGACTACAGGTAGACTCAGTCTCACTGTATTAGTCACTTTTCTGTTGCTGTGATAAAGCACCATGACCAAGGAACTTATAAAAGGAAGAGTTTATTTGAGCTTACGATTGGCGGTTTCAGGGAATTAGAGTTCATTGTGGCGGGAGGCATGGCGGCTGGATCTGGAGTAGCAAACCGAGGGTCACATCTCGCAAAGAGCACAGGAAACAGAGAGAGAAACTGTAGACCACAGAGGCTTGTTAAAACTCACTAAGCCTGCCCCCAGTGACACACTTACCCCAGCACGGCCACACCTTCTAAGACCTCCAAAAACAGCGTCACCAACTGGAGACAAATGTCTGAATACTTACAGCCTATGGGGGACACTCATGCAAACCACCACACTCGCCCTCACCGTCATCCTCCAAAAGACAAAGAAATCTGTGCTGGGAATGGAACTTACTTTTAGAGTCTTTATCTCGCTTGCTTGAAACCTTGGAGTTGATCTCCAGCATCACATAAACTGGGTTTGTAGTAATGTGTAGTAACGTGCTTCTGAAATCACAGAAGATGAAGGCGACAGGATCACAAATTCAAGGTCATCTTTGACATTGACACAGTGAGTTAGAGGCCAATTTTGAATATATGAGACCCTGTCCCCAAACCAAACCAAACCAAACCAATCCAAACCAAACCAAACCAAACCAAATAAGAAAACAGAATAAGGAAGGATTGAAATCTTGGATTCTGGACCCAGACCACCAAGATTCAGGTCATGACTCCATCAATTTTTGGTGCTAGAACCTGAGATTTTTATCTATAAATGCATAAAAATAGGACTATAATAGATAAGTAGAAATACATAAGGAAATATGTTCAGTTAAAGCATCTACATAAAATATAAGGAATACATATATATAATATATATATATATATATGGAAACATGCAAGTAGAAATATTTTAGCACCTGTTATATAACTTTTATAGAGTTCTTACAAGGCTTAAAGAAAATGCTTGACTTTTTAACACTTTGGTTACCTAATATTTAGGTAATTATATTATTGTTTGCGCATTAATTTTGGGCTCTAGACTAAATGATACTTTCTTTTCTTAATTTTTTAATTTTTATATTATTCCAAAATATGCATATATACATTCCACACATAAATCAAAATTACAAATTCTAGAAATAAACTATAGATTGATTCCTAAACACATTTAGAGATTCACATTTTAACAGTAAAGTTGCATGCAGGTAAAAAGATGTGTAACTTTACATTCTTTTTTTTTCAAGTATCACAATGTTTATTGACAGATACAAGTATATAAAATCAGGGCATGAACATGATGTGATAAATTAAGTTGACTTAATTTCAATACTATAATTAGGGAACAATTCAAATTCTCACCATTTTAAACCATACTTTCAAAATTGGTTTGACGACTAGGAGTGAAGAAATATAAACCTTGGTTTCTGGTTTCCACGAAGATAGAATAAACATATCCCATCCTGTCCCTAGCCCCAATGCAGCACCGATTCCTACAAATAACACATTGTCGGTGTACTAGAAAGTAAATGGTATCAGACCAGTGAGAGAAAGGACATATACCAACACACCAAATAAACTAGGAATCGCTGTCTCCCACCTCATCACAGTGGAATATTCTGGCATCTTCGGGTAACAGATTCAAAGTGAAGAATGCTAGTTTTTATTGCTGTGACAAAATACCTAGCTTTGTTTTGAATCAATTTCAGAGATTCACTCTATAGCTACTCGGTCTATTGCTTTGCACCTGTGATAGCAAAGTGTGTCATGACAGTAACACATGGCAGAGAAAACCTCATCACCTCTTGGTGGATCAGAAGCAAAGAGAGAAGACACACAATCAGTGATATCCTCTTCAAGAGCACACTTTCATTGATATAATTTCCTTCCACTAGACCCTACTTCTAAGGGTTCGACCACCTTCCAAAAGCACCACAAGAATGCATGATCCTTGATTCACATTGAATAACACTTTAACTGTGGATTTGAGACATATCTAGACTTGGCTCTGAAATAGTGACAACATATTAATAGGAGACCCATGGGAAGTATTGACTTAGGGTGCAATAGAGCGCTGAAATAAATACAAGTGCTTATAGACTCAGAGAAAGGAAGAAGCCTGTTTAGAATTTCTGAGGACACCATCTGGGCCTGAGCTTTTTTTAGTTGGGAGGCTTTTTATTACATCTTCAATTTCTTCAAGTGTTATGGGTCTGTTTAAGCTGTCAATCTCTTCTTGGTTAAGCTTTGGCAAATCCCAGGATTTCAGATATTCATCCATTTCTCTTAGGTTTTCAAATTTAGAGTATAGGTTTTTGAAGTATTCTCATATGATTGTCTAGATCTTTTCTTTTTCTATTGTGATGTTTCCCCTTTCATCACAAATGCTATTGATTTGGAGTTGGTCTTTCTTTCTTTTGGTTAACTGGGCTAGAGGTCTGTCTATTTTGTTTATCTTTTCAAAGAACCATCTTTTGGATTCATTGATATTTTGTATTGTTTTCTTTGTTTCTAATTCATTGAATTCTGCTCTGATTTTTGTTATTTCTTCCTGTCTGTTGGGTTTAGGGTTCATTTGTTCTTGTTTTTCAAGTGTTTTTAGCTGCAGTGTTAGATCGTTTACTTGTTCTCTCTCTGCTTTTTTTTCTCTTTCTGTTTTTTTTTTTAATGTGGGCACTCAAGGTTATAAATTTCCCACTTAGGACTGACTTTAATGTGTTCCACAGGTTTTGTTGTATTGTATTGTCATTTTGTTTAGTTCCAGGAATGCTTTTATTTCATTCTTTATTTCTTCCCTGACCCACTCATTTTTCAGGATTGTGTTGTTTAGTCTCCATGTGTTCTCATAGTAGGGCTTACCCTGGTGTTCATATTGAGATTATTGCACTGTGATCTGATAGAATGCATGGGATAATTTCAATCCTTTTGTATTTGTTGACATTTCTTTTGTGTCCCAGTATGTGGTCGATTTTGGAGAATGTTCCATGGGGCACTGAGTAGAAAGTATTTTATCTAGTGTTTGGGTGGAATATTCTGTAGATATCTGTGAAGTCCATTTGGTGTGTTGTATTGTTCAGTTATGATGTCTCTGTTTATTTTTTGTACAGTTGACCTATCAAAGGGACTCAGTGGGGTATTGAAGTCCCCCACTATTAGCTTGCTGGAATTAATCCATGTCTTGAGGTCCTGAAGGGTCATGTTTATAAAGTTTGGTGCACCAGAGTTTGGCACATAAACATTTAAGATTGTGAAATCTTCCTGGTTAATCATTCCATTGATAAGGATATAATGTCCCTCTTTGTCTTTTCTGATTAATTTTACTCTAAGGTCTATTTTGTCTGATATTAGAATAGCCACTCCTGCTTGCTTTTCTGGTACCATTTTCTAGGAATGTTTTTTTTTTTTATTCCATCCTTTCACTCTAAGATGGTCTGTCCTTGAGGGTGAGATGGGTTTCTTGTAGGCAGCATGTAGATGGATTCTGTTTCCTAATCCATTCTCCCAGTCTGTGTCTTTTGATTGGGGAATTTAGACCATTAATATTTAAGGTTATTATTGAGAGATGTGTGTTGCTTCCTTTCAACTTATTTTTTGTTTGCATTCTTGGTCTAGGTATTTATTTAGTCTGTTATGCTTTTGGTAATTTCTATCTTGGGTTGCTTAAGGTTAGTTGCTCCTTTCCTCTATTCTTTGAATTGCTTCAAGTATTTTCTGAAGTGTTGGTTTTTTTGACATGTGTTCTTTCATTTCATTTATGTCATGAAAGATTTTTCTTTCTCCTTCAACTATGATTGACATTTTTTCTGGGTATAATAATCTGGGTTGGCATCTAAAGTCATTTAGTACTAATACATCAGACAAGCATTAACATCCAGAATATATAAGCTACTTAAAAAACAAAGAAGTAAGAAAATAAATGACCTACTCAAAAGATGGAGTAAAGAGCTGAACAGAGACTTCACTAGTAAGGAAGTAAAGATGGTTGAGAAAAATCTAAAAAGTGTTCAACATCATTAATAATTAGGGAAATGCAAATTAAAACCACACTAAGGTAACATATCACTCCAATAAGACTAGCCAAGATCAAGAAAACAAAAGACACTAAATGCTGGAGAGGTTGTGGGGAAAGGGGAACACTCATCCACTGCTGGTGAGAATGTAAACTGGTACAACCACTGTGGAAAGCAGTGTAGAGAACCCTTAAAAAAAACTCAAAATAAGCCTACCACCTGACCCAGCCGTACCACTCCTGGGTATATATACACAAGATGTATCTTACCACAAAGATACATGCACAGCTATGTTTATTGCAGCTCTCTTCACAATAGCAAAGAGCTGGAACAAACCCAAATGCCACTCAACTGATGACTGGATAACAAAAATGTGGTACATCTACACAATGGAGTTCTATGCAGCAGTAAAGAAATATGACATCATGAGCTTTGCAGGTAAATGGATGGAACTAGAAGACATTATGCTAAGTGAAGTAACACAGTCCCAGAAAAAAAAAAAAGGCAAGTGATTTCCCTCATTTGTGGATGCTAACACCAAATCCCCAGTTGACAGGCAAACTGAGCAACTTTATTGTTATATTTCATTGTATCTGAAAGGAACTGTGCTATTACAATGTGAATCTCTAAATGGGCTCTAGAATTGTCCTACTGCTTATACTCACACACTGTAATTACCATATATAGATGGAGGATATGTAGTGATATTCTAAAAAAAGAATGTATAGTTACACGACTTTATACCTGCATGCAAATTTACTGTTAAAATGTGAATCTCTAAATGTGTTTAGGAATCAACCTATAGTTTATTTTCAGAATTTTTAATTTTGACTTATGTGTGGAGTGTATATATGCATATTTTGGAATAATATAAAATAAAAAAAGAATTTCTGAGGACAGTCAGAAAGACTACAATAAATATGTTACATTTTGGTACTCAACTGATGCCACATATTAGTAGGAAAGAAAATCCTCAGGACACCAGAACCTCACCTGACAGTCAAAATAAGGAGCCAGAAACAGACAACACATAAGCATTCTAAGGGGGAGATTTTTTAGAATCCTTAGAAGGATTCTAAGAGGAAGAATTTGAAACAGCTGTCACAAGGAAATTCAATAAGCCTCAAGAAAATATGGAGACAAATTCAGTAATATAACAAAGAAACTTACAGAGAGGTAGAAGCAATTTTTAAAAGTCAAAATAATCTTCTGACAGAAAATACACAGCATAAGTAAAATCATAATGCAGAAAAACAGAAATTCCACAAATCAAATAGAACAAAATTGTGAACTTGAAGACAGGCTTCTTGAAGATACACAGAAGAGTAAAAGGGGAAGCACGAAGAACATAAAATCTTTGAGAAAGTATTAAACGAGAAAATCTGTAAGTTATTGTGTTCAAGAGGGATTTGAGAAGGGAAAGGTACAGCACGTTTATTCAAGAACACAGTAACAGAAGAATCCCCAAACTTAAGAGAAAGATGCAAATATCCAGTGACAAGAAGTACAAAAATCACCAGGTAGACTGAATTCAAAACAAATAATGCTAAGACATCTTTTTTCTTTTTTATTGAATATTTGTGATTTTCATACAGTATTTGATGATATTTAGATACCCTCTCCTATCCAACCTTCCTTTATTGCCCCACCCAATTTAATGTACACACACACACACACACACACACACACACATATATATATATATATATAAATATATATATATGCAGATATATGTGTGTGTAGATAGCTAGATAGATATGAAGGTCAGCAAGAGACTAATTTATGTCTTCAAATGTCCTTCAGTGTGGGTCCCTCTATCAGAGTTAACTTGCCATGCTTGAAGTCCCATGCTTGAAGAGACTGTCTCTGCTTTCACAGTTTCCTTAGATGGTGTTGTTGGAGTTTCCCACCCACCTCATGTCTATGCTGTTTCTTTTTATTTTTTTTTTCTTGTTTGAGCTTGCATAGGACAATTCCCATGAGTAACTGATCAGCTGTTTGGAAAGCTGCTTCCTTATGGTCATCCACCACCTCTGGCTCTTACAGTTTTTCCACCCACTCTTCTACAATGATCCCTAGGTCTTGGGAGCAGAAGTTTGATACCAGTGTTCTATTTAAGGTTGAGCACTGTTCAGCTTCTTGTTCTCTGCACACTGAGTTGACCAGCTGTTAATTAATGCATTAATCACTGTCTGTTGCATGAAGAAACTTCTCTCTTGAAAGTTGAGAGATGCATTACTTTATGAGTATAACAATGTCATTAAAAGTCTATTTAATATAAGCGATTTAGTAGAAAACTAGTATTATGTTCTCCCCTATGTCCTGTGACCTGTTTTAGTCTCAGGTTGCTAAACTTGATATTTATTTCAGGGACTTGATATTTATTTCAGGGACTCAATACACTTAAAGGGTGGTTGGTTGGTTACTCCTGTAATATTTTTGACACTATTGTACCAGCAGACATAGCTTGTCAGGCCAGTTGTAGTTTTCAGGATTCACAGTTGGGTAAGGGTGATGATTAGTTTTTCCTTCTGGTAGCTTGCACTAAGATACCTTATCATCAAGTTCTCAAAGAAGAAAGATGAGAACAAACTCACATCTGAAAGAGAAAAGCAACAATGTGCATTCATATCCTTATTTGCCTAATGACAGATTTCTCAAAAGAAACCACACAAGCCAGAAGATAGAAGCATAGAATTAATTCCAAAGGAAAATAAATTGACAACTAAGAAGACTTTATCCACCAAAGCTATTACCATAGAAAAATAGTGAGATAGTCTATCCTTTAACATGCTCCTCATATAAAAAGGCTAAAAGAGATTTCTTCAACTGAAAAGGAAGAAATCGATGATGAAGAATAAAGTTTTCAAAGATAAATGATTCACTTGAAAGAGTAGTTAAGCATACAAAGTCATAGTACTCTAATTTTAAACATCATGCCTATCACATGTAAGCATGAATACTGAAACAAAAAAACAACTAAAATAGTAAAATAATATATAAGAGGTAATACAGAAGGACAAAGAAGGATATAGCACAAATTCAGAATGGGAAAGTATGGAGTGCAATTGTAGTCTTTAATGTTTGTATTTCTCTCTCTATTCTCTTCTGCTCTTCACTGCTGATCTAACACTCCAGCCCCAAATAATAAAAAAAGAAACATTTTTAAAGAATAAAATAAAACTTATCCATAAAGAAAACAAAATAAAGTTGGAGAGTGTTCTAAGAAAGCTATTCAGTGTCTGCCTCAGGCCACTCCATGACACTTATGAGCACACATCACACAGATATACCATACATGTACACAACATTCATACACAGGCTAACCAAATAAAGAAAAATTAAAATTACCTAATATCAATTTTTTATTGTCCCAAAAATTTAACAGGAAAAATTTCTTCCAAACACTCAATGAAGCCATCATTGGCCTAATAACCAAATCAGAAAAGAATGCACCCAAAGAAACAAACTATAGGGTAATGTTATTGATGAATATGCATGGAAAAGTCCAGAACAAAATACCAACAAACCGAATTTGGCATACACTGAAAAGATCATTCACTAACTACAGTCGAGTGGAATTCACGTCAGGAATGCAAAGATTATTTGACTTTTAGAACTTAATAAGCATGGTATGGCACATCAAAAACTGAAGAACCATGTAATCCTCACTTAGATGCAGAAAATGCATTTGATAAAATATGTTTTATGATATATAGTGAGGCGGTACATGTCTTTAATCTTGGCACTCAGGAGGCAGAGAAAAGAGGATCTCTCTCAGATCCAGGCCAGACAAGTCTACAAAGGCAGCTCTACTCCTGCTGGGGTGATAGGGAGATCCCATCTCAAAAAACTAATCTCTGCCTCTCTGTCTCTCTGTCTCTGTCTCTCTCTCTCTCTCTCTCTCTCTCTCTCTATATATATATATATATATATAGTATATGTAGATAACATATCATATATATGTGTGTGTATAAATATATGTATATACATATGTGTATATATCTATAAAATGATAAAATGTCTAATAAAATTATATGCAGAAGGCCATATATAAGAAGCCAATAGCTAATAGTTTATTAAATGAGAAAAGCAGAAATCTGGAACAATATAAGGAATTCTGCTTACTCCACTTCTATTCAATGTAGTTCTGAATGTCCAGCTAGAGCAATCAAGTAAGAGAGAGAACTGAAGATCATTCCAATTTGAACAAAAAGTCAAAATGCTAGTGTCTGAGGAAACGTAAAATGTCATTGTTTATAAATGACACAATATATATATATTTTTTGGTCTTTTTGAGCTGTAGCCCCAGCTGTCCCGGAACTCATTCTGTAGACCAGGCTGGCCTTGAACTCACAAAGATCTGCCTGCCTCTGCCTCCCAAGTGCTAGGATTAAAGGCATGTGCCACCATGCCCAGCTAAATGACACAATCTTATACATAGAAAACCTTCAGAGTACCATCAAATATATTAAACCTGAAGTTAAAAGTCTCTAAAACCATTTTAAAATGTTGTTTAAAATGAATGGAATTTAAGGAAGTATATCCAAAAAATCAAAGTATCTTTATATCCACTGATTCGATGAATTAATATTTTTAATGTGCCCAGCAGCCAAGCCAACTCATAGATTGAATGCAATCACTTCCAATATATTACAGAACTAAAGAAATGACATTGTGACAGTATTGACTGTTATCTTGGCAGGATCTAGAATCACTAAAGTCTCTGGTTGAGCCTGTGGGATCATGTATCACAGGTTGATGGAGGCAAGACAACCACTCTAAATGTGGGTCCATGTTCCATGGGCTGTGGTCAGACACAGCATGAAAAGGAGAAATCTAGTTGGCCACAAGTCTCCATCATTCTCTACTTCTTGACTGGCCAACTGCTTTACATTCTTTCTACCATGTCTTTCATTTTATGTTGGACCATCCCTTCAAATTGGGCCACAAAATAAATTCTCCCCTAAGTTGTTTTTTCAGGTATTTTATCACACTGCAACTATACAAATACTAAAATTTGTATAAAATCACAAATGCCTCTGAATGGCTAAAAGTATCTTGAGGAAAAAAAATACTATGCTTTCTGATTTTAAAATATTCTTCCACAAAACAAATAAATGTGACAAATAATTTTTTAAAGGCTGTTGAGATGTCTCATAAAGACACAAGCCACCAAACCCAATAACCCTCCTTACAGACTCAGAATTCCTATGGTAAGAGGAGATAACTGACTCCTACAAGTTGTCCTCTAGCCCCACACATTAACCATGGCAAACAGGTCCCATAATACATAATATACAAAATTGTAATGTCCTCCAAAGCTGACACATTTACAGTACTAAGGTACTGGCATAGAGATGGATACATGGGTAATGACACAGGAGACAGCTTAGAAGGAAACACAGTGTTTACAATCAAATAAATAATGATGTTAATATTCAGAAAATTACAAGTAAATCTCTATCAGCTGTAAATGGATTAAAGACCCAAATATTAGACCTAAACTCATGAAACCACTAGAAGAAAGCAGTGTAAGAACTTCAGAACACTGGCATCATCAAGGATGGAAAAATATTTTAATTATTATTTATTATTTTATTTTACTATCATTTATTATTATTTTTTAAAAGGACTTTAAAATTTTTATTTATTTATAATTTTCTTTTATGTGTATGAGTGTACTGTCTGCATGTAGGTTGGTGCACCCGTGTCATGCAATGCCGCGGAGGTCAGAGAGCACGTTGGATTTTCCTGGAACTGGAGTTCTCAGCCTCCATGTGGGTGCTAGGATTCGAACCCTGGTCCTCTGCAAGAGCAGTTGGTGTTCTCAAGCCCCTATCATTTATTATTTTCTCTCCAGCCCCTATCATTTATTATTTTATGTGAAGGAATGTTTTGTCTGCATGTTTGTAAGTGCACCTGTCTCAGATTCCCTGAAACAGGAGATTTGGATGGTGGTTAGTTGCCATGTGAGTGCTGAGAACTGAACCCAGGTCCTCTGCAAGAACAGTCAATGCTCTTAACTGATGAGCCATTTCTCCAGCACCCGCCTTTTCTTTTAATCTGGATGGGCGCTTATTTATTGAGAAAGGGTATCATGTGGCACAGGCTAGTTACAAACTCCTTTTGAAGATAAGGCTAGCTTTGAATGCTTCCTCCTTCTGCTTCTCTATCTCCCAAGTCTAGGAATTATAGGAATGGAGCACCGCACTGGCTCTGCAAGAAGTTTTGGGCAATACTTGAAAAATATGGAAAACAAAATTTAAAGTAAGTCAGTAGTATTATATTAAACTAAAATTCTTACACAGAGGAATAATATGAGAAATTGGAGAGCTAGCCTAAAAGATAAGAAAGGTGCTTATCAGAGAAATGATGGGCAATCTTCCTTGTCTATTTGACTGGATGTATAATTTCCTAGATATTCTATCTCTGGGTGAATAAGTTTCCAGAGGTTTAACTAGGATGAAAGACCCACCATGAATGTTGCCAGCACTATGGGATGAAGTTACAAGCTAAAAAAAAAAAGGAAAAAAGGAGAGAGCTAAAAATCAGCATTCATGTCTCTTCTTCCTGACTACAGACACTGTGTAATCAGCTCGCACACACGTCTACCCCCGTGCCTTTCCATCCATGATGAACTGAATCGCCTCACACCAAGAGCCAACATAAACCCATCCTCTCTTGCATTGTTTTTGTCAGATATTTTTGTCGCTGCAAAGGGAAAGAACTAACTAATACGTGTATAGGACTGGCCTGTGGGCAGGTCTGTGAGGCTTTTTCTTGATTGTTGGGTGTTGTGGGCTGGCCCAGGCCCCTGAGGGTGATGCCAGGCCTGGGTCATATAACAGGGCAAGCTGAACACAAGCCAGAGGAGCAAGCCAATGCAGCACTCCTCTGGGGTCTGTGCTTAAGTTTCTACCTCCAGGCTCTGCCCTGAGTTCCTGTCCTTGCTTCCCTCAGTGACGAGCTCTGATGGGGACATGCAAGTCAAAACATAAATTATTTCCTCCTCAAGATAGTTTTGGTCAGAGTGTCTCATTGTAGCAACAGAAAGCTAACTAGGACAGTAGCACTATTATTAATCATCACACATTGGAATATACCTTAGTGTTCTGTAATAAGCTAAGGCATAAATGGAACATATACATCCATGTGAGGGGATATTGCTCAGTGATGAAACAATAAAGCATTGATAGAGTTGAGCATCAACACAGATGGCCTTCAAAGGCACTATTATGAGATGTAATTGTAAAAACTCTGTTATTTCATTTCTATAAAATTATGAAAAAGGTCAGATAACAGAAATGGAGAGCAGATCAGTGTGCCAAAGGAAATATGAGAGAAACAGATGAGAAACGAACATTGTGATATTTTCTGGAGTGATAGAAGCTACTGTACCTAAAAGGTTCAGGTACTTGTATTTGTCTATACATGTTAAAACCTATATATATCTACAGCACATTTTTAATATGTGTTACTTTAAAAATAATATACAAATCTGAATTTATTTTTTTCTTAATTCAACGTGAAATATTCATAACAGTCTATAGCCATTTAATGTATCAATTTCCTTAGCAAAGAAATCTAAGAAATTATTTTTATAGCAGTCCTAATAGGATTAATGAGAGAATGTTTGTGAAATGTTTTGAGCTCCTTAAAAGGAAGTTGCTATGCAAATATAAAGTGTTGTTAGCATCATTCGGACACTTTTTCTCTTTTGCGTATATGGTGAAGTTTATGATCATCTTCATTCTTCACATTATTTTTAATGAATTGTAACAATAAATGTGGTAGCCAAGTTATAAAATGAAACCATGTGCTAATGAGGCTAAAAATTTGTAATTAGAATTTGAAGCATCAGTCTGTCTAAAGATAATTGGTCCTAATGATTATTTCTCTATGTACACAAGCTACAATTTTATGAAGTCCAAGTGTGGCTTATTCTGCAGTTTTTCTGCAGAGCACACTTCAAGAATGCCTTTCCTCTGAGATGTTCTTAGCTTTGCTGGGTGTCTAAAGAGAAAGAATAGAATACAGAGAATAAATCCATGCTGATCAAAGAACAATACACTGTTTCCAAAAAAGGTAGTGAAGATGAAAATTAGTGCAGCCCTCAACTCTCACCAGCCAAACATCCTTATACAACAAAGTGTGATGCACACAGAAACCACAACTGACCAAGGTTTAAAGAATAAGAGTCTGTAGAGTGTGTGTCGCCTGTGTCCCTGGATAGGACTCCTATACTAAACCTCTCCCATGCACAGTTCAAGGACCATTGTGTAAGAGGGTCTGGAAAGATTGTAAGAGCCAGGTTTGGTTCATGAATAGAGGGAGGCAGAGGCTTTCAGGCCACTGGTAGAGTCTTCATGTTCACTTGTGGCAATGGTGTCATCAAGTGTAGGATCCATGTCAACTCAATCAGACAAGGGCCCAGGAGAGAGAAATGGGAACTGTTAGATACTGATTTGTACTGGGTGAGGGACAGTAGACCTGTGATCACTAGACAGGCTGACTAGACTCCAGTTGATGAATGCATGAACTTGCAAGGAAGGACATCTGGGCACAAATATTTGACTCCATAGGATTTAACATGTACTGTGGAGTACATGAGGTCTTGTGGGGGTGGTGGAGGCATGGATCGGGGAGGGGTAGAGAGTATCTTTTCTAGGCAACTCAGGTGGTCTGAGCCTTGGCCTGACAGCTCTGTTTACCTTCCTCTTCTAGGCAGTTGAAGTTGTCTGAGTGTCTCTCAGCAGTCTTTACTGATAGTATATGCTTTGGAAAAGAGGGGCCTGGTGAAACTGGTCAATTTCAAGGATTTCCTGAAGCCTTTGAGTTGTTTGCTTCCTGAGATTAATGAACTTTCCTGTAGGAATGAATGTTTTACATCCCTGTAGAACATCCCGTGTCTTAATGATCTTACCTCCAAGATGGAATATTTCTCTGAGGACATTGTTATATAATTCAGTATATGTAAAAATTGTTAGCAATATATTTTTCACCCCAAGTAAAAAATAAATTTTTGATGTGAACTATATGTTACATTACACTCATTAAATATACATGGGTTATTATATAACCATTAAGATAGGTGAGTCTATAAAAAATAAGGGCTGGTAAAAAGTATGCATCACTGATACTTGATTAACATTCAGAATACACCATGGTTTTAATAAAATCCATGAAATTAAAAGAAATGAAATAAGTCATCTTGTCTAGCTTCTTATCTTAATATAGAAATAAGAAATGAACCTCAAAGATCTTCAAAATATTTTTAAGCCATGTCTTCCATTTCTATGGTCTAGATATCCATAAAATTTCTGGAATTATATTAGCATAGCAATTTCCGGGTTTTTATTGTCAATATTCTTCAAATGCATATGTGTTAAAGATTTTTGCTTCAGTCCATGTTAATTAATAATGGAAGGTTGTGGAAACTTTAATAAGAGGTAGAACTTAGCATGAAGGTCATTGTAACAATGCCCTCGAAGGGATAGTGAGACTTTGGTTACTTCCTTTCTAACAGGTAGAGGGAGTTTGCCACATTGAATGGTACCACCATGGGGTGCAGCTTCACAAAAGTCCAGAAACGATGAGTGACTTATTGTGAACTGAAGTCTTTGAACTGGGAAATAATATAAAATTTTATACAAAAAATCAAGGCTAGAGAGATTAAGAACACTGGTTGCTCTTGCAGAGGACCCAGGGTTCAATTCCCTGCACCCACATGGCAGCTAAAAACAGTCTGTAATTCCAGTTTAAGGGGATCCAACACCCTCTCCTGACTTCTGTGAGCAGGTGCACCTTTACACATGTAGACAATATATCATGTACATAAAATAAAAATAATAAAATATTTTTAAATTTTATATCAAAAATTAAAACATAAATAATAGCAATGGAAAGCATTCTGACATAGCACTTTATCATGTTTGAACTTCTAATGTTTATATAACTACTGTTATTGCACCAAGGATTTAACTTTATATATTAGATCACTGTGAGAAGTATCTGAAGGCTTCTAAATATTTGAGTAAAATAGTGAAAAAATATGGGAAAATATTAACCTGTCAATAGAATGTAGACTGCATTAAAGAGAGAACTTGAGAGTAAAGAATCTACCTAGATATATATTTATTCATCCCTGAATAGACTGAAGTTCAGAGACTTTAGAAGAATTTTCCTAAATTCATGCAATACAGCACCTTGTTGGAATGAACCCATGTCTGTCAAACCGAAAGTCCATTCCCTTCCTGGAATTCCATCAAAACAGACAGAGGCAGACCATTAGAGAAAATAAGTCATAGGGGAATATGGACAATAACCACACCTGCCCTTTCAATTATACAGTAACATATAGAAACTTGTGAAAACTACTTGTTGAATAACCAACAACAAAAGCCACCTATTGAAGGCATTCCTAATTAATAGTCTGGGCCAACTGTGTTCTGAGTTTTATATGAATTATTCCATTTACTCTCTTACCACACTCCTGAAGACACATGAGGGATTACAATACTTCCATTGACAACTAGAATCCAAGCTTTTCTGTCTCCATATTTGGGTTTTTAACTTCTATACAAAATCAAGGAATATCCACCAGTTTTATAGTAGAGGCCATTGAAAATGTTTTGAGAAAAATGAAGACCTTATTCTATTGGCTACGTAGAAACCAAAAGAAAGGAATGTGAGCAATTTGGTAGGAAAAGAGCACATAGCAGGGTTTATGGAGATAAAGTGCCTGCCGTGCCACATCAGGACCTGTATGTGGGTCCATTGTACCCACATAAAAGCTGAGTAAAGTTACATGACTCTGCAAACCCAGTGTTGGTGAGCAGAGATGGGTAGTTCCTGGGACTGGTTCAATAGCCAGCCAGTATAAGTGTGAGGCAAACTCGGGCTTCAGTGAGAGACCCTCTCACAAAACCACAAAATTAATTAATTAATGAATTAAAAAAGAAAATATACCCACTTGGAAATAGGAGTGATGCAAACAGCCAAGAGCCCAAAAGAGGAAGCAATTAATTGAATGTAATTTTGGAATTAGGTTTCATGGTTCCAAAGAGAATTAATGTTTAAATCCTGATAATTTAACAGTTTATCATAAGAAAGAAGAAAGGACTTCACAAATTGGCCAGTGTCATATTCCTAAGTACTTTTTCAAGGAAATCTAGTAAATTTCAGTAAGAATGATGGGATCCTGTATCCTTCTCATTCTTGTAGCCCTGTATCCTTCTCATTCTTTGCCATTCTTTGTTCCTTGGAAAGGCCGTTCCTACTTACGGAGGTATGGAGGGAGCTACAGTAGCGATGATGCCTGTCATGGACGGCCAATCCTGCAGCTCCTCTGCGCCGGCAGTACTGACTGTAGCAGTGAGCAGACTGGCAGGAAGTTCCCATGATTCACATGGAAAGGCAACATGCACCTCCAGAAGATATTAGAGAAGGTTTTATGCCTCTGCTAGTCCCATGCCTTGGCTTAATACACAGAAACTAAAACAATCTGGAGAAAATTTAACTGTCTGATCTTAACCCACATAATACTGTAAACAGTATTGTTGGGGTCGTAGATAAAGCGGGACTGTGATTATCGATAGCATTACAAAGAAAGCTAGAGGGAACAGATCTATAAAGAAGCAAAGTTTATATATTTCACTAGAATTAAGTTAGTATTCATTTGAAGTAGATTAAAAATGTAAAGATTCATGCTACACTCTCCAGACTGGTCATTAATAGCTAGAAGATATGGCAAAAATCCCGGCAGAGGAATTAAAATGTTATGCAGTTTAGTTATCAAACAGTAAAAGTGGCCGGTAAAAAGAAACAGAGAAAATGGAGACATTGCAAGAAAGAACAAACTGTACATGGGTGTTAGGAGTTGACATCAAAGAGGGGCAAGTGGGGACACGTTTCCAACAGAGTAAAATGGCTTATTCTAGCGCCAGACATGGTGGCAGAGACAGGTGGATCTCTGTGAGTTCAAGGCCAACCTGGTCTACAATAGTAAATTCCAGGCCAGATAGGGCTAAAGGGGGACCCTGTTTCAAAACAAAAGAAACCAAACCAAATAAAACAAACAAAAAACAAAACAAAACAAAACAGGCCTATTCTCCAGGCAAGTAAAAGTAGAGGTATGTTAGGGAGTCTTCAGGTAAACCAGAATTTGATTTCTTAGATGGATATACACAAAGATCATGCAAAATAGGATTACTTCACCAAAAGTCAACTGATTACTGCATGGAAAATGTGTGAAGGAGTGTGGATCTGTTTTCTTAAGTAAATGTACTTATTCCACACATTTCATAATTTTTTTAAATTTATTTCTGTATGTGTATGAATGTACTATCTGCATGCAGGTTTGTGCACCCGTGTCGTGCAATGCCGCGGAGGTCAGAAGAGGGTGTTGGATTCCCCTGGAACTGGAGTTTCAGACGGTTCTCAGCCGCCATGTGGGTGCTGGGGATTGAACCCAGGTCTTCTGTAAGAGCGGTCAGCACTCTTAACCGCTAGGCCATCTCTCCAGCCCTATTCCACACATTTCAATAGATGTCTGACCACATGTTTCTCAAAATATCTGCATCAGAGTAAGTATTCACTAAACTTAAAGGGCAGATCTTTGTTAGGGAGAATGGACATAACAAAAGCAACACTAATCAACATATTTCTCTTAGCCCTTTCCTCCAGCTCAGTCTGAAAGCACAGAGAGGTAGGTTGCTCTGCCAGCTCAGGATAGAGACCAGCAGTTCTTCTGACACCTCAAGTATGCAAACGTGCCAGTGCCAATGCCAATATTATTGCTTAAGACTATTGCCTGGCAAAACGATAGAAGATACTTCATATGAAACTGTTTATTGGCTGCTTACATTAAACACTAACTTACCTGCTCATAAGGATATCTGAATTCACAGCTGGTGTAAAGTCTGGATGATTTTGCTAATGGTAATACTTATCATAAACAGCCAGTGCTCATTCACTGAAATTGAAACTTTTCAGTCTCACTGGTACCTAGCGTGGCATGGGTTTTGTGGTCTGCTTTTTTTTCTGGGCATTGGCATTGATTTCTTCTTTTCTTGGTTTGGTGATCTTACAGAACAGGTTGTGTCAATACTGTTGTCACACAGAGATCCTATGAGATGGCTGCATTGAAGGTAGCCAAGAGCCCTATGCTCAGCAGACAACTGAAGATTGGTAAGGGTACCCTCCAGCACCTCTCCGTAGCATTTTCTGCTGCTTCTCAGGCCATCCCTCAAACTGTTAGTTATCTTGGCTCTCACTATTTGATTTGATTACGCTATGCTATTTGAGCCTATCTCTGAATTAGTGATTAAGTTTCCTCCCACGAATCATCATTCCACATGGATATTGCTCAAATTTGTGCCATAAAATTGCATTTCTTGCTATATTTGTTTCTTCCCATGAACAGGAGTCATTTTCAACATTCTGTGAGCTGTTAGCTTGCAAATCTACACTTTCACATGCAGAATTCTCTGGCAAACTTTAAATTCACATGTGGCTACCTTCAAGACATTTCAAATTTGCTGAGCTATAGGAAATTTATTTCTTTCTGAGACAAGGCCTTGTGTACTCTGGCCAGCCTCAAAATCATTATGTATGGAAGGATTTTGAACTCCTGATCCTTCTGCCTTGACTACCTCATCCCACTCTAGTGCTGGGAGTAGAGTACAGACATGTGTTAACATTCTTGGTTTTATGTGGTGCTGGGGATCAAACTCAGGAGCCCATGCATGCCAGGCAAGTATTCTTTCAACTGAGCTATATCCCCAGTGTTATGATAACTTTAAATCCAAATATTCAAATGTGAACTCACCCATTCTAAATCTCCAACTTAACAGTTCTATCAGTCCACTGACCCAAAATGCAAGATCATTCTGAACCTTATGTTCTACACTCAATCAGTAACAAACTCCATTGATACCATCTCCCTGCGTTTTATATGAGCCTCCTCCATCTTATTACTTACTACTGCTTGGTCAGCTCTCACAATCCTTTTTGTTAGCTGGTCTTAAGGACTTGTACCTTGCCTCAGCTTTAATTCAGTCTCTGTGCTGCTGACAGGGTTAACTTGTTGATGGTGCTCTTTCCATTGAAGAGTTTTTATGGTTTTCTGTGATCCACACAGTATAAATTTAAAATCCTTAAATAGCATAGAAGGGCCCCTGGCTGGACAATGCCTCACCTCTCCTAGATGCCTCTCCAGCTCTCAGTCTTGGCCTTACTCTTCTATTGTAAAGAATGCCTCCTTGTGTACAGCAGTGCCCTTTTATCTCCATGTCTTCTAGTATGTTTTCTAATTTTAGCCTAGTGCACACTTGTTAGTTTTTTAAGCCATGCCCAAAGATCACTGTTGCTTTCCTTCCTTCAAGATAAGTGCTCTGTGTCATTCTTCATACTTTGATCTAAATTTTTTTTTTTCAGACAAGGTCTCCCTGTCACCCCAGTTGGCCTCTGTGAGGCATACTTCCTGAGTGCTGGATGTGCCATCAAGCTCTGCTCCCCATAACTTTTTTTAAAAGCATCAGCAATTTATTTTATTTGTTTCTATTTAATAGTCAGGAAGCTTCTTGGAAGAGGTTTCATATCTTATTCACATATAAAAATCTTAAATAGAGCAAAGAACTATGTAAAAGAGAACTTCAGTAAATATATGTTGAATTAATAATTACCCTCTATGTGGTTTTATTATTTATTTTTTATTTATTTAGTTTTAGTTGTTTTTTTTTTTAGTCTTTTCAAGACAGGGTCTCCCTATAGCCCCAGCTGTCCTGGAACTCACCTGTAGTCCAGGTCAGCCTTAAACTCACAAAGATCCACCTGCCTCTGCCTCCCAAGTGCTAGGATTAAAGGTGTGCGTGACCACACCCAGCTTGGTTTTATTATTTATACTAATTTTCTAGGAACTTCTTCCAAAGCATCAAGGACTCCAGGATCTTTATGCCATATGGGTCACATTACCGTAGTTTCCTATGCTATAACAATCTTAATTATATTCTCACAACAAAGAAGTTATGGCAATGATTGTATATTTGTTAATAAAAGGTAGACATTTTTAATACAAGTCATTGTAATTGATTGTCAATTTCCCTTCTTTGTATTATTCACATACTGAGAAGGGATATACATCTTGCCAAGCCTTTTCACCTTTCCTGAAATTCTTACTTGTCTCTTGCCATAGAAAAGGTGCTATTCACATGCCTCATGCCTATTGTGGCAACGCCTCTTGTCCTACATGTTAACAGTCTGTTCTGTCAACTGATGATACATGTATATATGCTTCTGTATGCAGCCAAGTGGACATAAATGCATACACACACACACATACACACACACACACACACACACACACACAAACCTTATGCACTTCCCCATCTCATCCCCTAAAGCAGTAGATTTAGGAACTTCAAAAAATTCAGACTTATTTATTTAAACATTGAAAATATACATTTGGCTCATTCCAGCAAGTTGAATTACTTTGCAGTCTTAACATGATAATTTTTTCAAGTGTCTCACAATAGTTATTCTTCCAAGCATTNTGATGATGCTCCTGACCTAGAGTGTGAGGTTCAGTAGAATATTGCCTCTGGATTCTTTTCATGTGAAAATAAAGCAAGATGATTCTACTACAGACTGTGAAGATGCAAAGACTGAAACATACTCCGTAAAAAGTCCACTCAAACTGTCCTATAAAGGAGAAAGCTAAGAGTGGGTTGAACACCTTATAGGCTCATGGATTAGGTGGTGTGAGCTGCTTTCCTTCCAGCAAGATGACAATGGTATATTATATAACGTATACATATATATATATATATATGTATACGTTATATAATATACCATTGTCATCTTGCTGGAAGGAAAGCAGCTCACACCACCTAATCCATGAGCCTATAAGGTGTTCAACCCACTCTTAGCTTTCTCCTTTATAGGACAGTTTGAGTGGACTTTTTACGGAGTATGTTTCAGTCTTTGCATCTTCACAGTCTGTAGTAGAATCATCTTGCTTTATTTTCACATGAAAAGAATCCAGAGGCAATATTCTACTGAACCTCACACTCTAGGTCAGGAGCATCATCAAGACAGTGAATTGTGATATTTCTACTTATGCCTCCAAGTTTCTGTTTGGCTTTATAGTCATTTTCCTCTTGAAATCCTCCCTTCCAATTGGAAGCTAGGTAACATGCAAGACAGAAATATATCTCTGCACTTTGAAACACATAAGCTAAATGCTACATGTGAAACATTCTTCCTGGTATCTGAGCAGAGACTTCTGTACTTAGCTGTCCTGAGAACAGTGGTGTCGACTATGAATAAAAAATAATTTTATCAGTGGGCTGGAGAGATGGCTAAGTGGTTAAGGGCACTGACTGTTCTTGCAGAGGACCTGGGTCCAATTTCCAGCACCCATATGGCAGGTAACAACCATTTGCTACTGCAGTTCTGGGGATCTGATGCCTTCTTATCTCCATGAATACTGCACAATACAGGTGCACTTATGCGCAGGCAATACACACATATACATGAAAGAAAAATAAAATATTAAAAATAATTTGATCAGATCAGCACATATTTTGACAAGAATATTTATTTCTTATTAATGAAAAATACACAAAAGGCCAAAATTTTCTTAGTTACTGGTTTTCCATAGTACAACAGGGCATTGTAAGAAAGGAAGAAACATATTTGGAATATAAAGCAATTTCCATTTCTAAGGCATTTAGGCTTAAGAGCAGTAGGCGCCACATACCTGTGGGTGCACTTACTTGAATTTACGTACACTGAGGCACGCCAGGCAGGGAAAGGACTTTAAACCACACAGTGAACCCCTTTTCCATACTCATCTTGTGACTGTGCCTGTCCTCTCCCCACCTTTTATTTCTTTCCCATGCATTTTCAGTTGTTCACAGAACACTGGCAATTTTCTACTCTTCAAGAGTTTGCTTATAACACCACCATCAATAGGGCATGCCGAACAGAAAGATTTCATGGATACGTTCTGTCTCTTACCAAAATGCGGCTCCAGGAAGAAAAACACTGATTTGTAAAGGCACACTGGAGACAGGTTTAATGCATTAAATATAACATGAACTATTCACAATAACAAGTTTAGTGTTTCAGGGAACTTTTGTTAATACAACACAGTTGGTCACACAAAATACAAATGCTTCTGTTGATTTGTCTTGGCAACTCAGATACATCAACAGTGCTAACAGTTTAACAGCTTTGTTCTCATCTGACAGAAAATAATGGCAGTTCTGCAAGGCAAATGTTAAACCTGACCGTATGTATTTATTAATTCCACAGTGTTTTGACAGATTAGAGGGGATGGAACTCAGAGGATGCTGACACGCTCGCTGAGGGCTTTCATCTCTCTTTCTTCAGCCTCAGGACTGTCGCTGTGGCTAGCACTTGGATTGACCAGGTGTGCGGGATACTGTAGCCCCTGTTCGCCTGCATACTGTTCCCACCTCGAGTCATCACTTTCATGGGTAATGTAGCGTTCTCCATTTTTGCATTCCAGTTCTCGTAAATCCAACCATGTCTGATAGTCCTGGAGAAAAATCCCAGAATATTACCACAGAGATCATTATGTCCCAACACACTGTTTCACATGTCAGTTCTTACAGTCTTATAAGTGAGTGTTGGACCATTTACTATGCATCTTCAAATGACAGCATCATTGCTATGGCCATCCTATTTGCTGAACCTTATAACCTGCATGCTGCTTACACGATGCCATGGGTCTAAGTGTGGACACTTAATGCTTTAAATCAGCAAATTAGGAATGTTGATATCACTTTGCAGCTTAATGACTATAATTATTCCTTTAGTATTTGAGACTATCAGTGTCCTACACTTTAAAGCTCAAAGGTGAAAATAACAAATATTTAAGACAACACAGCACACACATCCATATACATTTATTGACCAGCTATTTGTATCAATGCATAATACCCTGAGACAGAGTATAACTTCCAAATGAGTACAGTGCAGGGCCAGGAATGCATCTATTTGGACAATTATCAGGATTAACCATACAGGTGCTTTCCAAGTCTGTTCTTTACACTTCTGTTATGATCCTTAACATGTGGGGAGAGGCAAGGATCTGTGAATGTATCATGTATATGTGTAGCTTCTTGTCAATTTTCCTGGTAAAAATGAGAAATACTAAAATAGAAATATTAAACTGTTATGAAATCATAGGCATTTTAGAAAAATAATATTAGAATTATGCTTTTACAAATATGACCAAAGATTTCTATGATTCGTATCAATATTTTGTAAATGTTTGGATGCTCACCCAAGTAAGGACAATCAGTAACTGCTTTTACCTGTAGCCATGGGTGACTCAAGGTTTTGTCCACACTGTAGCGCTTTCTCATTTTCACTTGCAGCAAATTATTGATAAGATCAATGGCTGAAAAAAATAATCATTGTTAAAATAGTTGCCCAAAATGAAATAAATGCATATTTCTTTTAGAGTCTGTATCCTACCTGCATTTCACAGGACAGTGGTAAGAGTCACTCAAACCTGAAGTGAATTCCCTGAGAATTCTAAATCTCAGCATTGGTTTTGGATGAGAAAATAAAGTGAAGGGCTTGTGCCATGGCTCAGTGGTTAAGACCACCTACAGCTTTTTCAGAGGACCTGTCCCCTACTCCACTTCCAAGGGATCCAACATCCTCTTCTGACCTCCAAGGCCATTTTACACATATGGTACAGTTTCATACATGAAGGCAAAATACTCATTCACATCAAATAAAATAAAAATTCTGTTGTTGAAATATAAAAGAAAATATGTAGCTGGGAATAACTGGAGCAGAGGGAAGAGTATTAGAATTTATTGCATGATGTGGATTTTAAATGTTTTATTTATTTTTATTTTAAGTGTATACATGTATTACCTGCAAGCATGTAGGTGGACCTGTGTCATAATGTTCTTGGAGGTAAGATGGGTGTGGCAGATCCCCTAGAACTGGATTTATATATGTTTGTTAGCCACCATGTGGGTGCTGGGAACTGAACCTGAGTCCTCTGTAAGAACAACCAGTGCTCTTAACCACTGAGCCATTTGTCCAGCCCCACAATGTGAATTTTAATTTGTATATTCTGTCATATTTTTTTAGTATCAGAATTTAAAAACTTATTTTGTCTTCAATTCGGTGGGTGGGGCAGCTACAGTCTGCAATGCTAGCACACAGAGGGTGAGGCAAAGCAGTGAGGCTGTTGCAAGGTAAGACTGCTGTAAGCTACACAGACCCTGTTTCAAAAATTATCCAAAATAAAGTAAAATGGTTCAGCTAAATTGTAGACATCCACACAACATAGTTTATGGAAGAGCATGGATCACTGTCTTGTGATAAACTTGTAGCCTAAAAGCAAATGGTCCCATATCAAATAATTCTTTAAAAAGAATATTTATTTATTTATTTAGTTAGTTAGTTGTTAGTTAGTTAGGTAGTTGGTTGTAGAGGAAAGCACTTTACCTTTAAAAATCTATCTTGCTTTAAATGTATAACCAATAAATTAAGTTTATTTGCCCATCTCTGATTTCCCAGCAGAAGACAAGCATTGCCCCTATGGGGTTTTGGTCTTGTATTCTGTCCCTGTTTTAACTTCATGTGCATAGATTTTGAGAAGAAAAGATGATTTTTCTACTTAAGCTTCTTACAAAGCACTCAACAGAGCACAGGGCCATCTGATAGAGTTCTTGATATTTAACTGTTTTGGAATCAATCATATTTTCACTCTACATATTACAGGACATTTTTAATTTAAATCTTACATTTTTTACTTTTTTATTATTTTTTTTCAGACAGACAGGGTCTCCCTGTAGACCCAGCTGGCTTGGAACTCACTATGTAGACAAGGTTGGCCAGATCCACCTGCCTCTGCCTGGCACTAAAGGCAGTTCTTAGCTGCCATGTGGGTGCTGGGAATCGAACCCAGGTCCTCTGCAAGAGCAGTCAGAGCTCTTAACCATTGAACCATCTCTCCAGCCCCTTGACTTGTTTTTATAACTTCTGCATTTCTTTTATCATTTTCTCCACCCCCCACAAATGAGTGAAATACACATACACAGTTAAAGCAACTACATTTCACATTTAATTCTCAACTCTGACCTACCCTGGGTCGTAAGTCTGACAGATGGACTTATTTGAAAAATAGATCAGAAAAGAAAGAAAGAAAGAGAGAGAGAGAGAGAGAGAGAGAGAGAGAGAGAGAGAGAGAAAGAAGAAAGAAAGAAAGAAAGAAAGAAAGAAAGAAAGAAAGAAAGAAAGAAAGAAAGAAAGAAAGAAAGAAAGAGAGAGAGAGTATTAACTCCTCAAGTTTCCCTGAGGACCAAATCTTAAATCCGGCATGTTTGAAGACTCCATTGTCTGATCTACATCAACCTGAATGGTCTTGAAAATATAGACTGATACTACAGTCCAGAGGGAAAAAAGCTGCAACATTGAATTAGAATGCATTCAAACCCTTCTTGTTACTAAGCAAAGAGAACTGATTTCTACAGTCTTTTGGGAATCCAGGATTGTTTCTTTTGGTTCTGGTATTCCTACTGTTTGCCTGCACTGAAGAGTTACAGAATCAGTAATTCCTTTGATTGGGGAAATTAAATGCGACAATACACATTTAAGTATCATCTCTGCCTGTAGAGTCCTTCTTCAGCCAGGATCCCCTAGGAAGCAGAGTACTTGGTACAGTTTCAGATTCCAAGCATGAGTTCTTGGAGAGCTTTTGAAAGTATAGTTCTCTCAGTGAATTGTGCGTTGGGCATGAGCTTTAAAACATCCATTCACATGATTTACTCACTGGTGAGTAAAGTGCTCCTTCCATTCTGGCTGCTGTGAAGTCAGACAGCAGAAATGGAGGGCGGGGGTGAAGGAGCGCTCCTGTGCTACTACTGCAGGATGTGGCAGCAACATTATACTTCTCCAGGCCCTGCAGGGCATAAACACATGTATGAATGCACTCATTCTGTTCTGAATTCTGTAATTAGGAAGGTGGGGGTAGAGCAACCTACCAAACATCTGGTTTGTGCTCAAATGGGCCCCAGCAATGAACCACACTGCCTATTGGAGAGGGAAGTACTGACCAGGGAGAAACTAGAAATGTCTACAGGGAAAGGAGACATGTAAAGAAGGAAAAGCTGTTCTGAAACAGACAGTCCTATGCTGGACTCTGCCACAGTTCCCCAATGACCCGAATAAGCACATCAAAGCAATCAGGTACTTCCCAAGAGAAAACACCTCAGGCTGTGAGGTGAGAGAGGGCAGGAGTCTGGGAACACAAATATGTGTGTGGAAATATATTTGTGGCTCTTTGAAACACAATTTTTAATGAACTATTAAATATAAGAACCTGTAGTTAAATGTTAAGACCTTTCTGTCACTGGGAAAAACAGGTTCATCACTGGTTTTGAGAATATTTACTCATTTGTCACAGTCTCAAGAATTCTCAAAGCATTATTTATATGAATGGAGGTCCAGTCAATACGGCATGAACTGAAAGATCCAAAATGCCCTTCACCAAACCCATTTTGTTGTGTGTGTTCGCCCAGGGTTTTGTTATTTTTTTTTAATTTATTTTTTTTATTTTTTGTGTGTATGAATGTACTGTCTGCATGTAGGTTTGTGCACCCGTGTCATGCAATGCTGCAGAGGTCAGAAGAGGGCATCAGATTCCCCTGGAACTGGAGTTAAAGACAGTTCTCAGCCACCATGTGGGTGTTGGGTATCGAACCTGGGTCCTCACCCAGGGTTTTTTGCCTGGTTTCTGTGACTGAACGTGGGTCCTCAATCTTCCGACGCAAGCAGTTTATCAACTGCAATATTTCCATCCCTAAAACTATTTTTCAAAAAGAGATTCTAGTGTTTCCTCCTCCCTCCTTATTCCCCCATCCCCTCCCTGCACCCTCTTCTTTTTTACAGACCATGTCTGAGCAGGTAGAGGGAAGACTCAGAGCTTGAGTGCTTGCTGCTGTTAGAAGACTTGAGTTTGGTTACAGGTATCCACATCAAGTGGCTTACGACTATAACTATGGTTCCAGGGGATCCTATACTCTTTCGTCTTCCATAGTGTAACCCCTGACACACATGGGTTTATACTCAAACAGATACACACATATGCATAAATAAAACTGAATCTTTTTAAAAAGATATATTACAAAGGAGTTTCTCATTTGCACCCATTATTCATTGATCCGTCTATTTGTCAAATGCTGGTAGCTGCATAGGGAAGCTGGCAATCTACCCAAAGAGAGATGTTTGCCTTTTCTGAGTTAGCCACACTGGTCTTATTTGTGTTTCTATGTAATGGAGAAACTACATCGCTGGACAAACCAGGTGTTCAGTCCCAGAGCAGTGATGCCCCTTCACCTCACATTTCTGAGTCGCTTCATCTCTCAGGCCCCAAGAGTTCTAAACAGTCTTATCCTAATAGTCCCTAGGTTATTTTTTTTTACCCCATTGTCCCTGCTACAATTTCAAGCAGTATTTTTGCTCATTTTAACTGACAGTTTCATTTGCACACAGGCATTATTTATATGGCCCAGGAGGGAAGGATTTTCATCTTAAAAATTTTGCATTCATGTTCTTATTTAGTTCTCACAATAGCCCTATGAAAAGCAGTTACTATTTCAGAGTCTATTTTATGGAAAAGGAAAAAACTGTAGCTGCTAAAAGCCACAAAATCTGGTAAAAGTTAGGCAGTTCTTTATTTAAAACAAATTAATTAATTTTGTTTTTAAGAATATTTTATTTATTATTTTTATTTTATGTGTATATGTGTGTAAGTGCACCTGTGACATGAAATGCCAGTGATATCAGAAGAGGGCAAAGGATTCCCCCAGGACTGCACTTAGGGATGGGTGTTAGCCACAATGTGGGTGCTGAGAATTGAACCCAGGTTCTCTCTCCAGCCTCTAATTAATTTATTTTTATTTCATGTGTATGCTTATTTTGCCTGCACATGCATGCAATGCCCATGGAGGCCAGAAGAGGGCATCAGATCCCCTGGAATTGGAGTTACAGATTGTTGTTAGCCACCATGTGGGTGCTGGAAACTAAACCAAGGTCTTCTGCAAGAGCAGTTAGTGCTCTTACTTGCTGAGCCTGCTCTCCAGGCCAGAAGTCAGGCAATTCTGAGGCAATGGGGCTGAGGCAGTGACCCAAGGGGACTCAGCTTCACTAAGTGAAGTTTTATACAATATGGCAGAGAGAAGCCATGCTATACTATAAACTTATTACTAATAATAAGTCCAGCACTTAGCTATTTTATATTTGCAGTCATGTGCATTAAATTCTTCATTATGTTTCCACCACATGTTTATGTACTAAATCCAGGGCTTCTTGTGCTTCATTGTGACAGCAGCCCACATTTCAGCCCTCAAAAGATACTGTGAATATGTCAGGATCCTATCCTGTCAGTTTTCTGAGCAAGCTCATCTGCTATTTATTAATCATAGTATTAAAATACTTTCAGGGCAAGGTTTACACATGGAACTTTCTGGTGGCATTACAGATCACATTCCTAACTATCAGGGCTATTAATTTTTATGGACAGTTTTCCTCCTGGGAGTGCTCCATCTAGATCATATTGTATTAGTCCCCCCAAAGGCCATTATAGCAGTGCTCCCCCCCAAATGTTTTCAACCAAGACATACCAGTCCCTGATACTACTCCATCTACCAATCTGGCAATCTAATAGAACTGAATGTTGCTACCCAGACTTCTGGGGGAATACAAGTCATTTACTGTCATACCCAAATGTGAACCCTGTGAATGAACTGCAGTAATGAATGGCATACCAAGATATGCACATGGTTGCAACAAGTGGCTACATTCAGACTGAATTTAAGACCTGCTGCAAAGGAGGAAACCATGCCCAGTACTGCAAATCTGATAAGCCCTTGACTGAGGAGCTCATATTCCTCTGGTTTGAACCTACTACTATTCTGTTAAATGGGCATGGTTTCAAACTCACCTCTAAATTCATATCTCTCTGTCATTAGATTAGTGCAGCTTTCAGACCTCATCACAGAAATGTCTTTGTGGGGTAGTTAATGGAGAAACTCACAGCCAGTCAACATGCAGAGAGCGTCACTGGTGTGTTCAGCTACATGTGGGATTGCTCTGTCAACCCCAACTCTAAGGCTTGGGGGGGTCACCATGGGAGAAGGGGCAGAATGATTACAGGATCCAGAGTATAGAGGGGAGGAGAGCACATCTCTGTCTTATGGACATGACAGGATCATTGTGCTCATGAACTCATAGCAGCTCTGCTTGCAAATGCAAGATCAAGCCAGTTATCACTCCAGCATGAAGCGGGAGGGAGTGGGGAGTTCTCAGCCCTCAGGAACTAAGGAGAGTCAATGTTTCCTGGGAAAGGAGGGTTAGTTTTCTTTAAAGGTGTGACTCCTGGTAGGCCCACCTCACCCCAGTGTATGGCCTCACAACCAGAAGTACATGGACAGCACAAACTGGTATTAAATTTAAAAAAAAAAAAAGAGAGAGAAAAAGAACAGGTAGAGATGTGGGGTAGTCAAAATCACTGTAGGAACTTCTCAATTCACAAAAATATTTATTTTAAAAGAGCAAAGATACAGTAGTAAAATAATGCTAAATACTGACGTTTAGTCATTTCTCCAAGGATTGGTTTTCTAAATGTTTGAAAAGTACTGACTCATTCATTCTGAGAATCTGTCAGAAATAAAGACTTTGACTGCAGCATCGACTGACTGACTTCAGGATGCATTCTTTCTCCTATTATGAAACTTAGGCAACTCTACCCTCTCTTATATACATTAGTCACTCCCTCTTTACCCATGTATTATTCAAAGCTACAATAGCTTTAAGAGCATAGTGGTCAGCTTAAGGACTCAGAATTTATGTTTCCAGTCTGCCACGAGAGTCCTCTTAAGACCTTTAAGTTATCTCATAGGTTTGAGCTCCCAGCAAGGGCAGATGGGGGTAATTCATCAAGAATAAGGACCAAGAAAGAGAAGGAAAGGAATGAAGTCCCAGGAATCCTAGGAAAGAGCCAGCAACAAGGAAAAGGCCAAGGGGGTTCTAGGTCCAGTTGTCAATCTAAAATAAAAATTCAGAATTGTGACTTGGAAGGAATTGTGGTAAAGTATCCCTTTGGAACTTTGAAGGAGTGGAGAGAGAAAATGGGAGTGCTGGACACAAAGCCAGGCCAGCCTGTGAATTCCTCTCAAAAGCTACGTGAGGGAGAAAGGGAACCCTCTTCCTGATTGTGGGAATTAGGAAGAGGGCTGCAGCACACTGGGTTGGTTATCAGATGGAAAAGTGGCATGCTGGTAGAGCTTCGGAGCAGGATGCAGGGTCTAAATGGGGAAAGAGGAATTCAGAAGAAGCTCCAGGTCACTTGGGGCTCCATCGGGACCTGGACCACAGAAGTAACTTGAAGCCCACAGGGAAAGGGTATTTAGATACCCGATCTTCCACAGAAGCATAAAATGGTTATACCAAATATCTGGCTTTCACAAAGTGTGGCATACGGTAATACAGTCCTGGTCTTCTTGCTGTTTGGGGCAATAGGCAGACCCAATTTTGAACAGCAGGCTTTGGACCTGGGTGAAAGCAATGCAGGACATGAGATTCTCTACTCTCTTTGTTTACACCCTCCTTCCCTGATTCAGCTGAAGGATCTACATGGGAAGAAGACAGCAGGAACAAACTAGGCAGTATGTACTTTCTCCTCTTTGTACTAAATTCTACGGCAATGTTTGGTGATTATGTGGTTACTTTCTAATTGCATGCATCCAATTATTATGGGAGTCAGTCCTTCTAGAACTAGTCTGGCAATATGGTTCTTCTATTAATCTTTAAGCTAAGTCCTATCCCTCCATCTTAAGAACTGTTATATATCTAAGTTCTCTTAAGCAGTCCCATTAGAACAGTGTGGCTAGTCTTTCAGTCTTTTTTCTTATTGGAGTATTTTAAATAATACATGGCTCAAATTTTTCAATTTCCTCTTCATGATCAAAGACTGGTATTTTTGAAAGTATCTCAAGCCATGAACTCACATTGTTTCCTATAGAGAAAAAAGAGAAATATAGTTTTTGGAGCTAACAGTTCTTTTTTTTTTTTTCTGTAACAAGCTCTTGGTTAGCAACTTTCTGTTTGGTAATTTTCCTCATTACTCCATCAGTTGAGAGACTGAAGTGTTGGAAAAACTTTGTCATAGATCCTTTTTGAGTAGAATGGGACCTCCCTCTCACAAGTGTGAAGACAGATGACTGTCTATGTAGCCCATCTCTAGGTGTGCAAGGATGCCCAAGGAAGACAGGACCTATGGAGGATGCTGAGAGCTTTACGCTGAAATTTAAGTTTAGTATTTATTTATTTTTATTTTATATGTGAGTGTTATACCTTCATGTAATTGTATGTAAGTACACCTGTGTTGTGCAGTGCTCATGCAGGACAGGAGAAGGCTTTGGATCTCCTGGAACTGGAATTTTGGATGGTTGTTAGCTGCCATGTGGGTGCCAGGATTCAAACCCAGGTCTTCTGTAGGAACAGCCAGTGCTCTTAATTGCTGAGCCATCCACCCAGCCCAAGATTTACGTTTTAATGCTTGCCAAATGGCATTTGGTAGCTTTAAAACATCAGAAATTGAAATGGCCTCTATCTCAGATCTAAGTTTTAATACCTATATTGTATACATATGGTTTGTATATTTGGGCAATAAATATTCCTGAATGATGGGATATAACAACTCTGTAGAATGTAAGAAAGGACCATGGGATCATCAGTGTCTTCGCCAGAATAAGTCTATAAATCAGGCTGTTAGGATAGCGATGTTTGTTTTTTAGAAGTGAGATGGCTGAGGACATCCCAGGGCTCAACTTTTTTTATCCAAATACAATACTTTTTTGTTTCTATCCTAATATTTATTCTCTACCTAATTATTCAGGGTCTGATTTTCTGATCAGAAGCCAGTTCAGAAGGCTGATTCCTTGAGAGAGCCATCACCAACGAACCTCCAGGCTCTGCTTTCAAGTCAGTGGTATCCCCCCACCCCCTTTCAATTCTGCTTCTGTCTGCTGCAGTGTAGTGCTTAGTACTTCTTTCCTTTTGCTTGGCTTCATGCTGATGGTAAGTTGTGTGTTTATTTTAAAAATCGTTTTGCAACCCTTCACATTCCAGCTCTCAACCCAGCATGCCGTTGCTGGGCAACACTAACTGGGATGCTCCTCTCAGGGGCTGAAACCAGAGGCTGCCAGCAACTAACAAGGCCATTTGAAACCATCGTCTCACTCTTTCCTGAGACAATTACTGGAATCCAATGAAGTGTAAGACCTTTACAGACTCAAGTCAATGGCTTTCCTGCTCCCAGTTCTTTCTCTGTAGAAAGCATTCTATCAGTGATCACTCTCTGCTTCACATTCAATTGCATTTCCTCCTGAAGACTAGCCACACAAGCTTAGAAACCATGAACTGTTTCAACACAAGCACACTGAAGTCAAAGACTCAAGTCCAACTCACTAAAAATTTAAGACAGCAATAATTATGATAAATTTTTCTCATTTTTCACTTCACTAAAACCCGTTAGAGAGTTTGTTTCTAAACACAACTACTCAAACCAGGCCAAATAAAAATCATAAAGGGAGGGAGATCTAGGTAGGAACTGGGAGTTTTAGAAGGGCCTGTGTCAGGGGGAGGGGGTGGAGGGAGGGTTCCAGTTACATTCAGGACTTGAGTATAGCTACTGAACCAATTTCCCAGATTTAATGGACATGTGATAATGCAACATGGGGTGATAATGTTCCCCTAAGAGCTCCAGGCAAACCAATACCCCAGAGCCAGGCAAAGAAAACCTCCAAGCACATTGTTGATAAGCCCCTCCCGCCAAACTCCCCAAACAATATAGGCTATTATCACTGCCCTTGGTTGTCTCACAGAACTTGAAAATGAGACCCTATTGCTAAAGACACCACAAACCTAGGACAGAGGATTTGGAAGGATTCAGCTGGTACTGACTTGGAAGCCACTTCCCTAAGGACTGGCTCTCACGGTATCAGAAGGTGCTTTGCAAGGTGCCAGGGGAGAAAGGCAATCAATAGTCCTACCCAGGTGCAAAGCCTCCAACCATAGCAATAATTGGCCCAGCAGGATATTGCCAATTGTACAATAGTGGCACTTATATCTTGGGGGTAACCAACAGCTGTCTAATTGGACTTAAGACCCACTCAACAGGAGGGAACTCATGATTGGAGGTCATAGGCACTAGAGGAGAAACTACTAATACCATTTTCTAAATAAATACAACTTCTAACTGTATTCTGAACATTTATCCTTAAAATACTCATTCTTACACAAGTAAGTGCAGCTCTTACCTCTCATCAAAGGGCTTTCTTTTTGCAGCAGAGGCCACTACAGAGATTCATAACTGGACCAAAAGCAAAGACTAAGTGACTGTGAGGTGCTCAGCCACTATAGGTACATCTTCAACACAACCCCTATACCTATGGCTCAGGGAAAATTGGGGATGACAGTGTAGAAGGATAGTATGGGACCTATTCAGAGATAGTGTTTTTACACATGGCAGGGGTCCTGTGCACATGAAATCTTAACAATATGGTTGCTTTAAGAACACCTGAAGAAGGACCACAGCAATCAATAAGCCAAAGTGGATGGGAGAACCTTCAAAATCCCCTCCCCTATATGAAGAACTACAGACAGGCAATGATTGCTGAGGAAAGAAGGATCATTGATCTCCAGAGATGAACCCCTCATAGATACAGTACTCTGTGTGTGTGTGTGTGTGTGTGTGTGTGTGTGTGTGTGTGTAACAATAACAATTACTGAAGAAAAGGTCCTTGGACTGAGAAAAAGATGAAAAACATGTTTGGCAGAATGCATGAGCTCTGGTGGGGTGGGGGACATGGAAAAGGGAATGTGTCTAAATTGGACTCAGAAATGATGTGTGAAATACAAAAACATCAATAAAAATATTTTAGAAAAAATTACTATGTTGTGGGCTGGAGAGATGGCCTAGCGGTTGAGAGCGCCGACTGCTCTTGCAGAGGACCCGGGTTCGATCCCCAGCACCCACATGGCGGCTGAGAGCCGTCTTTGACTCCAGTTCCAGGGGAATCCGACGCCCTCTTCTGACCTCCACGGCATTGCACGACACGGGTGCACAGACCTACATGCAGACAGTACATTCATACACATACAAAACATAAATAAAAAATTTTTTTTAATGTTTTAAAAAATTACTATGTTAATAAGTGTTGTTCCATTTATTCTTTATACAACATTCCCTCTTTTAGCCTTCTTATATTATAGTTAGGTATTTTTGTTACTAAGAATTTAAAATTAAGTATCTTACTATTCAATTTTATCTTCTCTATTAGTTTATTGGTTATTGATATTTTAAGTGCTTAGTTCAAAGTCTTTTAATATGCATCTTGTCTACAAGCCAAAATTTATATATCTATATAAATTCAAAGCTTTTGTATTATTTCACATAAAGTAAATGTTTTAAAATAGTCTATCCATATTCTCTCCATTCTTTAAATTATTTTCTTGTATTTCCCTTCTGAATTTGAAGAAATAGCTTAAATAGATAATTAACTGTGTATTAAGAATAGCAATATATTTTAGAATAATGTAAAATTAAAGGGAAAAATGTGAGTGCCAAAACATATTTCGGCATTAACATTCAGTTTATTCTCAGAGGTCATAACTTTGATATATATGTGATGGTTATATAGGCAGATTTTGGAGCAATACAAAAGGGAGGGAAGAACAACAACATAAGGACTGGGTCAAAGAACTGACTGATAGTTAAATTCTGCCCAAAACAACAAGCCTCTGTAGAGAAAAACTTTGGAAAGAATGAAAGATGCAAGACATGTATGGCAGAATTCATGAACAGGGGTGGAGTAAGGAGGAGGGAGAGGGTAATGTGTCCAAATTGGACTGAAAGATGATGTATGAAATACAAAAAATAGTAATAAAATATTTAAAAAAGAATTAAGACTTAAACCCCACAGTAAGCTCATTACGAGTCTGCTTATTATCCCCAAATCAAATGTTATGCCATGCTAAAAGAAATGTCTTCATAATGAAGGAGGTGGTGACTTTAATTATAATATTATTATTGTTATTATAATGACCACTATTATAGTGCAGGGTTTTGGTACGCAGCCCATGTTGATTCTTGACTCCTGATCCTCCTTCTCCTGAATGCAGAGATTACAGAAGTGTGCTACTATGCCTAGGAATATTATAATTAATTAGAGTCGTTGAACCCTGAGTTAGATTTGTTAGGAAGTTTGATTTAAAAAATAACCTAGACAAGATTATCTTTAGACCACAGTGAACAGGCGAGGGCTGGGGACACTTGAGGGCTGGTGAGCTTCTGCTTGGAAAAGCACTGACTACCAGAATTGCGACCACTGGGCATAAACACAGAGATATTTTCATCATCATATTATGATCTAATTAAGAAGAAGCTGAGTCCTTCTAATGTTGTGTATTTTCTACCACTGGAGCAAATTAAGGATACTCTGTATAATTTCTCAGTGGATTGGTACTGTAGGGCACTATCAGGGTTAGATGAGATTTTAATATCCTATATTTCACAATATTATTTTCATTTGTTATTGGGGATGAAAGTGAACTTATCCTAAATTTAAACACTTTTGAATCTTTAGCTGACATCTCTCATACATTCAGAAGTCATACTTCAGCTCAACCATGATGTACATTCACAAGTGAAATTTCACTTTTAATGTAAAGGTACAGGAAATAGTTCAATTTGGAAAGGGAAAATTAACAGCCAACTTTGAAGAGTTACAATGCCATGTAAACTTCTGAGCAGTTTCTCACAACTTGTCATTTAACAGAAGAAATCAAATTAATTATATTTTAATTCCCTTCATGATAAATGAATCCTTTCATAGTGAGATATAATTTCACATATTACCTCACTGGATTATGAAATATTTATGAACACAAACATACCAAATACACTCTACTGGTAGACATTTTTTTTTCAAATTTTCACATACCTTTGGCTCATCATTATCAATTCCCTTTATAATGAACAGAATGAATGATTCTTTTAAAAATCAAATACAGTTCCAGAATTTTAAACTGAGATAATTTAAAATGTTAAACCCCCATGGAGGTTTTGACCCATATAATTCACTTTACTTATCAATTGTGATTACATTCCTGGCACCCAGTCAGCATTTTGAAGCAGTTCACTGACTATTCCCAGTGCCTCTCCTGCGTGCTGTTATGTCTGACAGTGGTGTTAATATGTTGACAAATCAATCTATTCATTAATATTCAGCAGGCTTGCTGGATCTGCAGTCCTCATAAACTGTTACAACACAGTTTAATTATTATGATGACAATTGTCTTTCTTTTGTTCCTTATACCATTGGATTTCTGGGTCTTATCTAACTGAAGCTATACTCAATGGGATTATTTTTCTGTTTGGAACAATGTGTAGTAAAAGAGGGACCTACAGCTGCTTCCTTTTCATGGCAAAGTGCTATTTCCAAAGTGTTTAGCATTCTGGAACACTGTTTGGTTTTGAAAACATACCATGTGGCAATGGTCCTAGGCTTTTATTTAGCTTTTCTTTGTGTTTGTACTGGTTGTATTTTCCAATCTTCAATTTCTAGGGGGAAAAACACACTTGTGGCCAATTTTGTTTGAGTGTAGCAAGTTTAATGGCAAAAAATTCTTTTAAAATAAAATAAAAATGTTTTGGTAAATTTAGTGCTATCTATGCTTTTGAGATTCCCTGTAATCTGTACTGTCCAGCTGAGAATTGAGCTCAGCTGCGAGAACAGATTAGGGGGATGAAGCTTAAACCTTACTTTTGAAGCTGTTAGGGATCACAAGTTAAAAGGAACCTGTATTGTTCTGATAGCAGAACAATTTAATAGTGAACTTTGTACTAAAGCTGAGGATTATGATTGGTGCAAGAGTGCTTCTTTTCTCTTATTTATATACACGGTGTGTCAAGGTTTCTTCTCTGATCTTAATTCCAACTAGGCATGTAACTCAGAAGCTGAGCAGTAACAACACAGCAGGTGGCTTGGGAATAGGTGCTTCTTCCAAAGTCACCTGTGAACACAGAAAATAACCTTCTGACTGCAGGGGTCAGGGGCTAGTTGTGAGACAATTTCCCAGGCTGCCTCTGTGTTGATTGCTGCCTTCTTGCCTCCGTAATGGCAAATAAAGGAATATCAGAACTCAGAAGGAAAAAAAAAAGTGATTTCTCTGGTGATCTTCACTGCCCATTACTAACCTTCCTCAAACGTACCATACATCTCTAATTGAAGACATCGACTTGATGATGGTAATGTACTGTTATTCTAACAAACGCTTTCCCCTTCATTGCTGTAGGGCTGTGCTTATTCTCTTAATGAGGCAACTTGCACAGAAGCAACCCTGCAAATCACAGGACTTGGTTACCTGCCTCACTTTTCCTCTTCTAAGAATAGACTTTGAGGAACATAAAAGCTGTAAATGCAAGTCATACGTGGAAATGAATTGCATAAGGTGTACTATGATTCTGAGCACATGAGGGATGTAGAAAAAGAGAATTCATCTGACTTTCATACTTGAAAATTCTCCTTTGTGTGGACATTGCAGACCTAGATTCATGACAGCTTCTGCCTCATCTGCCAAGTCACACTGTAGTGATTCATGTTACAGAAAAGGTAATGGACTACAGTGAATATTACTACATAAAATAATACATGTCGTTTATTTTTAAAATTTGGAGAATTTTTAGACCATTTATGGGAAAACTTATCCAAAATAGTGGCATTTTCAGTATCTAGGGTCTCCATTGCAACTGAGGCTGTACCTTTACCAATGACCTCTCCTGGGCTCTCTTCAAGAACTACAACCCAGCCGCTTTCCATGTCTCCCTCAATCTACACCTCTCGTTCCTTCAAAACCAGCACCAAGTGGGAGAATCTTACATGTTACTTACGAAGTTCTGCTTTCTTCTTGATGTGTAGCCTTGGCCCCCATGGACCACAGTTTTTGTATGCTGACCCTGAGGAAATACTCAGATTTCACTTCAATAATGCTGCTCTCCTACCAATCACAGCTGATTCTCAGCCCTAGCTCATCAACATCCATTGTTCTAGTGAAGGTTTCACCCCAGTGGTGCTAACAAGTGTGATAATCACATATCTTTTTCTATTGCCATAAATTTTATACCTGTCTTCTCATTTGAAAAAACATTCCTGGACATCCTTTTCAATCCTAACTATGATCTGTATTCAAATACACATGATATTTTGAATAGAGAACATGTCTTGGTAAGTATTTTATACATGTCTTCTCATTTGGAAAAACATTCCTGGACACTCTTTTCAATCCTAACTATGATCTGTATTCAAATACACATGATATTTTGAATAGAGAACATGTCTTGGTAAGTTTCTGACAAAAATTATGTGTCTCTAAAGAGAGATAGGAATAAGAGCTTTGTGACTCTTCTTCACTGGACATGGGAAGCACACTCTGTCTTATACCTGTCAGATGTTTTGGGGGATCAGAAATGTACAGCAGCCATTTTATTCTTCAGCGAAGTGTTCTCATGAACCATCTACTCATTTCCTTTTTATCTTAGAATATCTTTATCTGCTTATTACTAAGAAACAATTCACTTTTGTTTTATATAATGTAACAGACTTTATTACGGCATTTGCATGCATGTGCACTGTATACTTTGTACACAGCCTCTCTTCACCCTCTCCTGTCCCCCTCAGTAGAACTGAATGTTTGAAACTTTGATTTATGAACTTCTTACATTCCAGGCAGAGGATAGGCTAGCAGCTTAAAGAGATGAAGCCAAGAATCCTCATTTTAATCTAGCTGGCCTCAAGCACTGTTACCAAGCCAAAGTTTAAAGTCTGTAGATCATCTAGAGCCAGACCAGGACAGGCTTAACATGAGACTTTCTTTGGAAAAAACTGTTAGAATCTCCTGTCTTACAAACATTCTTGTTTTGACCATTAGTCAGCTTTTCCATTTCTCATTTTTTAAGCTCAACAACTGTGGCAGCTCTTTCTTGCACGATAGTCCAAGTATTGCTTGCAGTTGTTTGGGGGGAGGTTAGTAATATCAGGGATTCATTCTGATGAGGTGCCAGATGTAACAAACACAGAGGATTCTGTGATCTCTCGTGAAATTTTAAGAAATGCAATGGAAGGAGGAACATTCTGGAAATGATCAAATAAGGTGCATTTTTATTTAGCTTCCTTTGGTCATTAAAAGTTATCTTAGTGATAAGGGACTGCTCTTTCCATAAAGTGTAGTAAATCTGTAAAATCAAGTATTTAAAAAGTGCAAAAAAGTAAAAAGTGGGTCTTTCCAAGAAAGTAATAAAGGTAAAAAAATGAATGTGCTGTATCCTGACCTTAACGAAGAGACAAAGCTAGAGATGACTGTGCAGGCATATTTACCTGCTGCTGCAGGGAGTGATGGATATACTGGGTGATGAAAATGACCTTCAGTTAGTAACGATGATGAAATGAAACACAGCATGACACACAGCATGCCTTAGAATGGACCGAAGTATGGCAAACTCTTCCCATGGTGAGCTAGTCTCCTTTTATGCAGTTTTTATAATCATGATTCATGCTAGAGATTTTCCTTTGTATACATACACTGTTATATAACTATATATGTATGTGTTTGTGTATCGTTACATATTATGAATACGTGTGTACTTTCTCAACATTTGCTATGTTGTTTTCCTCAGATTTTCTCATTTTCCAAATCATACCTTAATTTGTACACACACACAACTCATTTTCAGTGGACATCTGTTAATGCATTTGTTTCTAGCTTAGCATCCTTTTCCTTGTAATTCTCCCTCTATTAGGTGGACTCATCCTTATCCACCTGACTAATCACAGCCAGGCTCCTGGCGTGATTGTGCAATTATTCCAAGGGTATTGCAGGACTTGAGTATGGCCACCTTGTAAGCCTTTCAGAGATCCTGTCTCCAAAGAAATGCCCACTCTTCTATTTTGAGACCATGTACGACAGTCAGTATTAGGTAAGCTTGGAGATAGGAATGGGGGAACTGTGCCACAGGAAGAAAATCACTGTGAAGAAAGTTATAAATCAGAGCTGAAAATAGGGAAAATAACATGTGGACTGAAGGAGCCAGCTGAGTCTGAGGTTTACGTTTTGGATTTCCTGGTTGGGAGTCAAGAAATCAGCTTATTTATTTGTGATAGGTTTCTGTTATTGAAACAAAAGAGTATAAAATATCCATGGGTTCTTAAATAGGAAGCCAGAAGGTGTAAGCTACCTTCTGCTGTGTAACAATGTATAGTACAAGAAGAGACACGTAAATGATTTCAAGTCTACGCCCTTAACTTCAAATCACTATGAGACCTTAGGTGTGAGCCTAAACCATTCTGATTTGTCTCTAACACAGAAGACCAAGGAGTACAATGAGCACTTAAGCACAGTGAGTAGGCATTTTAGAAGTTCAAATCTGCACTAAGACAAAACTATATGTGATAAAAAAATGTTTCTCATCTATTCATTTATGTATTCTACAGATACTTTATAACATACTCTTTTACCTTTTGATGTCAAGGGGAAAAGTACCACCAGAAAGATATCTGAAGAATATTATGAAGCATGCACAGCAGTTTGTACAAAGTTCTACATTTACACAATCCCTTCTTGGTTACTAGTGAGAACAACTACTTGGCTCAGTGCTCTGTGGTCCTCTCCTAATTCACATCCTAGGCAGGCCACAGCCTTGCCTGTAGAGATAGATGCCTCTAAGCTTTGATCCTAATCAGTCTTTATCATTACATCTGTCATATGTGTAGGAATTGTGCCCCCATTGTACAGATAAGGAAGTAAAGCACAAAGAAAGCAACTGATGATTGGCTAGAATGGCAGGCAGGAGTATGTCTCAAACTGCCAGACTGATAACCTCTCACTTTGATGCAGTATCACTGTGCTGCCTAACTTCTCATTTCCCAGTATCTGGATTCTTAGTGTTTGTGGTATGGCTTGAAGCATTCCAAGTCTACACAGTGTCTAATACAGTTATGCCCACCATGCCAGATACTAGCTTTGCTGGCGTGTTTATATGCTTAAAATTATTCACTACTGGGCTCTTTTTAAAGTTTAATTAGGGAATTATTTACTCTCCCTGAGACAATGAGATAGAACCTGGGCTTGGAACTGCTTTTATAATACCTTAGCTGATACTGTGAGACAATTTACTCTTTTTTCTCTCCTGTATTCAAGCATTAGAGCATTCAGCAGCAAGGAAATAACTCATTTGCCATCTAGAGCTTCAGTGAGCAAACAATACAGATCCTAAGCATCCCCAGAAACTATGAGCCAGGGGGATGCCCAAGGATAGGGCAGAGTTTATTTGCAAACTCACGCTGAGTTCTTTAGAAGAGGAGTTTCCTCTTCCCTTCACCTTGTCTTCAAAGCAAGACATTTTCAGTGCTTTGCCCAGTTAATTAAAATCTGTATTTCCAGGGCTGGAGAGGACCCGGGTCAGATTCCCAGCACCCACATGGCAGCTAAGAACCGTCTTTAACTCCAGTTCCAGGGGAATCCGACACCCTCTTCTGACCTCCATGGCATTGCACGATATGGGTGCACCAACCTACATGCAGACAGTACACTCATACACATAAAAAAAAAATGTATTTCCTGTTCAAATACAAATGGCATTTAAATTATAATTGATAGTTCATCTTACTAAATATTATGGGTCTTCCTTTCCATTATTCAGTTACTGTGTTTATTTCTATCTAAGATTTATTTAGTACCTATTTTTCTTATATTATTAATTTATTCATATTTTATTTCAGGTGTTTAAGTGTCACCACATGCATGCAATGCCTGTGGATGCCAGAAGAGGGCATCAGTTTCACTGAAACTGCAGATGGTTGCTAGCAGCCACGTGGGTGCTGGAAACTCAAACAGGGTCCTCTGCAAGAGCAGCCAGTGCTCCTAAATAAGCCATCTTACTTTTACATCTCTGAAGGATATTTTTTATTTATTATTTTCACCATTAAAGTTCTTATAATGGAACTAACTCTTACCATTCAGATACTGTTAACATTATCTAAGAGCTGTACCTATTTTAAGCAGTTTACACCTTCCCATTTCTGTACTAACACAGGTGCAGATATCAATACAAGGTTATCGATTAATGTACATATAATGGTGGAAATGTATATATAATAGTGGAAATCTCCATACTTAGAATGAATTCAGAAGTAGTTAATACATGAACAGGTGCCCTTACATACTGGCAAAATCAGCATATACCAAAAATAAAATAATTAAATTAAAAAGATATTAAAATGTCCTATAAAAAGGAAGCTAGTTTCATTTTTATTATTATACAATTAAAATTTCAGTTAAAATATCTATCATGAAAAAATGTTGCTCCAGTTCTAGATTTTTGCAGTAGATAGAAGCCTAATTTTTTATTTTACCTTGACATAAGTGTTTTCATGTAAATCTCTAAATTTGGCCCCCACACAAGGTATTCTCTCAGATATGTTGTTTTCATTAAAAAACTATTTTTACTAAATAAGAGAGATAATAATAAGATAATAATAAGATTGATGTTGGGGCTGGAGAGAGGGCCGACTGCTCTTGCAGAGGACCCAGGTTCGATCCCCAGCACCCACATGGTGGCTGAGAACCGTCTGTAACTCCAATTCCAGGGGAATCCAACACCCTCTTCTGACCTCTGCGGCATTGCATGACACGGGTGCACAAACCTACATGCAGACCATACAAATACAAAATAAATAAATAAAATTAAAAAAATATTTAAATAAAAGATTGATGTTGCTGTCATTTTGAATGGAGGGTATTACCTTCATGAGAAATTTCCTTCCAAGGATTCGGTGGGTACATGAAGGCTGCATTCTGGATCTGATCATGGATGTCTTCATCTTCATTAAATGGGAAGGTGCCACTTAGGCTTACGTAGATGATGACCCCAACAGACCACATGTCTAGGGAGCGATTATAGCCCTTGTTCCTCAGAACCTCAGGTGCCAGGTAGGCTGGGGTACCCACCACAGACCTCCGGAAAGACTTTTCTCCGATGATACGGGCAAAGCCAAAATCACAAAGTTTCACCTGTTGAAGGTCAGAATTCACCGAAATGGTGAATTTGTGTATGTCTTAGTTCAGCTCTACCAGAGATAACCAAAATACTTTATACATGGTAGAAGAAATACTGTTTCTACTTTACATTTTGAAAACAGTAATAAATATCATGAGAAAGGGTACAAAAGTATTTCATGAAAATACCTTGTAGAACTTTTCCCTTCCTATCCCAAATTATCAAAAGACAAATGTAAAAATAAGCATACTCAGAAATGGGTGATACTGTTGAAGAGCTAGGAAGGCACACAAATTGGGAATGAGAGCCATAACTCAGGTGCTTATTATAAATAAAATATGAATGATAGGTAGAAAGATGAGTCATAGCTTCCATGGTAACTCTAGAATTAGCTCTGCATTAGCCAGTAGGCAGGACACAAAGGCGTCAGCACAGCAAGACAGACACCTGGTATTGTTCTACAGAATTCTGATTTCCTAGAAAGAGATCCAGATGTTCCCCATCCTGTGTGTAGAGGAAAGGGAGAAGGTTTGCCCTGGTCCTTGACCCCAGAGAGCTGGCAGACTCTCTGGGATCATAAGGTGTGCCCAGTCTCAAAGCTGCACTTTCAACCCTGAGCTGGGTTCATCTGCTCTGGAGAAGTCAAAGAGCAGACTGAGAAGGAAGGCATCAAAGCCACCTCCCCATAAACCAGAGACACAGCCAGTACCCAGAAGTATAAGAAGGCAGCAAGTAGAGGAAAATGCTCAGGGAAAAGTTCAAACAAGTAACAATGCTGAGGGGGAAAAAGAAGGTGAGAGGAGGCTGCCAGGGAGGAGTAATGCTGTTGGCTGCTTTCTGCTGAGAGTGGCTTTTGTACTTGCCTGAGGGAAAGGATCGGCTGATGCCAACAACACATTTTCTGGCTTGAGGTCACAGTGAACGATATTTTTAAAATGAAGATGTCGCAAAGCCACAAGTATCTGTGAAGAAGAAAATCAACCAAAATAATTTCATTTCAGTCCAATTTCGAAATATGACTGAAGTTAACCAAGAGATAAATTTCAGAGACTAAGAGAAAACCCACACTGATTAGTCAAGTTTCTTCATATTTAAGACACTGAAATTAACATAGCACTTTGCTAAGGAAAATTCAACAGAAGCAGCAGCATATTATGGTACTCATGCAGTAACCACCACAGATGTAGACAAACAAATTCAACTTGAGACACAGGAACACATTCTTAAATATTTGCATTGAACCAGGACTAAGTTGTACTTTTTAAAATTTCATGAAGACTTTTAAGACAAAGGTCAGCTTACATGTTACTAATTTGGTATGCTGGATTCTGAATGACATAGATATAAATCAGAAAATACAATCCACCTTTACAACATTTTCTAGTGTAGTTTAGATTGGATGAGTATACTAAACAACAAGGCTAGAAGCCACAGTGAAACAGTGATAACATCTGATATTAAATACTATTTTTTTCTCTCTCTAATTGATTTCTTACCTGAGTAATTAAAAACTTCGTTATGTGTTCTGGCAGCCTGCCCTTTTCACTTGACAAGATCATCTCCAGCATGTCTCCGTGGAGTTTTTCCATAACAACAAACACTCTTTCAGGCGTCTCAAACATACACTCCAAATTTACAACACCAGGGTGATGAAGGTTCTATTAAAGATAAATAAAGCACTTGAAGAAAATGAGTTTTTTGATACTGTTTGGCAAGCTTACTGATTACACAAAACTGTTCAAGCTCAAAGCTTGGAGAAGCCCACACTTAAGATTTTTAACACCTCCAAATTCCACATGTGCTGCCTTATATTTTTGAAATTCTAATGTCTCCAAAAAATACATCATTATTTTCTATGCATAGTGAAGCTATTTCTATACTAAAAAATACAAGTTCTACCAGAGTGAATTGCTAATTAAGTTTTAATTAGAATGCCATATTGAGATATGTATAATTTCTTAGGATCATCTCCAACATTAAGCATGTTGTCCTAAAAAAAAAAAAAACGGATACCAGGACATCTCTACACACTTTATGTTAAATGCAGAAGAGATGAATTCATATATGGAATAGCTATGAATGGACTCAATGAGCATCTCAGGCAAAATGTTCTGGTGCTGCTCTGCTAAGGGAGGCTGCTGTAGTGAGCCACGGAAATTGATTACGGGTTAAGGATCACTATGATCACATTGAAATGTTATCACAGAGCCCCTGCTTGGCCCAGAGCATTATGCTATCTATCAGTCCTTCATGGTCCCCAAGCATTCAAGAAGCATTCACATACTTGGGTAATGGCTGCTTAGAGTGGGCTACATTTCCCCGACACGCTAGCTATCACATATGACAAGTAAATTTTTTCTGAACATTATATAATTCCTTAAATCTAACTGCTTCTATGGGTCATCCACAAAAGCCTTTAGTCATTCAACTTTATTTTTTTCTGTTCGCAAAACAACAATAAATCCTAACATCCCCAAACAATTAGGTATTCCACTTGGATTTCAACAAGAAACAGTAAGAACATCAACATACAACATCATGAGCAAAAACTATCCTAGAACTGGAAAACCAAAATAAGAATAAAATAGGGGCTCACTTAATGTTAACAGTTGAACAGGGAAAGTTTGATTTTTTTTTTTTAAGTTTAGAATTAAAGGTCACTAAAAGTCATGAGTGAAGTAGGCCAAAGCATGATGCTGATTAGTGCATTTTTTTTTCGTATGCTACAAAAACAAATATAAGGAAATGCTAGTGCCCTCCCCTCTAGGCCACAGACAGATTTGTGATTGTGAGGAGATCAGCTGCTATCTAAAGACAAACTAAATACTTCATTGTGTGATAAACTGAATGTAAAATTAAAAAACTAAGATCTGAAAAGTAGCTCAGTATTCAGCATCCTCACAGTCAGTGCCTGGTGAGTAGCAAACGGCTTGTGGATGGCTCTGTACTGCTACAGTTGTCCCCTAAGCTTCCCATTCATGAGGACAAACACTCCTGGGGTACTCTCTCACTACCCTGACTATTCTGATCTTTGCCTTAGATATATTATGAATATTTGATTGTGATGCATTGAGTCCTGATCATGCAGCATGAAGATAAGGATTATCATCCTTAGCAATGTGGTCTGAGTAACCTACACAGCCAGGTGATTGATATCTTTCATCTGTCAAGACTTAGAGTGATTGTTCTTGAAACTCTTGTGCTATTAACATGTCAAATCTGACAACTTCGGATAGACTAAGGCTCCACAGTTGTTCTTTCTTTAGCCAGAGCTAAAGCATAGGCTGAGAGGTTAGAGTTAACTAAGTTTACTTTACCACTATTTTTCCTCTGTCTGACAACCTACAAATAACCCTGCATAGTATTATGCGGACATCATCAGATTCTAATCAGAGACTAATATGAATATACATACCACTTCAATATGTGGACTACAGCTGTTAACATTACTCACAGCTGAACCATTTTCCCCCACATTCTGTCTCAGTCCTTTTTCTTAAATTTTTTACTGATACAGAAACCATATTTATTTATTTATTTGGTAAGACTTTTATTGATTTTTGTGTATTTCAGACATCATTTCTCAGTTCCATTTAGACACATTTCCCCTTCTCTTCCCCTCCCCCCTCCCCACCCCAGATCATGCATTCTGCCATATATGTCTTTCATCTTTCTCTGTCTTTTTAAAGTTTTTCTCTGTAAAGTTCCATTTATTTGGTTGATCACTGGCCTCCAGTGATCCAAAGGTTCTCTATAATACTAATGGTCAGAGCAGGAACTTAAAGATGACAGGATGGTTCTGAAGTTCTGCCTCTCTTGAGCCAGGTCCACCAGGAGAGCTGTTCAGTGCACCTTCCTCTTTGCATCTTCTCTGTGTACTCTAACTTTATGCATTTAGGCAGTGTTCTGGTGAGTCTGTGTTCCTTAAATACCAAACCCTGTGTCTGAGTGAAGAAGATAATGAATGAAAAGGGGAGGACTCTGGATAGGCTGTCAGAGCTCAGTGGATGAACTTGCACTCAGGAATGGCCATGAGATAAATTTGGCACAGTAGACCTTAACACAAATGACAATGTATGAATTCCTGTGGGGGAGCTGTGGGCGGCTGCCAATGGAGAAGCGGGGATAAAGGCAATTAAGACTGATTGAGACTAATAGAAATAAGCAGCAAGCCTGGGTCTCTGTCGGCAGAAGAAACAAGGATTGAACAATGGCCTCTGAGCCCAGTGAGGGGATGAGATGGTACGGTGCAGCAGCTGCCTCTGCTGGGCTCACAGGGCAAGGTGAAGGGTATCTCCAATGAGCTGGAACCCTGCCTACCTAAACCACTTGAGTTTACATGCAGCTTCAGTTCTCATGTGTCTCTATCTATCCTCCTGTAAGTGCAAGAAGCTTCTCTACTTTTCCCTTTCTTCAATGTGGCTTCAGAAACCCACATACAAGGTGACATATTTAATACCTGTCACATAAATTGAAGGTGTTCTCAAAATTCTTTAAGAAAAAAAGCATGTAGCAGATTAACAAAGGTACATACTGCTTTTTATTTTGTACATTGCTAACTCTGAAGGACTCCACAAATGTTCTCTAACAAGTACCTTTATAAAAAGGAATAAGAAATGTTTTCTATTTTTCCAAACATAACATTAAGTATAGTTAAATATACAGATTTCGAAAAAGCAACATATTCCAGGCAGCATCTGAGTACACACCATGCACATCCAACTTGAAAATGTGTTTGAGAAACTTAAACTCAACTTTGCTCTTTTACAACAGATGTACTGCTTTATAGATAGCTGTCCTAAAAAATAAATTGAGCGGCTGCTTAAAAATCCTTCCAATAGTAAATGCTTTGTTTTTCTAAATTATTGCTAATAATTTTATTTTGATGCAGGATCTCGCATTATGTTCCCAGCAAAGCCTACAGCAGTCTATGTACCTCAGGCTGTCCTTGAATTTGTGGCAAATTCTCCTGATTTACCCTTCTGAGTGCTGGGATTACAGGCCTCACTTATCATGCCAACTTATTTTTTTTTAGAAATAAATTTATAATATATGGTTGAGACAAAATCATACTTCCTCATGAGCTGCTCCCCCACTTCATGGAACCAAATGATCAAACCTTTTATATCTGACAGGAAAAAGTAGTATATAAAGGAATATGTCTTGCTTATCCAGACTCCGTATATTACATCCAGTAGAAATGTATCTTTAACTAAGAGAATATATCTAAAAACTACAAATATGAAAGATTAAGCTCTTAGCTTTCTTTGCTAGTTTTATTCTTATTTTTCAGTGCATTGTCTGTATGTGTGTAATGCACCCATGCCATGAAATGCTCCTGGGGGGCAGAAGAAGGAGTTGGATCCCCTAGAACTGGAGTTATGGATGATTGTTAGCCACCATTTGGGTGGTGTGAATTGAATCTGGGTCCTCTGCAAGAGCAATCAGTGTTTTTAACCATTGAGCCATCAAGCTATTAACTTTCTATCTTCACATATAACTTATGTTACACATGTAATTTTAATTATGTAACACGTGACGATTTATTAATACCAAGATACACTTCAGTCAGGATGTGACTTTGTCAGTGTTATTTTTATATAAAATTGATATATTTAAATAATTTCTTCCTTCTTTACAAGGTAAGTAACTTTAAAAATGACTGAACATTGCAACATCGACTATAATACAGTAGCATACAAGAAAAATTTTTGCTAACTTCTGAATCTTACCACAGACATTCAGCTACTAAATTTCATAGAAGAGCAAGCTTCTACAGGACTCTGGCCATCTGTTTGTTGCATTTAAGTAACTTAATTTTCAGGAAATGAAACATTTGATCAAGCACAGGAAAGAATAGTGCATATTAACACATAACAGATTGATGACATATCCATGGGGTGAATATAAGTTGTTTCAAAATCTGGAAGGAAATATTGCTTAGAAATAAAGACAAAATTTTCCTGACCCAAGTTCCCTAAAAAATACTTATGTAATAATGAAAAGAAACTTGTTCTTAGAAACATGTGCTTGTATAACAGTAATATTTTATTAGAAAATGAATTAATTACACTGTACTTTTGGGTTACATATACTCTGAGTTAGACTTTCCAATATATGTTGTTACTCTTTATCACTGAAATGCCATTACTTATGTTATTTAATCCTAATAGTGTTGCTTCATTTTAATTCTGGAGCTGGGGATTTGTTCCCTATATTTATTTGAGATAAGCTAAATTGGCTGTATTTCCTCATTCTTTCGATCACTAGTCTCCTCAATAATATGGGGGACCAGAAAGAAGAAAATTCAATTCAACTTATCATTTTACCCTATTTTCAAGAAGCAAAGGAGTCTCCTTTTTTCTTCTTCTTCTTTTTTTTTTTTTTTTTGGTCTTTTGAGACAGGGTCTCCCTGTAGCTCCAGCTGACCTGGAGTTATCTATGTAGACCAGGCTAGCCTTGAACTCACAGAGATCTACCTGCTTCTGCATCCCAAGTGCTGGGATTAAAGGCGTGCACCACCACGCCCAGCCAAAAAGGAGTCTTAACAGGAAGACTTTGATTACCTTTCCATGAAAGGACTGTATGACTGAGCAAGAAGAAAAACCCAAATCACAATGGATCTAGAATCAGAATTCTAAACAATGTGCAGAGCTGAAGAAGGGCCATCTCTCCTGCACAGCAGTGCACAGGAGCACAAGGTATCTGACAAAAGAGTAGGACTGAAATACTAGCTTTGTTGATTCATGTTTCTGTGCCTTTCCCAGCACTGAGGGAAAAAATGCACACTATTTTACTCATTTTCTAATTAGAGTCTCTTACAATTTCTACTTCATTTAATGGTCCCAGAAAGCATACTCACCTGATACCTTCTGAAAAGAAAATAGCCTCTAATGCTCTAATAGATACATAAAAGTCATCTTGTGGAGAACAGTTGATTATAAAAAAAAAATGCTTGTTAAAAATAATATCCACATTGATTGGTAAGTTCTCCAGATTCCATAATCTTATATCCATCTGTCTTTCTGTTACATATTTTAAATAAAAATGCCCAACTATGAACCAGTGTCTTTTTACCCAAACTTACTTCTTCTGATGCCTTTTCTCTTGGTACAAGATGAACTCCCCAGGTCCTGGAGCCGAGGCTCATTCTAAATAAAGTTTGTTCCTCACTCCCAACAATATACTACACTTTATAAATGAAGGGTCTACCTCTTTCAACTTCCCAGGGGTCCCCTTGTTTCCATCCTCATCACTGCCTAGGTTCCAGCCTTCATGTTTTCCTAGGGATCTGCTGCAGCCTTCCAACTTAAGTTCAAGCCACACTTCAAAATGCTACTACTGTGATCCGCCCAAAGTGACTCTGGTCAGATCATCATGCTTCAAACCCATAAGCTAGTCACCAGTAACTTCAAAAAAGGTGTCTTCCTTCAGCAAGACAAATGAAAGGCTTGTTTTTTCCCCTACACTCAAAGATTTCTCCATTTTCTTCTGCTCTTTTTCCACATAACTACCCTTACTTACAGATACACAAAATTTTCATATGAAGTCACACATTTTCTCTTTCTCCTGCATTCACACTTATGTTCTAGTAGCTTGAATGAAATTACTGGCTTGGTACAAATTCAGTTGTCAGAAAGCTTCCATTATCTCCAGCCTAAGTTGGATTCTATTTTCAGTCTTTAGTGGAATCCTCTTTCATTACTTTTATATTATTATTGCATCTATTTCTCTTACCAGAAGACATCAACCTTCTTAGTTTCCATATTTTATCAACTGTATTCCATCTCTAGTGTCTACTACTAATAGATGCTCAACATGTTTGTTAAATATTATTGAAAGATGAAGAACTTCTATAACTCCACAGTTTATTAATGAAATACAGTTTGTGATATAAGTGATTTAATTTACATATGCTAATGCATGTCTCACAAATTTAGTGATGATACATTGTGTCAAATATGATATATACTGAGTGCCTCTCTTTAGAAAGCATACAACACATGGATTTTTACTCTAGGTTCAACTGAATCATTAGAAATGAACCTCAGAAGGCAGGTATGGTGGTGCATGCCTTTAATCCCAGCACTTGGGAGGCAGACACAGGCAGATATCTGTGAGTTCAAGGCCAGTGTGGTCTACACAGTGAGTTCCAGGACAGCTGGGACTACAGGGAGACCCTGTCTTGAAAAGACCAAAAGAAAAAAAAAAAGAAGAAATGAACCTCAGAGTTGAATTATCATGATGAATATTCTGGTTCTAACTAATGCTAACTTAATAACAAATTCCAGTTACTTGGAGTCAAATATCATAAATGCCACCTCTAACATGAGTGGAAAATGATCTTTCCTAAAAAAAAAAAAGGGTACCCTTTACATTTTAAGGACAAGTACTCCAAATACACTATTTTTGACTCGTGTTTTGGAAAGATTTAAACATCTTTGCTGGGAAGAAGCCCATAACGTCCCTCTCATCCAGCTGACTTGTACTTATTGTATATATTATTCTTAATCAGTAGATATCAAAGTCACTAGAAAGGTCATTAGCAAGAGACAGCAATGCAGTGGGAGCCTTCCTTAGGAACATGGGATCTTCCGCTTACAACCCCTTGCCCATCATGCCCACTTTCCTTTATATGACTCATGAAACTTTTCTATAATTTCATTCCTTCTGACTTAGAAAGGAATTTTAAATCCCTTCCTTTAGCTGGGCTTCTGATGTAGCCATGAGCATGCATGGCAATAAGGAAAATATCAAGGTCCAGATCACCACTTCAATAGCAAGTTCTTTGTAGGCAGTTGGCCCGAGTTTGGATTCCTGTTCCACCTCTTCCTGGCTCTATGAATTAGAATGAGCTGCCTCCATTTCTTCCCATGTAAAATGGGGTGTCTAACAATTAAAATTTATTATTCAATGTATATAAAATACTTGGCCTTGTGCCTGGCATAGTGAAAGGATAATTACAAGGTAAATCTGATATTGTAAAAAGATATGGACCATTATTTTCCTTTTTAGTTTGATGACTGGACAGTGAGAGTAAGTACAGAAAGGAAAGTTCCTTTCTCCTCTCACCTGCCAGGAGGCTGCATCAGGTTAGTAACAATCATGTCAATCTTGTATTTCTAGTTTGCTATTCTTCCCTTGCTGTTTGTGTGTATTAAAACAGCACAAATTCATTACCACACAGCCCTGTGGGTCAGAAGGCTGGTGAGCTCAGCTGTTTGATCTGATATAGTTTTCTTTGGTAGGAATAAAGTTCTTGGCAAGCCGTTCTCCCATCTGAAGGCTCCAAGGGAGAATTTGCTTCCTAGTTAGATGGCTGGAGAGGTGAAAGTGCTATTTCCTTACTGGCTGTGACCCAGTGCTCTGTGGGCACTGCAGAACACTGATGCACCTGCCTACATGCAGGCAATACACTCATATACATACATAAAATAGAAATAATAAAATATTAACAAGAAAGGGTCTTGAGAGGCAAGCCAATGAGCAGTGTTCTCCATGGTCTCTGCTTCAACTTCATGTTGACTTTCTGCCTTGTCTTCCTGATGATAGACTGTAACTTGTAAGCTAAAATAAACTCTTTCCTCCCCAAGTTGCTTTTGGTCATGGTGTTTATCACAGCAATGAAATCAAACAGCAGAGCAGAATAAAATTGAATTGTTAACCCCCAGAGTCAAGGCCATTGATGATCCATGAAGTTCCTAGAGGAGATGGTCTGATTGGGTCTGCACATGCTATAAAATAAAATATGAGCATTCTATTTCCCCATAGGACATTGAATGTTCAGGCTTTTATGGAGCAGGCCTTAGGTGCTCCCTTATAAGCATGCAATGTTGCTAAATATATATGGGATATGGGCCTTGGCATGAGTCCGGCTCTGTGCCAAGAATATGTATCAAAGCATGTTTAGCCCCCTGGTCATAACCCTGGAAAAGAGCAAAAATTAAATTCACCCCTTCTGAAGACACAATGTTTCCTGGCACTTTCATTTGTCACATGATCCTCAGGCATCAAGATTGGTGGATGAAAATGAACATGGTTATGGACCCTATGAAGCATGCCTACCTTGGTTGACTAGACTGAAGTCCTTGATGTAGCATTAATATAATTAATAATATAATATGCCACATGGCTGGCATACTTTGTGGTTCTGGCTCCTATTGTAAAGACTGTCTATATACACACTGTTCAAACTGATGCTGTCCTGCCAGAGTTGACATTAGCATTAATTCAAGACAGGGAACAACTCAGCGGGTTCTCAAATGGCTTATTACTCCTGGATGGAACAGTTATTTCTTATCACAGGAAGAGTGTCCAGCCCTCATAATGTGGGCCTTATTGCTCCTGTTGTACTGTGTGGCACCTCAATCTTATCTTATGGCATGAATGAGCTAAACAAAGTTCCTCAGTGATACAGCTAGACCCCCAGTCTAGCATGCCATGTCAATTTTTGAAAGCATTGTTCTATGCAGTGGTAAAGAAAGATGGCATCATGAGCTTTACAGGTAAATGGATGGAGCTCAAAGCCATTATGCTGAGTGAAGTAACACAGTCCCAGAAAGATAAATGACAAATAGTAAACCTCATCATCGGTGGATGCTAGTGCCAATTTCCTAATTGTATGGCAAACTGAGCAAAGTCAATGTGATGTGAAAACAACTGTGCTCTTATATTGTGAATCCTTCAAAAAAATAAAAAAAAAATAGAAAAAGAAAAAGAAGGCATTCATAGATGGTACCCTGATGGCCATGTATATGCTTCACCCACCAGCCCTCGGCTGCTGCTGTCATCTTGTCTGATAGAGATAATAAGCATTATTGTGTTAGATGGTGCAGACTTCTCTTAACAGGTCCCTACAAAATACATATTTTCCATATGTCCATAACAACATTTGATTGCTATTTCTTCCATTTTCCCTAGAAGCTGTTAACAAGATTAAATGTAGTGTGTACGTTCTTTTTTTTTTTTTTTTGGTCTTTAAGATGGGTCTCCCTGTAGCCCCAGCTGGCCTGTAACTGACTCTGTAGACCAGGCTGGCCTTGAACTCTGCCTCTGCCTCCCAAGTGCTAGGATTAAGGGCATGCACCACTAAGCCCAGCTGTGTGTACATTCTTGATACTAACCCCTCATGTCACATAAACATCTATACTAAGCCTTGTTTGTCCCTACTACAGGAAGGATCCTAAGCTGTTGGTTTGGTTCCTAGTAGGAAAAAGAGATTGTTATGGGTTCCCTGCATGGTTTCTGAGCATAGGGAAAATAGACCAAACCATTATAGTAGTAAAGAAAGGTTTGCAATCTGCATGTACCCTGGCACTAGGACTGTGCATGCCTTGGTACTTTCTGGCTTGGATTAAATCATTTTATGTGTGTGTGTATGACATACATTTTATATATATATATATATATATATATATATATATATAAAACATACATATTTATGACTACTTCTGACCCAAATTTCAGAGATCTGCTTTGTATTGCTGACTCCAGGACTCCTTATCTGACAGAAAAGTCCTCAATAAATTGCACTCTGTGCAACCCTAGACCTCTCCACTCTTCTTTGTTTGCATGGCACCTTCAGGTAGTGCTTCTCATAAACTGGGGCAGGCTAGTGACAAAACACCAATCCTCACGTTTTACTGGGAAATAGAGTAGTTCAAATGATACAAATTAAAGAACAAAAGAGCAATCATTTATGAAAGCAAGAATACCAAATTTTCCTCTCATTTACTGGATGCAAGATGACTCTGAGATAATCAAATGTTGTTCAACTTATGTAATTCCATGATATCCCACTGGGGTTTTGTCAGAATTCTCTTAAGGCAGAGGGCTTTCGTTCTTGTGCTGATACACAAAAGAAACTAAAAGAATGGTAGTGTAGGGAAGGGTGTTTTCCTCAGAAAATTTAAGAAAAGAAGTCCATGGTGAACAATATGTCTCTCAATGATGCTTCTGGGTATTTGCAAGATGAGTTGTTATATAACTTCCTAAGCCGATTCCCTACCATAATGACACAGTTATGTTCTGTTGCTGGCGCCCTGGTGTGTTTTCAGCCCTTGATTATGAAATTGGTGTTTCTCTCTGAGGTCAGCAGGCCAAGCTGCACAGTGAACGCTCCCTACGGTGAATATGAAGATCCTTCAGTTGTTGCATATGAATATGATTCAATTTTGTATCTAGTTGGAAAAACTGTACAATTTAGACAGTCTCCATTTCAGCTGTTATGATTTAAGGGATGGAATATTTTAGAAAATTCAAATGAAAAATTTTGGAAACTACATTGATATTAAGTTGGGATAAAATAAAGCCACTGTATATTGTCAAGATAGTACCACACCCATTGTGCTATTTTAACAAGACTAGCTCGAACAACTGACCCTCTGTGGGTAGGTGTTGTTAGTTTATTTCCACATCAATGAAGCCAGGAGAAAACTTAACCTATTGAATTCTGGGAACACATACAGACTAAGAACATTACTGGTAAAAATCCTTTGTGTATACCATCCATCAGAACTGAAGTGTAATACTTTTGCTTGAGCACGAATAGGCTCCAATTGACCCTGGTTAAATATAGTTCAAAATTTTGACACAGGAGTGGTGGCCCATGGGTATAATCTCAGCATTCAGGAGACTGAGGCAATATTGCCATGAGTTGAGTCCAGCCTGAGACATATGCTGCACAGTGAGTTTCAGGCTAGCCAAGGCCACAGTATGAGACAAAGAACTGACCCAGAAAAACCACACACACACACACACACACACACACACAGAGACAGAGAGACAGAGAGACAGAGACAGAGAGACACAGAAAGACAGAGACAGAGAGACAGAGATGAGGCAGAGAGACAGAAAGAGGTTAAGCATCTTTATTTTCTCTTTGTCTTTCCCTTTATGTATGTATAAGTGATATGTGTACAGTGTGTGTTATAGTATGTGTGTATGTGTATTGTATGCATATTCATGCCTGTGTGTAAGTACAGGCACACAAGTGCCACGTGTGGAGGTTAGAACACAAAGTCTTGAATTGTTCCTATTTGCCTTAAACTCATTACCCTTCCTTGAAAGAAAATAAGGCCCTAAAATAATATCATTTTTAGGATCAGGAAATAGCTCAGTTGGTCTCAAGCTTGAGGACCTTGGTTTGCTACCTAGCACCCATGTCAAAAAAACCTGAGTGTAATGTACTGTGTACTTGCAGTTTCAGCACCGAGAAGTCGGGACAGGAGGATGACTGGGGCTTGCTAGCCAGCCAGTCTAGCCAAATTGTGGAGGACTGGCCCACAATTCAGTGAGAGACCCTGGTGCAAGAAGGTGAAGACTGATGAAGACATCCAATGTCTGCATCACACTGCACCTTCACATGCACCCCACACACACTCACACAGGACTTAAAAATTGCTCTTTAAAAGCATAAACCTGCCTCACAACCAATACAGTCTACATTTTTACATGTCACCTGGACACATTCATCACTATTTGTATATGGATGAATTTCATACTGCAAATTTGGTGGGTAAGGAAAAATATTTCTATCACAAGAACTCAAGAATGACTCTCCCATGGTCTGAATCTTCAATATTATCAGAATATACACATTCAAGTTTTCAGTAAGGCCATTATTCCTAGTGGAATCGTGGCAAAAGATGTAATATTTGAAAACCAGCAATAATGGCTACAAAGACAGAAAGTAATGACTAGCAAGAAGTCAGTGTTAGAAAACACCCTGACATCCTCCAGTCCCATCTCCCATTTATGAACTCACTGAATTTGTGTTGAGAATGGAGACAGTGAAGTATCATTTTTAATAATGAATAGGAATCTCTCTACATCATCAAATCCACTTTATTGTATGGAAATTAGAAAACTGGTTCAACTATCTAGATGGTTTTCTATTTGCAATCAGAAACACAGAAATGGTGACTCATCCATAAAACTTTTGATTTCTTGTTAATCTACCTTGGTGGAAACATGAACACATGAACCCAATTTAGTCTTGGTATAGGTTTAAAGTGCTTTATTTCACAGATCACATTACTGCAGCCCAGCTTCTATATTTAGATGTCAGCAGCACTCCAGCAAGCAAAACATTCTATTAGAATGTTAAATTATCTGTGTAGACACATATAGATAACGGGAATGGGAATCAGTACAGTTCTCCCAAACAGCATCCAAAACAGAAAACTATGTCCAAAAGACAAATTATACTAGCTTACTTTTGTATAGGGCTCTGTGGTTTTAAAAAAGTTTAATGTGGGGCTGGAGAGATGGCCGAGCGGTTAAGAGCGCCTTGACCGCTCTTGCAGAGGACCCGGGTTCGATCCCTAGCACCCACATGGCGGCCGAGAACCGTCCGAAACTCCAATTCCAGGAGAACTCCAGTTCCAGGGGAATCTGAGACCCTCTTCTGACCTCCGCGGCATTGCAAGACACGGGTGCACAAACCCGCATGTAGACAGTACATTCATACACATACAGAAATAAATAAAATTAAAAAAAAGTTTAATGTGTTTTTACCTAAACTCAAATTAAGTTATAAATTATGGGAATCCCTAAAATCTTTTTTTTGAATAAAATATTTTATTCTTATCTCATACCAAATTCCTAGATCCTTCCTCTTTATCTTGACCAAAGTAATCTGTTTCTTTTTCTTTTTATTGATGCTTTGTGTATTTCATACATCATTTTCCAATTCAGTTCAGGCATATTTCCCTTTTTTTAGTTTTTTTTTTTAGCTAAGCTCAAATTAAGTTACAAATTATGGGAATCCCTAAAATCTTTAAGAAGTATCAAGGTCCATTCTCTTCCTAGATGTGCGTGATCTGGATATAGAAAACATTTTCCAAATTGTTTTCATAAACAAATTACTCTATATCTATTTTCCATAAATGGAATCCTCATACTAGTGGTCCATCAAGTATATGTGGGGAAATATGGATTTAAGAAAAAATACTTCATATATTATTTAATTAAATACTAATTATATTCTTGTGAAAAAAATCACAGTAAGTCACAATTAAAAATATATTTACCACAAAATGGAAAAGTTTATTTGGAACCTAGTCTTTTGTTCAAATCTTCCATCTAAATATTATTATGTATTTGGAAAAATTTCCAAATTTGTTTTCTTTTAATAGATAGTTCTTTTGACTTTTCTTAGAGTTCACATTATTTCACCTAATCATTGGGCTTTATTTTTATGGAAGATGTAGATGCCTTTTATTTTTTTTTATTTTTTATTTTTAAATTAGTTTTTATTGATGCTTTGTGCATTTCATACATTTTTTCCAATTCAGTTCAGGCTTATTTCCCTTTCCCCCCCCCCCCCCCCCCCATCCCAGATCATGCATTCTGCCATAACTGTCCTGCATCGTTCTCTCAGTTTTTTTTTTTTTTTTCATTTTTAGCTATAAGTGATAATCCATGAGTACAAGCATCCTTCTTGCCTGGAAATACTGGGAAGATGTAGATGCCTTTTAAAAGCCAAGCATTTCTTTCCTAATATATAATTTCATAAAAATTCTTCATGAAATAAAATACGAAGAAATATTTGAAGATATATAGCACAAAGATCAAACAGAAAGAGAAAGTAACTGTTTCATGTAGACTAAAAAAAAACATTTTCACATTTCTCTATAAAGAATTTACTTGTTTTCTTGAAATAAATCAACAGTTTGCAAAAATAAATCATTTTCCCATCCACACCGAGCAAAACCATTCTGGTTTTTTCATGGTTATCTTTCCTCCATCTATTCCTGATCATCTAAAAATACAGATATAATCTTGCTCCATGAAGAGAAACTGCCACTTGGGAGATTAAAAATTAAGAACAGTTTATTCTCATTTAGAGCTGAGCATTCTGCAGTCTCTTATTGTCTGAATATTGGCCAGTTGTGGATTTCTGTGGCAAGTGCCTTTCTGCTGCAGAAAAGCTTTTCTAATGAGGAGAGAGATCCACTAATCTATGAGTATAATTAAAAGTTATTAAGAATCATTTAAATGCAATATTAATATTTAATACTATGTAAAGCTAATACCAGAATATTAGATGTAGCTTCTTCCTAGAGCCTATGGGCCTCTGTAACACACTACAGGATCTTCGCTCCAGTAAAGATGCCAGGTATGGACACTATGTCATGGAGTAGGCCTTAAATCCAGTCAGAAGGTGATTGGCTACTCCCATGATATTCATGCTACTACTGTACTCATAGGCATTTCCTGCCAAGCTATTCAATACTGTCCCTTGGAGGATCTACAGCTGGGTGGGTAATAATTATACGTTGGATGGTTTGGAGCTGGGTGATATTGATGCTTGCTTTTTTTCCCCTGGCAGCATGCACAGTACCTTCCAGCACTATGAACGTAGGGATGGAGCTTCCAGGTGAGAACTGCATGAGTTATTCATCTATTTCACATCCTTCCCTGAAATGCTCAGGGATTTTTCCCAAGAGGCAGCAGAAAGACTGTAAGAGCCATAGGTAGAGGATCACTACAAGACGATCATGTTTTCTAGCAGGCCAGTGGCACATATGGACTCACAGCAACTGTGATAGCATGCACAAGACCCGGCTCAAGCCAGACAAAACCCCACCATGGAGTGGGGAGGTGGGCACAGGGTGTACGCCTAGGTAAGGAGCTACAGGGATTTGAAAGCAGCCAGAAGACAAGAATCAGTTTCCTTCAAGGGTATGACTGCTGGTAGTTCTAGACATAAACTTAAAAACATTCAAGCCATATATTATTTCCAAAAGTCTATGTGAGTAAAGCCCCTTGAAGCTCACTCTTGTTTCTAAAAGAATTCCAAGTTTCAAACTTATTTTGAAATAATATTGCCTTTGCTGAGATATCCTCAGCTTATTGTCTTTCTTCCATTTCTTTGCCCATCAAAAAGCTATGAATTTTCCATGATTTCACTAGTGCTATAGATTCTTTTGAAGTATTCCTGATCCCAAAGCTCTGTTCAGGATCCATGACTGATCTCACCAGCCCCTGATTATTGTAAGTCACCACCGAAACAGACAATAAACAACTTAAAGAATTTCAGAATTTTTATATAAATTAAAGTAATGCTTTTCAGGTATTTCTGAACAATTTTTTCATTACTTGAAGTAAAATGGCCTTTGGGGATGAATCTGGAAAAAAATCATAGCAAATGGACCAAGTCATGGAGAGGACATCTTGCAGAAAATGTCATAAACACAGTATTTGGTTTTAGGCTGGTTTGGGGTAAGAGTGGCATCACTAAGTGGAGATGTCCTAAAGAGAGAAATTTGAAATGAAGTGACATGAAATATCAGACCTCAACATCATGGAGGGAACAAATGATAGATGACTTTGCTCTGGGACTATATTCCAAATCTGTCTAAGACATTTAGTTGGATGTGGAGATGAGGTCAGGAAGACAGCTGAGGAGCAGACAAGAATGAGAAATGGAATCTGGTAAGTACAGGGTACAGTGACCAAGGAGATATGAAAAGAAATGATTGATCAGTACTGAAGAAGGACTGAGTTAATCAAGTCTGAAAAAGGCTAAAATTCAGATGCTAGTAGATAGATAGAGAAGAAGTCACAGGAATGGCCAAATGACTATTCATTTATGCAACAAAGGTTTGGGTATATTTACATTATGAAGCAAAGAGCTCACATATTTTTTATTCCATATATTACACTCAGTGATTTATAAATTCAAATACTTTGTTTCATTAATGAAACTCTAATGTTACTTTTTATATAGACAAATAAAAAGGTATCCTTTCAGAAAATGAAAAAATAGCATAATTATTGGAATTATACTCATATATATAATCAACTGCCTTTTATGTATGATGACACTGTTATACCAGAACATAAATTTTGTTTTGATCCAACAAGGTTTGGGTGATGATTTAAATTCCATTAAATATAATATACCCATATTATTCATGTTAGGTTTTGTAGTTAAAATGTTCTGTCTTATACTTATGCATTAGTTTTGTGTAACATCTACAATAATAGACAATGATCCTTCATCCTTTAATTCTTGGCAACATGAAAAGAAGTCAAAATAGCAATATAAGAGGCCCCTTGGGAATTTTATGCAATAACTTTGACATCTACACCCATTAAAAATTTCCTGATATAGCATAATAATGAAGTATTTCTAGATAATGAAAACACAACAATATTAAATTATATAATCAAGATATAAACAATGTACTTTCTTAACCTTCATTATTCAAAAATAGCTAAGGATATTGAATCACATATTGAAACACTTAGCACCTAAGCTACACAGAGGGGTAATTCAGACAAAAAAAGTCTGCTTTTTCTCATATTCTATATTTACAGAACTTTGAGGTTTTTTAATATGCCAACCTACTACTTTACTTTACAAAGATATAAACAAATAAATTTGACAAGAGGGTCTAGCAGAGCCACTTGCAGAAGATACTCTCCATTCAGCCACTTCACCAAAGTCTCCTATGGAATCAGGGGCAACTGAGCAGAAGTTTTGAGACTCTAATTACAAGATTGCAGTACCTGCTTCCAACAACTAGAAGATCATGAGGTTGGGAAATTCAAATGCTTATAAATATTATCTTAATATCCAAAGAACATAATTTTATTCTTTAAGATTGGTGAAAGAGTATCTTCCTCTCCATTCAATTTTCTCATTCAACAAGCATTCATTAAACACAATATATGCCAAGAATAACTTTAAATACACTGGTAAATAAAAATGACATTTGCCAATGTGACATTCATATATTTAGTGGCAGGGCTGGGGTGGAAATGGGGTAAAGAACCCACAGAAAACATAATAGATGGAATTCCAATAAATGTAACTTCAGAATATATTAAAAAGGAAAAGGAGCTACAGAATAAGTAACAAAGTACAGGTTGGGATGTATAGTATTTTTTTTGTTGTTGTGTTTTGCTTTTTCGAGACAGGGTTTTACTATAGCCCCAGTTGGCCTGGACCTCTCTAGGTAGAACAGGCTGGCCTCAATCTCAGAGATCTACCTGCCTCTGTACCCTGAGTGTTGGGATTAAACAACTGGCAGTCTAGCCATTTTGAACAGGAAAGCAGGGAAGTGCGCAAGTGAATGGTTATATATGGGCAGAACACAAATGGCAACTCTGGGTCCTTTCTGGAAAGGCTGATACATCTCTCCAAGGTTAGAAAAGAAGACATGCAAGCACTTTTCTTTGCAATTTTTTTTAGTTTGGGAATATGATTCATTTTCTAGTTTTAATGAATTTTATGTTCTCTGTGATAATGTATGAACTATTGACTCTAGTCTCTTATGTAAAGACATTCTTATGTCGCATGATGCCCTATATGATTAAAAATTCAGTTTAAAAATGTGGAAAGAATCCATGTGGCACAATTTAAGGACCTACAAAACAAAGGTACCTTTATTCATCACATATGAGGTTAATCTACAACAGCACCTTGTCCCGCATATGTACTCTTGAATGAAACAGAGTATGTCTTGGAGAAGTGAGGCTGTCATAAGTTATATGGTTTTTAAATCTTCAGGTGGTAACAGGGGAAAAAAGTTGAGTTTCTTCATTGCTCAAGGGGAAGAATTTGGATTTCAAGTTCATTAAATTCTCTTTAGCAAAAAAAGTTTTTTTGCTGGAGTTGCAGGCATCTAACATTTTAGAACAGGAAATGGAAAAGGATGCTTGCTCAGATGGAGTTAATTTTCTATGTCATTAGTAAGGCAGCAGCTGACACCCTGCCAAAAGACTCAGAAGAGCTAACTCAAACCTACACAGAAAATAAGACCCTCAACATTTAGTCAGTCTCTGCATGCAGGAAAACACTGACATATCCATGTCAGCCATGAGACTTCTCTCTAGAGTCCTATCTCTCACACTCAGGCCAATTGGGATAGTTCTTCTACAGGGGAATACGCCTCAGGAGACCGATCATGGGCAGAACCTAGACGAACAGGGGCCAGACTTCCAATGGTATTAGTTACCAAATTTTTGGATATTACTTTCAACTAATTACTGTGAGGTCAGTAACAATTTGTGTGTGTGTGTGTGTGTGTGTGTGTGTGTGTGTGCGTATGTGCACATGTGTGTGTGTGTGTGTGAGCATTATCTTTCAGTTCCCATTCCATCTCCCCCCTTCCCTTTCCTCCCACCTCTCCCTCTTTCACAGGGCCTCTTTACGCAGTCTATGTTGGACTTTTACTAGCAATCCTCCTGCCTCAACATAGTCTCCTACATGTTAGAGTTAGAGTCAAATCTTTTTATACATATTTATAAAACTCAATAAATGAGATATAAGTGAAAAAGGAAATGAAGAACAAACTATTTTGTTATCAATATCTAATTTAAAAACTTAAAACAAAATTGTGAATCAAAGAGTAAGATTAGGGGGCTAGACAGATGGCTTACTGATTAAAAGCACTTGCTGTTCTTGAAGACCTGGGTTCAGGTCCCAGCATCCAATGCTTTCTAACAACCATCTGTAACCCCAGTTTAGTAGAATTTGATACCCTCTTCTGGCTGCCACAGGCATTGCATACATGGGATGTACTTATATACATGTAGGCAACACATTCATACATACAAAATAAAAATAAATTTATAAAAATTTAAAAGATTGAGATTAGCTTGGATAAGTAGAATTTATGCCAATATATGATAACTTGTAGTTATGAAGCATCGAAATTATGTATATTAGACAGCAATGTTGACTGATTACTAAACAACTGCCTCATTTTCCTTTGATTGCTAAAAAACATCCTAAGGATTATCAACATTATACATAAAATAATTTTTTAATTTTATTTATTTATGTGTATGAGTGTACTGTCTGCATGTAGGTCTGTGCACCCGTGTTGTGCAGTGCCATGGAGGTCAGAAGAGGGCATTGGATTCCCCTGGAATTGGAGTTACAGACGGTTCTCAGCCGCCATGTGGGTGCTGGGGATCGAACCCAGGTCCTCTGCAAGAGCAGTTGATGCTCTTAACTGCTAGGCCATCTCTCCAGCCCACATAAAATAACTCTTATTAAAAATTGTGATTATCCAGGGTACTGTTATGAAGGGGTGGAACTGTGACATTTACCACACTGAATGAAAAGTTTATAGGGGGAGACAGAAAGAATATGAGTCAAATCAAGGTGATCTGATTCTCAGACATGTTACTACTCACAGACTCCATATGCTGACAGCTCCATATCTAATTCACATAATTATCCCAGCACAAAGGAGGGATGTTTACAAAGGAAAGGTTACTTATAATCTAAAACAAAATGGTCTCAGCATGTCCACCCTGAGCAAATGTCCATTTAATGCCTATTAATGATAGATTTAAAACCTAGAATTAAACACATTGAAAAAAGAAAACCATGCCCCTACACCCAGGAAAGGTACCACTTAGGCAAGTTTGATATTCAGCTTGCCTTTCTAGTTAAATTGTTCTAAATTATCTATGTGATAGACATCTGAATAACTTTTTTTTTTTTTTTTGGTCTTTTCGAGACAGGATCTCCCTGTAGCCCCAGCTGTCCTGGAACATACTCTGTAGATCAGGCTGGCCTTGAACTCACAAAGATCCTCCTGCCTTTGCCTCCTAAGTGCTAGGATTTAAGGCGTGCACCACCACACCTGGCTCTGAATAACTTTTTATTCTCTTACAGAAGGCAGGAACTTTGCAACCATCAGAAAAAAAATATATATATATATCAAACAAGTTACCTGTAAAATTGCAACCTCATTACGAAGCTGGCTTTCTTGTTTGGTTGGAAATCTTAATTTGTCAATGATTTTAATAGCTACATCTCTTCCTGTTTTACGATGTTTTCCTGTAAAATAAAATTGAGAAACATTAGCTGAGTATATAATACCATCTATATGAAAAAGTAACCAACATTACGAGAACACAGGGATGATACAAATGTTTCCATGAATAAGCTAACCTTTTCTGAGTAAACACTGACATAGCTCTAAAGATTTCATTTCTTAGCTGTAATATTTTAACTAAAATATGAATTTTAAAATTAGCCATAACTAAGAACTCAATAGAATTGGGCCGTGAAAAGCATAAGCATCAACATTCAAGTATTTTCTCATAAAATATGCTTGAGAAATAGGATACTAATCTAACATTCCAGTAGCAAACTGCTCTCCTATAGAAAGTATAGCTTAAAGGTCTGATTAATGTATACTGTGTAGAGAAAAGCATACATGGCCTGGCCCTGTGGTTTCCTAGCTGTGTGTTGAACAAATCTCTTAAAATTTCTGAATTTACGGTTCCTCCACTTCCTTGATACGTGCTGAGGATTAGATGAAAGAAGGGCTGTAAAGGAAGTGATGCCGGCTAGCTGCGTGGGATCCCATATTAGTTAGCATAGCACTGCCATTACCATCTTCATCAGCACAGAATACGCCAATCCACCTACATTAAACGCAGTTCTTACAACGAATCTTGGATAGGATCTTGAGACACACCCAAGCTCTTAACTTCTACACCACTCTATTATAGTAAGTACAGACTATAATAGCTACTGAATCTGAAAGCATAAAATGACAATGAAAATGGAAAACAGATACAATCACTAAAAGGTTTTGGCCATATAACTAGTTTGAAATTCTGATTTCAACATCTGTTGCATACCCGGGATTCATTGCATACTCTCACTGTTTTACTGGTCTCTTCCTGGTGTCCCCCCTTCACTAATGCACTGCCTTATTATTGTGATCTGTACTTGGCAAACATCATCCTTCTCTTCTTGACCTAATACACACTATTTCGACTCAGTAGTTTTCAGTAGTAAGTCTCTACAAGCCCAGAGCTTCTTTAATCTCTAACCCTGGCAGTGTGGTCAAGACCCTCCTCTGAGATTGTCTTCATGTCTTCCTCTTTTGTGTGCCTTCAGGCTTCTTGGGGAGACTTCCTGCAATGCAATCTCTCAGTGTTCAGTGTTTTGAAGTTATCTGGAGTTTGCCAGTCTCCCCTTCTTGCTTATAAGCCCTGCCTTACCTCCTCACTAGATGCAGTGACATGTGTTTACCACACTTTATCAACCATGACTATTATCATGCAAGTAATACATTGTAGAAAATAATCTGATACTTGATCTCCCTTATTACACTGTTCCATATTAGCACAGTGGCTACAAACTCACAGTTTTCAGTAAAGTGGCGGGATACAAAATTAACCTAGAAAAATCAGTAGCTTTTCTTTACACCAACAATAAACAAGTGGAGAAAGAATATAAGAAGACCTTCCCACTCACAATAGCCTCTAAAAAATAAAACACCTGGGAACAAACCTAACCAAATATAACAAATATCTCTACAACAAAAATTTTAAACCCCTGAAGAAGGAGATTGAAAATGACATCAAAAGATAGAAATACTTTCCATGCTCAAGGATTGGAAAAATTAATGTAGTAAAAATGTCCATTTTACCCAAATTGATATACAGATTCAATGCGATCCCAATTGAAATCCCCATGAGTTTCTTCATACACTTGGAAAAAAAATCCTTAAATTCATATGGAAAAACAAAAGATCCGGAATACCTAAAGCAACCCTGAGTGAAAAGTGCAATATGGGGGGGGGGGTTGCTTTACCAGACTTCAAGCTATATTACAGGGCTATAGTCATAAAGACAACCTGGTACTGGCACAAAAACAGACCCATTGACCAATCGAACAAAATTGAAGATCCAAACTTGAGCTCATACAATTTCAGCCACCTCATATTTGACAAAGGGGCAAAAAACCCTCAATGGAGGAAGGATAGCATCTTCAGCAAATGGTGCTAGCAAAGCTAGATCCCCATTTGTAGAAGAACAAAATTAAACCCCTACCTCTCACCCTGTACAAAAATCAACTCCAAGTGGATCAAAGATCTCAAAGTGAATCCTGAAACCCTGAAGGTGATAGAAGAAAAAGATGGCAGAAACCTATAAGACATAGGTGCAGGAAAAGACTTTCTAAACCAAACAGAAACTGTGCAGGAAATAAGGTCAACCATTGACAAATGGGACCTCATCAAACTCAAAAGCTTCTGTACAGTGAAAGAAAGTACAGGAAACCAAGGAAGTAAAGAGAAAACCCACAGAGTGGGAGGAAATCTCCACCAGTGATACATCTGGCAGAGCATTAACATACAGAATATATAGACTGCTCAAAAAAAAACAAAGAAGAATACAAATGACCTACTCAAAAGATGGAGTAAAGAGCTGAACAGAAATTTCATCAGTGAGGAAGTAAAGATGGCTGAGATGAGAAACATTTTAAAAAGTGTTCAACATCATTGATTAAGGAAATGCAAATTTAAAAGAAAGAGTCACCAAAAGTATTGGGGCAGCCTGAAGTGTTAGCGATGCATGCTTAGCATCTATTAAAGTTCTTCTTTTGGTCATGTGGCTGCCAGTCCACCATGTGTCTTACCCCGCCTGACAGATATCATGTGTCATCTGACCTCCATGTGGGCTTTAAATGGAATGGGTTATTTTTTTCTTTGCTCCTAGTCAGCTGCTGAGATTTGCAGCTCACCTGTCCTGAATGTTTTTCTTTTAAACTAATAAAAATTTGAATCTATTCTTAAAAAAAAAAAAGGAAATGCAAATTAAAACCACTCTCAGATAGCATCTCACTCCAATACAGCTAGCTGAGATCAAGAAAACAAAGACCATGGATGCTGGAGGGGTTGTGGGGAAAGGGGAACACTCATCCACTGCTGGTGGGAATGTAAACTTGTACAACCATTATGGAAAGCAGTGTGGCGAACCCTTAAGACTCAAAATGAGCCTACCACCTGACCCAGTCATACCACTCCTGGGTATATACCCACAAGACTCATCCTACTACAAAGAAACATGCACATCTATGATTACTGCAGCTCTCTTCACAATAGCCAAGAGCTGGACCCAAACCAAATGCCCCTCAACAGACAAGTGGATAACAAAAATGTGATACATCTACACAATGGAGTTCTATTCAGCAGTAAAGAAAGGTGACATCGGGGCTGGAGAGATAGCCTAGCAGTTAAGAGCACCGACGCTCTTGCAGAGGACCCGGGTTCGATCCCCAGCACCCACATGGCAGCTGAGAACCGTCTGTAACTCCAATTCCAGGAGAACTCCAGTTCCAGGGGAATCTGAGACCCTCTTCTGACCTCCGCGGCATTGCACGACACGGGTGCACAGACCTGCATGCAAACAATACATTCATACACATACAAAAATAAATAATAAAAAAAAAAATTAAAAAAAAAAGAAAGGTGACATCATGAACTCTGCAGGTAAATGGATGGAACTCGAAGCCATTATGCTAAGTGAAGTAACAGTCCCAGAAAAACAAGCAGCGAATGGTGTCCCTCATTTGTGGATGCTAACACCAAATTCCCAGTTGAAAGGCAAAAAAGCAGTATTTTAAAAATATTTATTTATTCATTTAATTTATTATAAGGGGCACATAGCCACAGCACATGTGTGGAGATCAGAGGACAATTTACAGGAGTCACTTATTTTCTTCTACCATGTGGGTCCTAGGAATTTGAGCTAGGTTGTCAGGTTTGGTGGCAAGTTTCTTTACCCACTGAGCCATGTCAATATCCCTCATTACAAAATTTTTATAAACATCAAAAATTACATTGTGAAAATACAATAAATTTTAAAATTTCATATTAAAAATTCTATACTAAAAATGTTCATACTTTAAGAATAAGTCAAATAGGGCTGGAGAGATGGCCTAGCAGTTAAGAGCACCGACTGCTCTTGCAGAGGACCCGGGTTTGATCCCCAGCACCCACATGGCGGCCGAGAACCATCTGAAACTCCAATTCCAGGAGAACTCCAGTTCCAGGGGAATCCGAGACCCTCTTCTCACCTCCGTGGCATTGCACGACACGGGTGCACAAACCTACAAGCAGACAGTACATTCATACACATAAAATAAATAAATAAAAAATTAAAAAAAAAGAATAAGTCAAATAAAGTGAGATATTGTGATTACTTTAGAAAATTTAAACCCATTAAAATATATTGACTCTAAATGCCAAGATGTCATTTTCTGTAGCAGGTAAAACAAGAATATTAAATGTTACTTAAAGACTTGAGAAGTATGATTAAATTGTATGCACCTAAATAAAAACTTAGTATTTCACTTGAGAAGTTAAGAAATTCAGACCTTATGAAACACACATGCTAAAGGGACTAGAAAGTTCAAGTGTTTGACCTTAGTAAGATAAACAGGCATCTGTAAAGAGCCCCCATGTAAGATGCTGAAGGAACATGGACTGGTTTGCTTATGAACTACAGCATACTTATTTCCACAACTGCCTAAATAAATAAATCAAACTACTTCAATATTGTGAGTCAAGTTTGTAAATATAAAACCAAAAAAACTTTTAAAGTATAGAAATCTCTTTCAAAAGAGAAATTTACTAATTTATTGAAAAACTATTTAAAAAGAAGTTCTTAAAGGAAATACCCATAAAGATACGTCTTTTTTTTTTTTTTGCTTATATTCTTCTTGGAAATAAGGCATTTTTATGCACAGTTAATAGAACTAACTTACCTCCATAAACAATTCCAAACTGTCCGGAACCCAGAACTTCATCAGGAAAAATCTGATAAACTGTACTGATGTCCTACAGAAACAGACCCAATGGAAAACACAGACAAAGGAGAAGAAAGCATTAATCCTGATAAGTTTTTTCTATGTAGGAGTTTTTTTTTTCCAGGGGAGAAAACAACTTTGTTTTCCCAGAAGAAAATCCTCCACAATCCTGATACATTTTATAATAACAGTATTATTTTGGTAGATGTATAACGACACTGAAATATTTCAAAGATCATTTACTTGTAAATGTTAGATAAAATTTCAGTGACTGCGATCTTCATATTACATTACTGTGATATTTTGAAAACTGTTCTGATCTGAGGTGCTAGAGGTTCTTGTTATGCTCTTAAAAATTTTAATCAAGAGAAAGGACATCTAAAACTGTACCATGTTTTTGTAATATAAATATCTGAAAATGGATTTCTTTCTGCAATGGTGGTTTAGAAATCCAAGTATCCAGGCTTCACCACACTTCTGTAAGGATCCTGCTTTGCCCTTAGGCTAGGATATTGAGGCAAGTTTTGGTTAAGTTATTCACATTCAGATGAACCTCAACTGCAGACAACAATCACAAAACTTTGTGAAATGCAAAATCTGCTAGCATTACTGCTTGTGGAATATCCTATTTGAAGTAGTCACTGCTAAATACATGTGGGTTACTCTATGTTTTACAACCTATGATTGTACCCACAGTTGTGGAAACTACATAGCCCAGTACTTTTTGTATCCTGCTACATTCAGTACATCATAACATATGTTCTGCCTAGTCTCAACATGCCACTAAAAAAGTGTTTATCCATCATATCCTTCCCTCTCTAATACTTCCTCTCCTCTCCTTTTCCTTTTCCTTTCTTACAACTCAATTAGAAGTTCTGTATTCTGTGACCCCTTTGAAGTGTTCAAAGTTGAATTCAAATGTATCTGGAGCAGAGAAAACAATATTCTATTCCATTTTTCTGAATCCAAGCTATTCCATCCATTGGTAGATGGTTTCGTTGGACTTAATTCGAAAATTCAGTTCAAAATTTTCACTGGACAACAATGGCTTACTAGGATTAAATGATCTATGGTCACCTGGAATTTCCCAAGAGTCTTGAGAAAAGTCTGCATTTCTCAGGGTCCTCTGTCTAAGCAAGAGCTGCTGGAACCCACAGTCCTTAGACATGAATTTTACGACTAGCACTTCCAGAATTCCTTTAACCCTCACTGTGAAGCCATCTCATTCGACTTCATCTTTGGCTTTGTTTGATTTATACCAACAAAGCAAGAATTCCAGTGGTGTCAGAAATACTGAGTAGACACATGTGGAGCTTATTTCTATAGAAACAATCTCAGGGCAGTATAAGGAGACCTGTAAATTGGTCTTAGAGTGGGCAAAAGAAAGTGAGCACTGTTGTCGTAAGAACAAGGTAGGAAAGATCATATTGCTTTTATGGCTGCTCACTATAATGATAAAAAAGCAAACATAATAGTCTACAAAACATATTACAATATGATATATGATTTAAAAAATTGAGTGATAAGACTGAGTTATATGGCAGAGGTGACCGGGTGTGTTGGGTGTTGGAGTGTGGACCTATAAAATGTGATTTCTGGAACTTCCTTAAAATCTAGATCTTAGCATTTAGGCTTGACCATCAGAGCATCTGCAATCCTTGTCACCTGTCACCATTTCTGTTTAGCAAAGAATTACAACAATGGGATGTCTAAGCAACTTGTACGAATAAGTTTTATTTTCTCTTATTTCACTGTGTAACGCCAACCATCGGAATTCTAGTATCAAGTGTGGACAAGCACAACTCTAGCTCCTCCTGGCCTGCGGTTTCTTGAACTCAATGCACCCCTTTTCCTATCTTGGTTGTTAAAAAAAAGAATAAATGTGAAAAGTCATGTATAAAAGGATGATTAACACTCTGATATGAAAACCAGGCAGTGGTACTATATTACAGAATATAGAGAAATCACAAAACAGTGTGTAATGAACATTAGATATTATAGAAGAATATGCAGAATACTATTTTTTAACTTTTTATTTATTTATTTATTCATTATTTTTTGTGTGTATGAGTGTACTGTCTTTATGTAGGTTGGTGCACCCGTGTCCTGCAATGCTGCGGAGGTCAGAAGAGGGTGTTGGATTCTTCTGGAGACGGTTCTTAGCCACCATGTGGATGCTGGGAATTGAACCTGGGTCCTCTGCAAGAGCAGTCAGTGCTCTTAACCACTGAGCCATCTCTCCAGCCCCCAGAATACTATTTTTGTCTACAAAATTTAAAATGATAAATAAAAATCTATCACATGATACTTTTTATTTTCCAATAATCACATTACCAAGTTTTATATTAGTAGATTCATACTCACCACATTTTCTTGGATCTGGCAATTTGATACTGAAATGCTCACAGAAATATCTTCTGGAAACGCATGTTAAAAAAAAAAAAACAGAGACATAAAATGGTTTTAGAGTCATAGAAAAAAAATGTGTGAAGAGCAACTGTCCTAGGGGACTGCTTTTAAATAAATCACAGAAATTCACTTTTTCTGTGAAATTTCTATGGAAATATATTATCCCTTTTAAAATTATAAACCCATTCTGTACTTGGTTTTCAAAAATAATTTTTTAATTAGAGCTTGGATTAAAAAAGACGGGATCAAATCCCAGCTTTACTACTGAGAAGCTCTGATGTGAGCTTACAACTATTTTTCTAGAGATTAATTTCTTCCTCTAGAAAATAAATAAATCATTAACCTGACATGGTTTAGGTATTAAAATAGACGTCTCTCATTAAGTGCTGAGTATAAATACAAATATATTTTATTCAAAACCCACACAATTTCTATTAAGATGATGGTTGAACACAAAAATTATAATTATGATAGATCATATGCTCTAAGTTTAAAACAGGTTAATTTACAGGTTTTGTTATAATAACCATGGGTGAAATTTTAAATCATAATTTTATCCAGATATTTCTCTAAAATGTTTTTAATTCAACCTCAATACTTGATCTTTGTTGCATTTGGCTCAATATCACTTTACTAATAAACAGAGATTTCCTCCTGGGATGAGAAGATCAAGGGTTAACCATTATTCATGCACTGAACAGAGAACTATGTTAAGTGATTTGGGGAAAAAGATTTATTCTTATTAGTGGCATTCCAAGTGCAGTTCAAAATGACCAGATGGTATCTTTTATAATCAATAGCACTAGAGATCTATGGATGTTATATATGATATATATATGGTATATATGAATCTGTAATTACTAATGTAAAAATGAGGAAAATAAAGTATGCTAATTTAATGAAGTATATTATCAGGTACAGGAGCTTTTCCTTAAGATTCTGTGTTCTCCAACAAGCTATTGCCACCAAGAAGTCTTTCTTCCTTGTCTTCGTGGAGTAGGCAGAAGGTCTGCTACTAGGCCAGCAGGAGGCAGACTGAATTCCAGGCTACTTAGACTAGTTAGAAAGCTTTAGGACTCACTGTGTGAATTGGTTCCTGAACCAACAGAAGAGCCCTTGGGAATGACAGGCATGAGGGCGTGCTGGATGGCCATCTCCCACATCCTGGCCACGTCTGCCCCGATGCCACTGGTGAGCACGCTGTTGTTTGGTGGGGGGCTGGAGGGATTGACCACATTTTCTCCCACATAATACACTACATTTGCTGTAGTGATTTCAAAACAATGAGGATTAGTTTCACTAGGGATGAGTGCTGAAGGTTTTACTGGTTCCAGAGATAAAATTTCTGATAAAGGAATTTCCTGTGGAAGACAAAATATGCTAAGTGTAATTTATCAAAAGCATGTAAACATATAAAACATGTAAGGAACATGTAAGAAAGTACATTATAAACACAATGGACAAATATTTGAAATGTTTTTCATAATGAGAAATCTCATCATCACACTTTTCTAAAGACTGTAAGTAAAATTTTTATGGAGATCATGTAGGAAGAACTGGAATGACTGAGAATAATGGTTCTGCTCTTCATCCAAATCTAACACTTGGAGTTACTGTTCACATTTGAAGCTGTAAGGTAAAATTATAATATTTTCAAATTGCATTTGGGTATGCATGGCTATTTCTAAATTTTAACTGTTCTTTAAAGTACTTCTGTAAAACATGATTTGATTCAAAGCAAGCTAATATAGAGATATGGTTAAGTAAAGTGTTTTATTGAGGAAAACCACAGCAATTGATTTTAAAAAAAGTTGGTTTAAAAATAATTGGCATGGGTGTGTTTTGTGTGTGTGTGTGTGTGTGTGTGTGTGTGTGTGTGTCTGTGTAAATATGGGTCCAGGTGTTATATGTACACAAGAAGGCCCCAGGTTGAAGTAAGGTGACTGCCTGGATTGCTCCTACCATAACTTTAGAGACAGGTGTGTCACTAAACTCAGTCCTTACTGATCAGCTGGCCTTTCTGGCCAGTGAGCTCCACGCATCCCTGTCTCTGCTACACCTGGATTAAAATTACAGAGATGTTGGACCATGACTGGACTTCTTACATGGGTCCTGCGCATCTGAACTCAGATGCCTATGTTTGTGCAGCAGGTTCTATCCTGAATGACCCACCCCCCCATCCCTAAAATATATTGTTTCTAAAGGTACTAAAATATTTTAAAATATGAAGTCTCATATGATCCTCTAAGGAGAATGAAGTAACAAAAGTAACAATTTTTCAATAAAAATTTTCAAGGTGGGGGCTGGAGTGAAGGCAGTGAAGAGCACTGGCTGCTCTCACAGAGGACCTGGGTTTGGTTTCCATCATCCACAGGGTGGATAACAACCTCCCTTAGCTTCAGTTCCAGGGGATCCAGCGCCCTCTTTTGGTTTCCACAGACATTGCATGGCCTGAGTACAATTAGAAACATACAGGCAAACACACATATAAAAATAAAATAAATTTAAAAGAAATTAGCAAGGCTTCCTTTATTGTCACAGCTGCACAAAGTGGCCATAAAGAATAGATGAACTCAGCCAGAGTCTGGACTCATGTTGAGGGTGCAAGTGTCAAGTTTCACTCCCGATTTTTATTACAGCTATGTATTACCGGTAATATATAATACTACATCTATAGAATTGAAGACAAAAGACCTGCATAACAGTTCTCTAGAGGAATGTGTTCCTTGTGGATACTGGTATTGTGGAGAAATGGGACTATGTTTTTAACCATCAGTGATGTACTAGAATCCTGAGGGTCCAAGAATTTGCTTTCATTTTCCCTACTGTGAACACTGACCTTGTAATTACATCCCACAACTTTGCTGAAGTACACAGAAGTTCCTCCTTCATCCCTTTGATCATCCCCTAGGGCAAGAAGCACTGTCTAGGAAAATATGACATTCATGGATGTGTGAAGGGTTATAACTGGATTCCTTAGAAAATTACATGCTATAGGTTAAAAACCATCTATAGCCCAGCACTCAGGAGGCGGAGGCAGGCAGATCTCTGTGAATTCAAGACCACCCTCGTCTACACAGCAAGCTCCAGGCCAGTTGGGACTAAAGGAAGACCCTGTCTCAAAAAGACGATAAAAAAAATCTATAGAAGAAGCAGAGAACAGTCATGTATGCTGGAGCATATCACATTCTTGGGTTTCTTCACTCTCAGGAGAAAGCAAGAAGGGGCACATGGAAAGAAAGCTTCCCTTACCTTGTAGTACCTGCTTCCTGTGTCATTTTGAAAGAGTGTAATACACTTGCTGTCCAATCTCCAATAGTGCCTTTTCCTCTGAAATAGAAGTTATATTCAAGATCCTTAAAAACTTAAATATATGAGATTGATTTAAAAAAGTATATCTTCTTAGTGGGAGGGTGGATTTGATGTTGGACAATACAGTGTGTTAGATCATGAAAACTCACTATTTGAATTTAAAAGTCCACTATTTAGCAAGTGCGATTGTGTGTGTGTGTGTGTGTGTGTGTGTGTGTGTGTGTGTGTGTGAACAAACACATTTCTATCTTTTCATAACCAAAGTCCTAACAGTTCTGGTCTCTTTAACAACTTTTAGACCAGATAAATATATTAAATAAGCCTTTAATATTTTTATAGCATTCTCTTGAAGAATTAAACAGTGTTCACTTGAGTCCTGAACTAAATCTCTCTACCACAAGAAGGTTTAAAATACAGATGATCAATTAACATACACAAGTCTATATAAAGGAAAGCTAAGGATGTTATTGACAGGAGAAATGAGACAGGCACAAAGACGGACGGACTATCAGCAGTGCCAATCAGGTAACTCTGACTCATGGCCCAGGGTTCTCCTTCTGTTTTCATTCAGCCCCATTAAACCAAATATTAGGATAATCTGGAGATAAGGAAAGACCCAGGCTATAATTATCATACTCCTCAGTTGGTCAGCTGTTTAAATAAGCACTATAGTAGTCATCATTGTTTTTCTCTCTCCCTAAAATGCAATGTTTCTTTTAACATTCAAATCACAGAGGGGTGTTTGGAAAGCACATAGTGTGGCTTTCATGATTGCTTGAGAAATTACAGGTAGACATTCCAGTTGTTTGGAGCTTATTTTTGTTTCATTGGAACTGCTTTCTACATTTCTTTTCTAACCCTGTTCCTTGTTCAACTACATCTGACATTCAGTGTCCTGAGCTCTGTCAATGACCTTGGGCCGCAGCTGTGAAGAAGTTAATTCCCAAGAACCCACACATTCCACAGTCCTCTGGGGGATCAGCAACTCCTTTAACTATAGCTAGGAGACAGGAAGTGCTTCTGCCACCTTACCAGGGCGTCCTTGCTGGTGTAGTGCACCATCCAGCCTTCCTGCATGACTGCGCTGCTTTTCCTCTTTGTGTGCTTGACAGACTGCACCACCCTCATGAGCGGAATATTGTTGCTTGTAGACGGACTTGAAAGGTCATAATATGTTAGGAGAAAAATACTTTCAGATACAGATACAGAGCTTCTTTTCATGCATAAAACCTTATTTCAACTACATTAATACCGAAGTAAAAGAAAAAAAAATCCTTATATCCCATTTTCAGTGAAATTTTCAGTTTGATATTCCAGAAATTGATTTACTCTAAAGAATGACAGGCATTTTATACGTTCACTTAAAAAAAAGAAACCCAAGGTGGGGTGCTAAATACCTGGATTTTTGGACTGATCTGTTGCTGTTCAATGATGGTAACAGCAGAGAGTTTACTACCAGTGTTCTGAAGCCAAAGTATTCAGAATCACACAGGAAACTTTGAAACTTTGTTTATTATATGCAATAGGCATGGTACTAAACATTTATAAATTATGTATTTCCACATGAACTATGCCTGAATGATCTAATAAATTTAGATTCTGCCTTTCATGTCATGGGTACTCATGGGATTACTCTGATCTTTGATTTCTTTCTCCAAGGAGCTTCTCACACTACTGCTGCCTTGGTCTCTTCTTTCCCTCTACATCCCTCCTCATATCTCCCTCAAAGCCTTAGGTATAAAAAGAATGGATATCTTTCCAAAGGAGAGCAAACTTATAGGACTAAAATTTTTTCAGTATATAAAAAATGATTATTGCTCCTACAAATAAAGGAAGATGATTATTATATCCCTATACTCTTGTTGTCAACATGGGTTTGTTAATGAATTTGGTGTTTGTAAATGGGTGGAAAAGTTTCGGTATGGCTTATTTGTCAGTTAGACAGTGGGCAGCTTTTCCTGTAAGGCTTCTGGTTGTGCAGATCTTGGGCTTTTCAAGATTTCCCATTCTACCATTGTAGTATGGAGTAGCTACAGACCATAGAAACAGGCACGGCTGATTGCTATAAATTCAGTTACAAAGCAGGCATCACTTCTATTTGGCCTGGTAGCCATGATGTACTGACTATCGATAGGAAAAGTGAAGAATATCCAGGAATTTAAAGTAAGGTTACGTAACAGTTTTAACAATCAAGAACAATGAAGTATAGACAAAATGGGATACTTGAAATAAGGATCAGTTACAAAGTAAGCAGTTTCTGCAGAGGTTGATCCAATAGCTGCATTTCCACACAGCAATTTCTGAATTCCTATTAGCTATTAACTGAATAGTGAACATAACAAGGAGAAGCATCCCTCACTTGCAAATAAAGATGGGTCCCGTGAATGAACAACTCCAGGAATGATGTAAACTCTTTTCCCAGGGAGGCCAGGTCTCCTAACTCCCAAACCTCTCCTCTACAGTATAGAGGCCATTCAAAACCAAGTTTATTTTATAATCAACTGAAATATCCAAGAACTTTAAAGAGTAAAATTCCTAGGGTCACCCTGTGCAGCTGTGGCTGGACCAGTCAGTCTCACCTGATGGTTCTGTTGGAGTCCTCTTGGTCTGCATCTAGATCCTGCATTTCCCCACCATCGCTCTGGCCCTCTACCATGGCCATCTCTGTGTCTTGAACCATGGCCTCTTCCATGTCATCCATGAGCCCACTGTTCCTTTCACTGTCATCGCCGTCACTTCCTTCTTCCATGACAACATCAGATTCTGCCCCAGGACTAAGCAAATCTAAAAAATTGTTTTGATTCATGAAGATAAGTCTAGAATCTTGGAGCCATGGCTTAAGAGAAAGGTAATCCTAAAATAAATAAATTGTAAGCCCAAACTCCATCCTATGAATAATTCATCATTACATTTTTCCTTTTCCATTTTAATTCATAGTATGTGGATGTATGAGAGGGAACATGCAATATGTACTTTTACAGTCTGATGCTTTTTTCCATGTCCCTAGGACTACAGACATCAGCACATAAGGAGAGCTCTAAAAGTAAGCCCAGGAGGAGACAGGAGCCCAGTGATGGCAAGCAGAGTGATTCTAGGAGAGTGATCATTTCATAGGACATTCCTCCAAGGAAAAGAAACTCATGTGGGGCAGGGAAACTTTCAAAGGAAAAAGAATAAGGGTCTCTGATTCCTAATAGTGCAGTAACTTTAGAACTATGGATTCCAGTATATTAAATTGCTCACATAAACTGTAGCTTTCAAATAACTAAGATATTTCATATTTGGATATGAAACCTTCTCTTCATTACAGTTGATGGTAATGGTAAATTTTTAATTACTTAACTAACTCAAGTTACTCATGTTAAAATTAGAAAAATGGGCTGGGCGTGGTGGTGCACACCTTTAATCCTAGCACTTCAGAGGCAGAGGCAGGCGGATCTTTGTGAGCTTAAGGCCAGCCTGGTCTACAGAGTGAGTTCCAGGACAGCTGGGGCTACAGGGAGACCCTGTCTCGAAAAGACCAAAAAAAAAAAAAAAAAAAAAAAAAATTAGAAAAACGGAAATTATGGACCGCCATACCTGGGAAATTCCCTTGTTACTTTATTGCTCTGATTATATGGGAAATGCAATTTCAACAATAATCATGACAAACTTCTGTTTCACCTGGAATTTATGCATCAAGTCCATGGTGGTATCACTGTCACTGAACAAGTCAGTATCATAGGCCTTAGGGAGATCAATTAGAGCAGAGCAATGGAGAGTGAGAGGGATGTTGTAGGCATTCTAACAGGTTCCACATTTCTGAACAAACTAGGTTTAAGGTATAAGGTAAGAAAGACAGGTAAGAAATGATGGCATGCAAGCCCAACACTAGCTATGGACTCTGTGAAAATGAAGAGAATATTCTGCTTAACTAAAACCATCAAAATGCAATCATTTGCAATGAAGCTTTTCTATTTCACATAGTAACTTGAGGTATCATTTATTTTGGACTAAGTTTTAAACATGAAATAACAATCACTGCCCTCTTTGACTGGCAAGCAGTAAAGGGCATGACTGCAGATATTCCCCCTACCTCCATTGATGGTCACTTCACCCAAGCAGTTGTTTGGGACTTTTGGTGCACAGCGCTTGTGACAGTTGAATCTGCAATCTAATCAAGATGATTTTTAAACAAAATTCATTAGACAAGAGAAGATGCAAAACAAAGGAGTGATTTCAGATGGATAAGGATTTATTAACGCTTAAAACTGGCTGGTGACGAATACCTAGCGCCCCAGTGACCCTTACCTTTGCACTGCAAGCCCTGCCTGAAGAGGCCCTTGAGGAGCTTCTTGCAATACTGGCACACAGTAGGCCGGGTGTAGGAGTGGATGACAAAGGTGTGTGGCACCTTCACCTTAGACATCAAAATCTTGTCAAGCTGAATTGGCCTTCCGATATATGACTGAGAATTTGACCTCTTCTCTCGACCGATAAACGACTCTGATGGTGACTTCTGCTATATTTTGAGAAATAATAAAAGACAATAAAGTGTAAAAAAATATATAGTACTTGACTTAACTGTGCAATTTAAGTCTTAATTTGTTTTATAGTGAACTTTGTGGTTTGGTCACTAATATAAGGTACTCTAAGGCTAGCTTTCTGTTGATTAATATAATTCCCTTCCCACTTATTTAATATTTGAGTTATTCTGTGTAGTTTGAAGAAAAGTCAGTCTTGCTACAGTGCTTGATCTGAAAGATATCTACAGTTTCTCTGGGTTCTCTCAAAGAACAATTACTGTGACATTAAATAATTTCTCAACTACAAAAAAAAAAAAACAATGGGCTCTTTTCAGAACTGAAAAACACAGCAACTCTAGTACATTGTGCGAGGCAAATAAAGTGATATTTTAGATAACACTTATACTACTATGCACTACTGTCTGTCATTTGGGGATTACCTAATAAATCTGGTGTATAAGTTTTTAAAACAAATTACTTGAAATGAATCATTCTTTCAATATTTTTGGACAATTTCCTAAAAATATTCTCAGAATATCAGAGTAAATGTATATGGAAATGATCAGAATAAAAGCTGAATTTAATTACTTCTCAGTGGCTAAATAATTATACCTATCATGGGTTAAGCTCCCCCTCTACATTCATTACCATATGATGTAGCTTAAATGAGAGGTCTCATTATTCTCAGTTTAGACAGCTAAGCTTACAGAGCTTAAATTGTTTCTTTAGACTAAATGCTGAAATCAGTGGCTCTAAACTGTGAACCTGCACTGGTATTCAGGGAGACGCCTGCATTTTTACCTTACCCAGTTAAGTTCAGATTCAGAACAATCACTGAGAAGGTAAAATAAATAAATAAATATAAATAAATAAATACCACTTATTTTACTAAAGTTTCCACAAATTTTAGTCCCTGTCAAACAAAAATGTAATACCACTTATGATTCAATGGGAAAATGAACTTGCAGATTCGCCACAAAGAGATTTGTTAACAGGTTCCTGCTTGGGATGTTATATCCACTTTCATTCACATTTAAAACTCAGTGATAGAATACTATAAAGCATAATTACTCTGGAAAGATTAATTCCTACACAGAAGTTGAGAGAGCTTATAAAGAGAGGTCAACGCCTAATGAAGCAGGAATCATGAACGTATTAAGTAACTCTCTTCCGTAAACTGAAGAATGATTAAATCCACAGTTAGGTTCCTGGTCATGGCCCTTTAGTAACTTTAGTCACTGGGCCAGTGTTAAAACTACACTTCAATGAAAGTGGCATTTTTTTCCATAATTGGAAAGTTTCTGAACAGAATAAATGATGACATGGTGTTCTACTCTCTTATAAGACAAAATATTTGACATTTGGAAAGTCCTGTGAAAAATCTTTCCAAATTTAAATTCAGTTTAGGATAGATGATTCTGAGTTGTGTTCCACAGAACTGTGTCCTAGTGCACCAGGAAGCTTCATATGAAAGAGGAAGAAGGAATCAGATCACTGATTGCTCTCCTCTCATCCATATTAACATCTTTGTAGCACTGCCATAAACTCCTGGAACCCTAGCCATTTGGAGAAGGCACTTCGTTTACTACTTTCAAGGCACAGAGAATAAGAAAATCCTCTACATTTAGAGGAAGAACACTAGCTGTTTCTCTGTCCCAAGGACTGTTCTACACACAGGCAGACAGTGATAACAGTCACACAACCACAGGCCACAAGAGAGCACTAACCTCCAGGCCACATACAGTCAGAAATGGATTTTAATGGCTTTAGCAAAATAAGGCCTCCTGACAGTCATGACATCTTAAAATTTAAAATTGGGTGGCCTCTCACCTAGTAATAACTACTATCCCTTCTTCTTTTGGTGTCTAGCTGCAATCATTTTCAACATGATCAATATTTCTAAATAAAAAGCAAGCTTTACAGTCTGAAGATAGTGTATATGTACAAGGTAACTTATGTAGAAACTGATTTATTGTGGGGGGGGGATGAGTTCTTAATTTTAATCAGAAAATAGGCACCTGAGGAGAAGAGAGAATCTGCCTGAAGCTTTGTTTGCAGTATTATGTTCTTTTTCTGCAAATATACACACATATGTCAGCATGAACTAGCAAAAGGCAAATCTAAGAGGCCAAGATAAAAGGAAGGTTGGGTCACTATCTGGTGACATGGTTAAGTGCTCAGGTGGCATTTAACTATTCCTCAAAATGTAAAGATCAGAGTTTTTATGTAAAAATCACATAAAGCAAGAGTCCATGGAAGAAAACCACAACCATGTACTTATCAATGTTTATATAAATGTGTCCCTGAATCTTTATAGATGCCTTTAAAATATTTATAATGATGAGAACAAAAACCTCAAACTAAAAATTTAGAACAAGTGTCATGACCCATGCTTGAAATTCCAATATCCAAAGGCTGAGGCAGAAGGTGGCCCAGGCCAGCTTGAGCTAGATAATTAAATTCCATTTAAACAACAAAAAACTAAGCATCTTCAGAATCAGGATTTTAAGTGTTATGTATATAAAATCAACATTAAACTAGTAATTCAAAGCACAATGTTGATGGAAGTAACCATCTGGTGTAGGAGTCAGTATCAGACACAGAAAGCATCTCTTTAATTCATTAACTTCATTTATTTTTGCTCACTCACATATTTAAGTATGATTGATACAATATATTACAGTATTCTGCAGTTTTAGCTAATACCTTTCCTAAAGTTAAACCCATACCCATAAATGGGCATAGAGTTCTCCTGAGTTTATTAAGTTGGCCAGGTTGCATTTAGGCAGATTTCCACTGTTGCTTGAGGATTAGTTTGGCCCCTGGATTCAGGGAACCTGGGCAACCTGCACTATAATTTTTTTAATGACATAGGAGGAATGTTGAAACTCTTTAGAATGAGAACAGCTGTATCGTGTTTTATTCTGCTTCATTAATATGTTCAGAGCAAAAACTGGCTCAGATCTCAATGAACAGATTTAAATAACCTTCTCTATAATCACCAGAATCACATACAGGAGAAAGCACTCTAAAAATTTACATTTTTATATTAGTCCAGGGTCTGATCAAAGAATTGTCCTTTGGAGGAGGAGTTTGCAGTAAGTTTAAGGTCAAATTTATATAAGAATGAACATAGATTTAGGGGTTAGATGCATGCAATTGTTTGACTTGCCAAACTAGCAAACGAAGAAGGCAACAGGATGTTCAGTGGAGGAGTTGACGTATCATAAATGTGAGAGAACATGGGAACAATGATGGAAGTTGAATTCTAAAACCAGAAATCCAGACTAAACAGGTGAAAAATTACAGAGATACATTTTTTAACGTGCAACTTTGTGAAGTAACAACTTATAACAATGGTGTTTCATTTGTAATTATTACCAAAGTCAGACTCTACAATGACTATCCGCTTAGAAAGACAATGCATCCTGATTTTGCAAAGAAGGGATTGACTTTTACCCTGATACTCTACATTAATGACTCAGTACATTTGGCATCTTCCCTGGAAATGACGCCTAGATCACGTGATGAAACTCCAAGTGCCAGTTTGTTTTTAAACACTTAATGGGGCTCAAACAATTTCCAACAAGGCACATTCGACTTTTCAGTTCAAAATGAACTCTTCGTTAGTTAATCTGGGAAACAGAATGGGAAAGTCGCCTTTCCTTGTGGCTTGATTATTGTTACTCATGTACAGATCAAGTGTAAGAGTCCCTGAGATATGTCACTTCTCAGAAAACCAAGGTTCAATACTCAAAGGTTCAGTACTCAAAACTACTTATATTAATTAACTAAAATTCACTCCACAAGCACTTATGACAGGATTTAGAGATATAAACTCATTTTTTAAATAATTTTTTAGCTTTTTTAAATTTTTGAATATGAGAGTTTTGCTTGCAGGTAAGCAAAAGTGCACTTAGTGCATGCAGTGCCTGCAGAGTCCAAGAGAGGGCACTGGACCCTCTGAAACTGGAGATAAGGGTGCTTCTTAGCTTCCATGTGGATGCTGGGAATTGAACCCAAGTCCTCCGCAAGAACAGCAAGTGCCTTTAATTGCTGAGCCACCTTTTCTGTCCCTAACATAATCTCTTTTACATAAAGGAGAAATAGCAAAATAGAGAAAACCATACAATGACATTTTTTTTTAATTTTATTTATTTTATTTTTGTTCATGTATGAATGTCCTGTCTGTATGTAGGTCTGTGCACTAGTGTCGTGCAATGCCACAGAGGTCAGAAGAGCGTCTCGGATTCCCCTGGAACTGTAGTTCTCCTGGAACTGGAGTTACAGACGGTTCTTAGCCACCATGTGGGTGCTGGGGATTGAACCTGGGTCCTCTGCAAGAGCAGTCAGTGCTCTTAACCACTAGGCTATCTCTCCAGCCCCACAATGACATCTTTTTATGGACTTGTCTGTTAAACAAAAAACTCCCAAGGATTCTTCAAGAATCTGATATTCTACAATGGTAAAGAAGTTCCCAGAACAGGACAGACAAAAGCATTTATTGACCTGAATAGAACATATGCTTTCCAGAATTATATGTATGAGTAATGACTGAGATGCTTCAACAGATATTCAAACTAAAAATGCCTTATTTAATGTTACATGAACTCTAACTTTGACATATTTGTTTTGTTATACAGTAACATAATTTATAGCTATGTCAATTCTCACATAAACTTGACACCAGTAATTTAATCCAATCTTTTTAAGGAAGAGAAGAACAATGTATGGGACCTTTGGATAATACAAAATGTAAAGTTTTAGAAAAACAATCTCCTGTCTGCTTCTGCAATTAAAGCTAAAAGAAAGGACAGCTGCTCAAAGAATGATTCCAAAGGTAACTGCCCTCTGCAGCTGCCTGCCTTTACCCTATACATACTTGATTAAGAAAACAAATGACTCACTCAAAAGATGGAGTAAAGAGTGGAACAGAGGGCTGGAGAGATAGCCTAGTGGTTAAGAGAACCAACTGACTGCTCTTGCAGAGGACCTGGGTTCGATCTCCAGCACCCACATGGTGGCTAAGAACCGTCTGTAACTCCAATTCCAGGAGAACTCCAGTTTCAAGGGAATCTGAGACCCTCTTCTGACCTCCGCGGCATTGCACGACATGGGTGCACAAACCTACATGCAGACAGTACATTCATACACATACAAAAAATAAATTAAATTTAAAAAAAATTAAAAATAAAAAGAAATCTGTACAGACCTCTCCTGGAAAGAGATGGTAGCCAGCTCAAATACTTATAGGAAGCTAAAAATAAAGGTGGCTTCCAAAACAAAGAGGTAACAGTGGAAGGTAGGGAATGTGACAAACTAGAAAGGACAGGCTTAGGGCAAAAAGGAAAAGCACTGCTAGAATACTGCTAACAGTTGCCAGGTGAGTATGTAAGATCAGAGTGGACAGACCTTTCGGTTTCTCTTTCTATCTTTTTTCTTTTAAATAATATACCCCTCTCTAATTTTATTTTTAACTGTGTGTGCACCTACTCGCCTTATGTGCACCACATACATGAGTGAATGTGCCAATGCAGGCCAGAAGAGGGCATCAGAACCTATGATGCTGGAGAGAGAGGCAGTTATGGGCCATCTGATGTGGGTGCTGGGAACTGAACCTGGGTCCTCTGCAAGAGCAACAAAGACTTGTAACCATTAAGTCATCCCTCCAGCCCCCTTTTCGTTTTTTTCTACAGAAGCAGGAAACCCAGTTATTTTATATTATGAAACAAACCTATGTAGACGTTGACAACTCTGAAAGGAAAGGGAAAGGCAAGGAAGGGGAGAAGAGGGAAATTAATGGTGCCAGTTGCCTTATCTGGGGATTAAATGTGTTTCATGCAGATGTTGATAACTTTGAAGGATATGATGTAGAAACCTTTTGATAACATAAATAAATGTTAAACTCCACAGAACTTTCTAAGCAATCATCAATTTAAACCTTATAAGTGTTAATATTATAATCTCCATCACATCACAGAGGAGAAAACTGAATCACAGGAAAGTTAAGTATTTGCCTTAAATCACATTTTTTAACTTTTTTATATTTTATTTATTTATTTATGAGTATGAATGTACTGTCTGCATGCAGGTCTGTGCACCCATGTCGTGCAATGCCGCGGAGGTCAGAAGAGGGTGTCAGATTCCCCTGGCTGGAGTTCTCCTAGAATTGCAGTTACAGACGGTTCTCAGCCGCCATGTGGGTGCTGGGGATCGAACCCGGGTCCTCTGTAAGAGCAGTTGGTGCTCTTAACCGCTAGGCCATCTCTCCAGCCCCTTAAATCACATTTTTAAGTGTAATTGTGAACTCCTGTAGTCTAGAGATAATAAATGCTTTCTCACTCCTTATTCCCCCGTTCCCCAGTCCCATGGTTTTATGCTAATACATCATAGCAATTATATTCTTCTCTTCATATGAGTGAAAAAGGCACAGAAGTCAATAAGAAAAATCCTTCATGCCAAAACACAATGGATGTGAAAAACTGTGAAGTCCTTACCCTTGGCCTACATGAGGTATTTCCAATTAACTTGTTTTGTGCTTAGCATAAGGCATGTGAGTCACAGGTGTTCTCTTGAACACAATAAGTAGGTGAATCATCAGCTTTTATGTGTGAGGGGCACTCAGCTGGCTGGCTGTTTTCCCATTCAGGTATTGTTTTGCTTAAAAGTTATTAAAAAACAACTACCAAAAACATGTCCAACCTCATATTCACCCTTGATTACAGAATTTCTAAGATAGACTGTTATTAAAAAAAAAAAACCCAACACAGAATAACATAGGGTTCCTTCTACTGCCTACAAGATACACCTATTCAGTATACTGAGTGCTTCTTGGGGTTAAACAGACCTGATGGTCCAGTAGATGCTACTGGACATATGAAATAAATTCGTGTGCCAAGGAGTTCAATCACCTCTGGAATGCTGGGCACAGCATAACTGTCCCCATCATCATTTCTATTCTTCCTTTCTTCTTCATTATTCTTCATCTTTCAATACACACCTTCTCTGAGAGGTCCCAGACTGCTTAGTGTTCATTCCTTGATCACGCTTCCTTTAAGCTCTTCTCTGTGTAGCACAGTCCTGTCTCTTGCAGGTCATTATTGTGGCCTGTGACTTATTTGTCTACTATTTGAAATTGCCTCCCGTCAAGAGAAGTTAAACTGCAAGAGGGAAGGGCCTTTCCCAGTGTGCTTATCACTGCATCACTTACTTGAACCACTTCACTCAGGATAAGTGCCCATGTAGGAAGCTTCAATGAAAGGTAAGCTAGTATGATGAGACAACATTCAACAAAATTTGTTTGGAGTGGGGCACGGTAGTGTACCCCTTTAATCTCAGCACTTGGGAGGCAGCAGTAGGAAGATCTCTGTAAGATGGAGACCAGCCTGGTCCACAGAGTGAGTTCCAGCAGGAACTGGAAACCCTGTCTTAAAAGCAACCACAACAACAGCAAAACCTGAAACAACAAAAAAGCATTTGCATGGACCTCAATGAGAGTTTTGCTGTGTGATGACACTATCAGGTAAAATTTTCCCCAGGATAACAGAGCCTTCCAATGTTGAGATTACCCAGAGGTTGTCTTATTTATACTGTGAAGCAGAGTTGTACATTTGCGATGACTAACTCCACCTGCAGTTGTTACCAGGAAGCTCAGAGGCTGACAACTTTCCAAAGCAACATGAAACAATCATCTCACTAACATTACCTCTCACATAGAGAGTTAGCTATTTTCCAGCACAGAGCTGCTCTTTGACTACAGAAAAATATAAGGCCCCTGAGGAAGGAAGTTCACAGAGAAAACACACGTGCTTTGAGAGGAGAGTGTAGGATGTTTGATGAGTTTCAAATTATTTTTATCATGTTCTGATTTTACGTCCTTTGAACTGCATGCCAAATGTGCCAGATAAATGAGTTTGGTTCCTCAGTAGGATACCCTAAATACATAGCATAAATAAAAGCTAATCAACACCTTTTCATAACAGTTAAAAGGGTTGTTACAGGGCAGGAAAAAAATGTACCCCCTGCTTAGTGGTGACGGATGCTGTGTTTTACAGTGGAGAATTCATTTCTTAATGTTTGCAGCAATTCGTGAAAGCTTTCAAAGTAATGACACATATAATCTCCTTTTAAAAATACAAGGTGATATAGATTTGTCGAGTACTAAAGTAGTCTTGAAAATTACCTTAACTTTTATATCGCCTTACTTTTTTGAATAAACAGAAAGGAAGAGTAAAAGAGTTTCATGATTTTTAAATGTTCTACCCTTTGTAGGGAAAGGCCCAGAACTGTTGAAGAACTGTTACAAATTATATGTACTGTTCTTTCCTATGTTAGTTACCAATATTCTACAAATGTAGATTCCTGAAAACAGCAACTATATAAGTTTTTTTGCTTTTAAATAAAAATTAACATCAAGAGGTCTGGAGAAATGGCTCAAAGGTTAATAGCATGAGCTGCTCTTGCGGAGGACCCAGATTTTATTCCCAGCACCCACTAGGTGGTTACGAACCATGTAATTCCAGGTACAGGGGAATCCAATACCCTCTCTGACTTCCACAGGCACTGTATGATGCAGATGCACTTATATACATGCATGCAATACACTCATACACATAAAATTTTAAAAACTGTTCATTAAGCAGAAAATGTCATAGTTTCCCTCACAATGGCTTTTTTGTTATTTGCTAATCTGAGAAGAATCTACTGAGATCATTCTAATAGACATGAGGATCATATTTAGTTATAAACTGATGATGGAATACTAGCAGTCTCTTGAATTCATCTGTTAAAAATAAATGAAAATGGCAAATGTGTGCCTCATTTTGGGGAGAAATTTTTAGGAAAGTATGCAGCCAATATTTCTTGTCTTAATTAAATGTGAGCCAGTAACCCTTATGGAAAAAAAAAACCAGTTTATAGCAAATTGTTATTTAGAAAATGTGTCCTCCAAAAAATGTTTAACTAAATGTAGTCTAAATTTCACAAAAACTAAATGTTGATATTATAAAATGGTTAGACACAGGGAAAGCTTTTAGAATGAGCTCTTTATTCCCTAACACTTTCTGTAAGGTAATATGAATATACAGAATAATAAAAAGTATGTTAGGAGAATTTAATTTCACAAAAACAAGTTTTCTTTAGAGGCTATTAACCTCAAGACTGTATCAGTAGATGGCCCTGAACATATTGAAAACATTTTAAATAACTTTAGTAAATTTATTTAGTCCATAATGTTTACTCTTTTATTCCTTTTTTTTTTTTTACATTGACTTATCAGTTATATCCTGTGGTCACAAAGGTTACCCAGCTTTAAATTCTGCTTTGCTTTCTCCTTGGTCTTCACATCCTTTATTTCAAGGAGAGATCACTCTCCTCAGTCATTTGACAAGAATGTTCTATTTCTTTGTCTGCCCACATTGTTATTTTCAAAAGTCCCCCTATTATATGAGAAGGAAAGAAAATAGGTGTTCTCGACATTAAAAAAAAGAGAAAACATCACATTGTACCCCACAAACATGTATAATTATCAATTACTGATTAAGAAGAAAATTTAAAAAGTTACTATAAGGAAGAGCACACACAAAACTGCACCTTCCTCATAGATTAATCCACAGGCTAATTGTGAATTATATATAGCACATGAGCACCAAAGAACAACCAAACAGCAAAATGGAAAAGGAATTAACAAGAATGTCTAACCTGACCCAGAGGATCAGACACCCTCTTCTGATCGCTGTGGGCATTGTACACTTACACACATGCAGGCAATACACTCATACACATAAAATAAAAATAATATTTTTAAATAAAGAATGGCTAACATGAAAATGGTTTATCTTCACCTTACTTAGGTACAGAATTTCCTTTTTAACCCATCAAACTAATCTTTTCAACTTGTCAATCTCATTAAGAATAACAAAATCTTTTTAAGCTATTGATGAAACCTATTCTGTAGAAGAGTATGAGGAAACAAAACTTCATGGTGGCCCACAGTATCCCGTACACCACTCCAGCATCATTTCATGTTGATGGGTCTAGCACCCAAGGCTGCTTTATACATTTTTCAGTTCTAAGAAGTGGGTCAGTGTCCCGATGCCTAGATCATGCTGTGTATAGGTCTGTTGTCTGATTTCTGATGGGTGCAGGGAAAGTCTGACTCCTGCTCCTTGCCTTCAAAAAGAATGCTTTTCTTATTTTTCTGTGAAGTTCTGTCACTCAAATTGTAAAGATATTTGTAAATAAACTTGATGGCATTGAAAAAAAACTATCAAACATTCTTATTAGTGGAATTTTAAACAAACTTACACCACTTTTTGAAGAGCTATTTGCCAAAAAGGCCCATAACCCAGTTGGTTTCTAAAAATAGAATTTATTAACTCAATCAAATTCTTATTGAGGACTAAATAATACTTTTCTCATTTTAAATCATACTTTCTTATGAATTATTCATTTGTATGCCTATGGAAGTAAAGTTAAAAAGTTTATGGTCTATCCCCAAATCCTACCATGACTATGGGTAAATGAAGATGTCTGTAATAAATAATAATTTTAGGAAAGGTAATATTTCTCTGTCTCTAAGATATAGAATATTTTTTCTTAATTGAGGTCATCTGAATGGTTCGAGATGCTTTGGAAATATTTATTTTATTTTAAATTATGTATATGTGTGGGTGTATGAGTGTAAGTGAAGGTGCCCTTGGAGAGCAGAAGAGGGTGCTGGATCCCTAGAACTAGTTACAGGCTGTTGTAAACTGTCTGATATGGTGACTAAAACTGGACTCATTTGCTTCTAACACCTGAATCATCTCTTCATCCCCTTATTTTGTGGTTTCCCATGAGACGGCATGTTTCTTTGGGTTTTATATCTTTTTCAGAGATGTTGGGGTTTGACAGTGCGCTATCTGGATAGCGTTAGTGCCAACTTGACACACATCGGTTGAGGGAGCCTCAACTGGGGAATTGCCTCCATTAGACTGGCCTGTGGGCATGTCTGTGGGGTATTTTCTTAATTGTTGAGTGATGCAGAAGGATCCAGCCAGTGGAGGTAGTGCCACCCAGACAGGTAGTCCTATATATTTTAAGAAAGCAGGCTGAGCACTGAGCAGGGAAGCAAGCCAGTAAAAATCAATCTTCCGTGGCCTGTGCTTCAGCTCCTGCCCCTAGGTTCCTGCCCTGAGTTCTAACCTTGGGCTCCCTAAGTGATTAACTGTGACCTGGGAGATATAATCTCAAGAAGCCTTTCCTCCCCAAGTTGATATTGTTCAGAGTATTTTGTCACAGCAATTGAAGGTAAACTAGAATACACAGGGTTTCTTTATCTCAGAGTAGTCTAAAACTTACTATGCAGCCTGCGCTGGCCTCAATTGTTCCTGAGTGCTTGAATTACATTTGTTTTTATCAGGGGGCAGGGGGAGGGAAGGGTTTATTTGCCTTACATCTCCTGGGTCACAGTTCATCACTGAGGGAGCTCAAGGTAGGAACTCAGGGCAGGAACCTGGAGGCAGGAACTGAAGCATAGGCCATGAAAGAACATGGTAATGTGTAAGAGTCTCTTGTGGTTTGTTAAAAGTGTGAAGGGGTCAATAGAGAGCAGCTGAGGCTTGGCACTGTGAGAAGCAAGGGAAGACCATTGGTGAAAGTGCCTGCAGCCTTGGCTGTGTGAAGACTCCCAGGATTGCAGGGCTCATGAAGAGAATCTGAGGATATGTACCAGGAGAGGTCAGAAGAGTCCATTTGTAAAGGTACAGCCTCAGTTTCAGTGGAGACCCCAGCTTTTTGGAGACCCCAGCACCATAGGATGACCACTAAGGGCAAAAGCAGGTATGGAAAAGCTGGTCTGGGCCTGCAAGAGGAGCTGTTTGTGCTGTAAATGGCAGATCCAGAGAAGTGGATCTGCTGAAACCCTTTGGAGTCCAGAAGATCCCAGGGAATCCCAGATGTCCAGACTTGAGTTACCTTGCTGGACTTGCTTGGCTTAGGTGTGCTCAATTCTTCCCTTCAGAAATAAGACAGTACTTGTTTTGGATTTTACAGGAGCCCACAGTTAAGAGACTTTTTTTTATAATTTTATTTATTTATTTTTTATGTGTATGGATGTATTGTCTGCATGTAGGTCTGTGCACCCGTGTCGTGGCAATGCTGTTGAGGTCAAGAGGGTGTTGGATTCCCCTGGAACTGGAGTTCTCCTGGAATTGGAGTTACAGACGATGGTTCTCAGCCGCCATGTGGGTGCTGGGGATCAAACCCGGGTCCTCTGCAAGAGCGGTCCGCGCTCTTAACTGCTAGGCCATCCCTCCAGCCCCAGTTAAGAGACTTTTAAAAGTGACTGTGAACCTTTAAGTGTTTGGATTTTTTTTTTTAAGGACTATGGGACTTTTAAGGTTGTACTGTCTTATGGTGTGATATTAATATTACCTTGGGGACAAGAAATTGCTTATGGTTTAATAGTGATATGTTTTTGTGTCAAGTTGACAAGGAGTCAATTGTGCTGGGGTCAACGGGGGAATTGCCTCCATTGGACTGGCCTGTGGCTATGTCTGTGGGGTATCTTTTGGATTGGTGAGTGATGTTGGAGAGCCCAGTCCACTGTGGGCAGTTCTGTATTCTATAAGAAAGAAGGCTGATTGCTGGCCAGGGGAGCAGCATTCCTAACTAATACTTGTATAAACATGCAAGGAAATACATGTACAATGCTTACTCCAGCAGTGTTTAAAATTTGAAAGAAAACGGCTAATCCATGGGAGAGCTGAGGTGATTAATAACTAACACTGAGGTATAAAGCCAGGAGGTTCTGAAAGACACATTTTGTATTTATTTGTGGCAGGGTGTCTATGCAAGCTCTGTAAGGGTAGACCATTTATCTGACTTACATACTTTTCCATCATAGTGTTAAAAACATGAAAGGTTAAAGTGGCCAGGGGATGATGAACATGGAAAAGTGATGGACTGTCTATAATAATTTGTTTTCTATTTAAGCAATTATCTGTAAAGTATTTCTGAGGAAATACTGTCACAGTTCACGCATTCCTGTCTTTATATACACTGAAGAAAAAAGTCTATTATGTCTTTGATAAACTAGATACAAAGTTTAAGAAAAATAGCATATGCAGAAAATGTATCTTATTCCCAACAGGAATTAATGTCCTGTGAAGAAGGAAGGCTTGGCTGCCTTTGACTGGTAGAAGTTCCACAGAAAATCTGGCTTTTCCTGGGTCCTTTCCCTAGTGGAGAGTAGGAGAAGTGAAAAATGCCTCCTGCCTTTTGTTAGTTTCATGCGCTAGGGATTGTTTAAAGGGAAAAATACTAATTCACCATGAAAATTATGTCTGAAGGCATTCAAGAAAACAAATATAAAAATTTATTTATTTCTTACACTGATCTGTTCTAAGATACTGTTTTAGAGAAGATTTTTTTTTCCAAAATAGGAGTTTACTGCTACTGAAGCAGATTTCTTAATTTTGTATCTTCTGAACTGAAATCTTGACTTGTCAATTTCATTTAACCTGGAACATGTTTTGATTGTGTTTTCATTAGCATCTCTTGTTAGAATAACTGTAATAAGACCATCTAAGAAGGGACAGTAAAAGTGGTACTTGAAATTTATTTCCTATGAAGGAAAAACAACAATATGTCAACTCCCAGTGGCAAGGGGTGCTGAAGAGGGGAAAACTAAACATTAATAAGCCAACTGGATGAAGAAATTCATCTCAGCAAGATCACTGCTGCAGACTCTGCCTGTACCTGTTTCTCTCCCATGTTCAGATAGGTAAAAAAAAAAATAAAACACACAACAATTTTAAAGGGGGTTTAATTGATACTTTTCTGAAGGAAATTTGTGTCTTTTCCATGTGCAATTTCTGCCAAAATTGGAAACTTTATATATTCACATTCATGCCACCTTACAGAAAAGAACTTTTATGATAATACATAAGGTTTAAGACATCCATCCCCAAGCATGTAAACTAAGCTCGTGAGTTGTATTAAGCAGTCTGGTTCATTTTCAGGCATCCCTGGCTTTGCTCCCTGTGGCCCTAACCCAAAGCAGGTATGAGTGGGACAGTGTAATCCCACCGTTTGGTTCTGTGTTATCTAGGATCACAGCATAGTTCCCATGTGCAGGACTTTCACCTTATGGAATGCCATGCAAAATTCTCTGTGAATCTTCACAGAAAAGACATCCACATCATGCATTCAAGTAAAAATCTGACTTAAAACTCCAATTTATCATTTTAATGATTTCATTGTTCTTTGTCTTTTGGGGGACTGTGGGAAGTAATGCAATAGCAAGGGAAGACAACAAAAGTCCTCAAGCTTTCTGCATCCAGAGGATTGAATGCTGATGTAAACGCATATCTGAACATTATCAAGCAGTTAATGTCACTGTTAACTATTACAAACTTGGGTTGAAGAACAGGGTTATTGTACATGCCAAGAGCCAGGTAGCTTAGTACCTACCTCAAAGCTAGGACTCACAGGAGACTGAAACATGAAGTTGACAGAGGAAAAACCAGACAAGGGAGCAAGCAGAATAAAGAGAGAAAAAGAAAAACAAAGTTACTAGAGAAAAGCAATGCATATTACTTAATATTGTTTAAGATATCTGTGTGCTATCTGACAAAAGGCAAAGTCAGTCTGTAATCACTCCACCATCCAAACTGGAAAATACTTTTAAAATTTAAATGGAATAATAGACAATACGTTGTCAGTGACTAGGATGAATTGACTGGGAATAAGCAGAGCTCAGGAGTTCTGGGAGGAAGCTTGTGGCCCTAACAAGGCAAGCCCACAGAGGGCCGTCTGGCAGCAAACCACCAAATGATAAGAGACTCAGCTGGCTGCCGGGTCCCTAGGTCCCTTGTTCTAGGAAGAGACACCTTGGTCAGCAACCTTCAATTATTATCTGCCTTACACAGAACCTTTGTGTGAAGCTGCCTCCCTTAATTTTCTCTAAAGGGAAACCTGGTCTTTTTTTTTTTTTTTTTTTTCTTTGAACCTTGCCTTTTTCACAAGCTTTCTAAGGCTGCCAACTTTTTCCCTATATAAACCTGAATAACCTTGGAGAAATAAACTTAAGTTTGCAATAGACAAGGTATTCTGGGGGGTGGGCCCTATCACTTCCTGCACCCTCAGATCCTCTTTCCCAGTTGGGGGGGAGGCTCACAAGGAGCTTTTTTTTTTTGCAAATATCGGAAATTCTCATAAGTCACAAGTGCAAAATAGTCTACACTTGGGAGTAATGGTAAAAAAGAAAGAAAGAAAAAACAAGACCCGATTGGTCCGTCCTGGTCTCCACCATGAGGGATGGTTCTTTTACCTTGTTGAAAACAAATTATAGTCAAAATGAAGCATTTTTGACCTTTTGGTAAAAGATCAGATTTTCTTCACAATAATTCTACCTCTTGATGGGAAAAGACGAAAAAGGTCATTTAAGTAATCAGACTTTATCATAGCTCTTATCTGCCTGCAGGTGAAGGTGAGCTGATGCAGTATCACTGTGGAGTTCATAAAACTGGGCGGCCAAATTGCAAGAGTATTAAGATGACAAATATGCTTATGTACGAGTTTTACTGTTATATTTTTAATATTTTAAAGTATTTTTTTATTTGTGCTGATTTTTTATTTGCTGATTTCATTCAAAGTTACAATACCATTTGTATATAAAAGAAATCTAAAGTATTTTAAAGAAGAGTACCAAAGATATAAAAGAATATGAAGCGGGGCTGGAGAAATAGCCTAGCAGTTAAGAGCACTGACTGCTCTTGCAGAGGACCTGGTTTGATCCCCAGCACCCACATGGTGGCTAAGAACCATTTGTAACTGCAATTGTCGGAGAACTCCAGTTCCAGGGGAATCCGAGACCCTCTTCTGACCTCCGCGGCATTGCATGACATGGGTGCGCAGACTTACATGCAGACGGTACACTCATATACATACAAAAAATAAATAAATAAAAAATAAAAAAGAATATGAAGCATGAAAAAGTAGAGAAAATTCTGAAAATTCATATAGAATATATACATTTTTGTCTTTGTTCTTCAAAGCCTTTTCACATACCTCTAACTGATAACTAGAAGTGAAAATTAAAATAAATAATGGTTGACACGTTTTCTTAACAATTACATCACTCTGTTTTGATATCAGCAAATTTCTTCCTATTTATTAATTATTGTACATTTAGAACAATCTCATTAAATTTTGGCAGTACTCAGGAGAAACAAATGCTTCTTTGAACACAGAACCAAATATGGCTTTTGAGGAAAATTATGACCTTGTATGTTGGTACTATTATGGGATATAATCAATCAAGTTTTTCCATTTTTTAAAACAAGATAGTATCCTTGTCATTTATGGATGTGACATCCAATCTCAAACTTTTCCTTAAGTTATTGGCCCTGAAGAACTGTTTTCTGGTGTCTCATCAGAGTTCGTCCTCAGTAACATGTTCTTCAAATTATGGCATTTAAAGATGGACGGTGCTTGCGAAAGTCCAAGTGAGGCCTGCCTGCCTGGGTGCTTTGGGCACCCCTGTGCCCTGTGGAGGCTTGGTATCTCCCAGGACCTTCCAACATTCAGGGCCCAGCGTGCAACGTGGACAGTTAGACATGCACCACACAGCATAACACCAGTATTCACCCAGTGCATGGCATGAGTTGGTGAGTTGGCCAATCCCCCCCTTCTCAGCCTGGGGAAGAGGTGGTGCAGAGGATCTAGCAGGTGCAGTATTAGTGATTATAGTCTGTCCAGCCAACATTGAGGCACTAGAACCCAAGGAAAAAATAAACAAACAAATCCATATGCCAAAGACACACACACAAAAACAATATGGGAAAAGCTCATAATAAATCTACATTGAGTTCTACCAACCCTACAGAAGACTCCTACAACAAGATCTCCCTGGAAGGAAATCAAGACACAGACTGTAGAAGAACAATTGTGGACATATTGAAAGAAATTAGAGAACCAAGGGAAGAGAATGCAAAACTAAAGAAGTATGAAGAGGCTGATAATGACAAACATTGGAAAGAACTAAGGGGAGAGATGAGGAGAGAAGAACGTAGAGGGAGATAATGACAAATGTTGGAAATAACTAAAGGGAGAAAATGACAAAGTCCAGAAGGAAGTGGAAACGTTGAAAAGGTCCCAGGCTGAAATGAAAAAAGAAAATGACCAACGAACCAAGGAGCTACAAGATGAGAATGACAGGCTCCAGAAGGAAGTGGAAATACTAAAGAAATCACAGGTTGAAATGAAAAAGGAAATTGAACATTCATCCAATCAGCAGGAAAGGATGGGAAAAAGCCTCAGAATCAGAATGGAAGAAGCAGAAAAAAGAATATCAGATGTGCAGGATAACATGGACCAACTAGAATGCTGACATAAAGATTATGAAAAATTTTAAAAAACACAGAGTGGAACAACCAGGAAATGTGGGACACTATGAAAAGACCAAATCTCAGCAGACGCCATATTGTGGTCCTGAGCAGGGCAGGGCTCAGGACCAGCCCGCCACCACTCCAGGAAGGTAAACTCAGGGCATTGACCCATGGGTGCAGGACAATTGATTTGCTGAGTTGTGGCAAAGGGGGCCCAGTGACTGGCGGACCTAGACCCGACTCCTAAATCCTGCCAAAGCGTGGCTGCCCGGCTGGGTTGGGTGGCCCCACCCCCACCCCGTAGTCACAAGTGGGAGGGGATCCTGACTTTGGAGTCAGGCACAGCCGCCATATTGTGGTCCTGAGCAGGGCAGGGCTCAGGACCAGCCCGCCACCGCTCCAGGAAGGTAAACTAAGGGCATTGACCCATGGGTGCAGGACAATTTATTTGCTGAGTTGTGGCAAAGGGGGCCCAGTGACTGGCGGACCTAGACCTGACTCCTAAATCCTGCCAAAGCCTGGCTGCCCGGCTGGGTGGCCCCGCCCCCACCCCGTAGTCACAAGTGGGAGGGGATCCTGGCTTTGGAGTCAGGCGCAGATGCCATATTGTGGTCCTGAGCAGGGCAGGGCTCAGGACCAGCCCGCCACTGCTCCAGGAAGGTACCGGGCCATGGGCTAAGTTAGGACCCCCCCCACCAACAACTGGAATTGAAGAGAGAGTATCCAGTGGATTAAGAGAACATCCAAAACAGGAAAGGAAGAGACTTTCAGTATCCAATATATAAACAAAATTGAAAGCTGCAAAACTAGCCAATCAGCTCTCATAAACAGAGAGGAGGGCTAGGAAGGGGGAAAACAAGGCCATTGAAGGAAGCAAGCACAATAAACCACAAGCTTTCAGCCTTCAACAAAACTGCACAAGGCATTTGAGCCTGATTTGACTCACAAAATGGGAAACCCACATAGCCATCGGGGAGACGACCAAGAGACATCCAGGGAAAGGTAGCAGGCACTAAATCGATCAAGCTCTACCACCCGGTCGTGGACTGCTCCACTGGCTCCCCTGGGGTGCCCCAGACACACAGCCCTTAGCGGATAACTTGCGCCTATTGCAGAGAAAATTAAAGAACATAAAGAAGAATTCCGAGCGAAGTAAAGAGAAGAGACTGAAAAACTCAAAAAAGAACCTAGAAGGATACACCGTGACAATCTAAAGGAAGAACCTCAGAGAAAATAGAGAGAAGAAAAACTCAAAAACGGACCTAGAGGGATACAAATCAACAAACTAAAGGAAGAGATTTGACAAACTCCAGAAAGAAATGAGGAGAGAGAAACAAAGAAACACCTTAAGGAAGTAGAACACTGTAAAAAGGAGGCCAACCAACGAAGTAAGGAGCACCAGAAGAGATTGAGAAACTCAATAAAGGAAATGGATATATTAAGGAAATCATAGAATGAAATGACAAAGGAAATAAAACACTTATCCAACCCAGAGAAGAAAGGAAAGGAAAAACCTCAGAATAGAAATGGAGGAAGCAGAACAAAGATAAAACAGACTGGACAGATAACACAGAGGCAACTAAAAAACTCAAAATAATGAATTATGAAAAAATTAAAAAATAACACAAAACCTGGAACAACCAGGAACTTTGGGACACTATGAAAGATCAAAACTCCGGACCGCATCTTGAGAATAGAGGAAGGGGACGAATCTCAAGAGAATAGTATTTGATACAGATCTTAACAGAATAAATAGATGAAAAACTTCCCCAAACTAAAAGTAGACAAAGCCATTCAAATACAAGAAGCACACAGGACTCAAATCGACCAGATCAGAAAAGAAACTTCCCGCACGCCACATCATAGTCAAAATGCCTAGATGCCCAAAACAAAGATTTAAAATTCTGAAGGCCACAACAGAAAAACAAGTCCAGCATACAAAGGGAAACCCATCAAAAATACAAAGTGAATTCTCACATCAAACCATGAAAGCAAGAAAGCATGGAGCAAAGCATTCCCAGTGTTAAAGGACTTAGATCGGCATCAACCCAGAATACTTTACCAGCAAAAATGGCAATTAACAGTTGAAGGAGAGAGAAGAATCTTTCAAGACAAAAACAAGATGATAGAATCACGTGTCCGGAAAACCAACTCTCCATAAAACACTTGAAAGCATTTCAAAGGGCAGAAGAGAGAAGGAACTATCCGCAAGCACTAGGAAAGAAACTAATAAAAAATAATAAACATAGGAGTAGATCAGAGACTAAAAAGTCAAATGGATAATACGGTGAAAGAAAAAACACCAAATCTTTCAATTATAAACCTTAAATATTAATGGGCTTGAAACTCCCCAACTCTAAAAGGCATAGACTGGGAGAATGGATTAGGAAACAAATCCATCTATATGCTGTCTGCAAGAAACCCTCTCAATGTTCAAGGCAGTACACACTTAAGGTAAAGGGATGGAAGAAAATTTCCAAGCAAATGGTACCAAAAAGAAAAGCAGGTGTCGCTAATCATCTAATATCACGACAAAATAATAGACTTCAAAGTAAAAAATCAAAAGAGACAAATATGGGTCATTCTATCTTCATTAAAGGAACAAACGACGATGAAGATATCACAACCTTGAATATATATGCACCCCCAAATGCCGGACATGTGTGCCAAAACTTTGTAAAACGACAACTACTTTCAGGATATCAAGGTACAGATTAAACCCCAGCACACTAATAGTAGGCGAATTCAATACCCCACTAAGTCCTTTAGACAGATAAATAGGACAAAGGATAAACAGACATCTGAACTGAACTGATACAGATACACCCAAAATGGACCTCACGACATCTATCGAATATTCCACCCAAACACCATGAGAAATATACTTTCTACTCAGCACCCCATGAAAATTCTCCAAATATAGATATACTGGGAAAGAGGGAAAAACTCAACAAACAAAAAGATTGAAATAATCTCATGCATTCTTTCAGGCCACAGGTGTAATAAAACTCAATATCACACCAGGAATAAACGCCTACAACCTACAAGAACACATGGAGACTAAACAAACTCTCCTGAAATAATGAATGGGTCCAAGGAAGAAATAAGATAAGAAAAAAACATTCCTGGGAACTGAATGACAATGATACTACAACGCAGCAAAACCTATTGGGCCACTTTTAAAAAGCAGTCCTAAGAGGAAAGTTTATAGCTCTTAAAGTGCCTACATTAAAAAAACAGAAAGACCAGCAGTGAACGAATCTTCGAACACTCCTGCTAAATGTACTTGAGAGACAACCAAAATGAACCCTAAACACAGCAGACAAGAAAAAAAAAATCAGAGCAGAAATCAAAATGAAATAGAAACAAAGAACAACCATACAAAAGAATCAATGAATCCACAAGCTGGTTTCTTTGAGAGAATAAAACAAGATAGAAAGACCTCTAGCCCAGTTAACCCAAAAAAAGAGGAACACACTCCAAATCAATAGAATCTGTGATGAAAAGGGAATTTATCACAACAGAATAATGAAGAAAGATCCAGACAATCATATGGAATTACTTTAAAAAACCCTATAACTCTACAAGTTTGAAACCTAGAAGAAATGGATGAAATACCTGAAATCTTGGGAATCACCAAAATCTCAACAAAGAAGAAGATCGACAGCTTAAACAGACTAATAAATGTTGAAGACATATGAAGAGTAATAAGCCTCCCAACCAAAAATGCGCCAGGGCCCAGATGGTTTCATGTCGATGCGAGCAGGGAATCTTAATAAAAATTTCGAAAAAGACTTACAAACCATTATATTCAAAGTTTTTAAAGATATAACATGGAGGGATTTCTCTCGCAGATTTGCCTTCTATGAAGCTCCAGCATGCACTCTAATACCAAAACCAGGCAAAGATGCAACCAAAACGAGAACTATAGAACCCATCGCCCTAATGAACCAGAGCCAAATTCTAAATAGGATCTGGCAATCGCCATACAGACCCACACTCAAGAAGATCATCACCATGAACCAAGTGTAGATTCATACAGCAGTGCAGGGAGTGGTTCAAATACATAATAATAAAGTATTATACACATATAATGCTAGACTGGTAAAGACAAACAACCACACCGATCTGGCAACCATTGATGCAGGAAAAGGACCTTTGACAAAATCCAGCATGCCTTTCATGTTTAAAGTATCCTAGAGGGAATTGGAATTGGAGGGATCATACATTAATGTAAATCCAAAGGCCATATACAGGAAACCCACAGCCAATATCAATCACTAAATGGGCGAAAAGTGACAAGAAGCATTCCCCTTAAAGGGTAGGAACTCAGGCAAGGTTTGGTCCCCTGTCACCACTTCCTTTTCAACATAGTGGCTTGAATCCTGTGCTATAGCACTGAGCAAGAAAGGAAATTAAACGGAGTTCTAATTTAGGAAAAGAGGAGTCAAAGCATCCCTTTTTTGCTGATGATATGATTGTTACTAATGGGGATGCTAAGACGGCTCTCACCCAGAACTCCTAGAAACGATTAGGAGCTTCACCGTAAGGTGGCAGGATACAAAATAAAACCGAAAAATCAGTAGCCTTAGCTCTTACACCAACAGTAGCAGCTGAAGAAGAATACAAGGAGACCTTCCCACTCTACAATGGTCCCTCAAAAAAATATACAATAACCTCAGAACAAACCTGAACCAAAGAACAATGGACCCTGCTACAACAATAGTTTTTAAAACCTCTGAAGGAAGGAAATGAAAAGAAGACATCAGGAGATGGGGACAAACCCCCATGCTCATGAGATTGGGAGGAATAAATATAGTAAAAAAAATGTCCTTCTAACCTAATTGTATAGCAGATTTAATGCAACTCCCAATCAAAATCCCCAAGAGCTTCTCTCACATGTTGGAAAAAAGAATCCTAGTTTCATTGGAAAAACAAAAGACCCCGAATAGCCAAACAACCTGGGGCGAAAGAGAGGGCATACAGGGGGATTCGCTATACCCAGACATCAAACTATACTACAGGGCTATAGTCATACAAAAAGCCTGGTAAATGCAACAAAAAAAAACAGACCAGTTGACCAGTGGAACAAAATTGAGAATCCAAACTTGAGCACACATACAATTTTAGCCATCTCATATTTGACAAGGAGGCAAGAAGACAGCATTGGAAGGAAAGGACAGCATCTTCAACAAGTGGTTGGGCAAAACTGATCACAATGTAGAGAATGAAATAAACCCCTACCTCTCACCCTGTACAAAGTCAACTCCAAATGGACAAAGACCTCACGTGAAATCCAAAACCTGGAGAGTGATAGAAGAGAAACTTGGCAGCAGACTACATAGACGTAGGTGTAGGAAAGACTTCTTAAATCAGACAGCAGCTCACAAGAAATAAGATCGTCAGTTGACAAATGGGACCTCAAATTAACTCAAAAGCTTCTGTACACATCAAAGGAAAAATAAAGGACCAGTGAAGACGAAAAGCCCACAGAAATGGAGGAAACTCACAGCAGATACATTCAACAAAGCATTAGTTCAGCAGTATAAAGCTACTCAAAAACAAAAAGAAAAAAAATGAATCACTTAGAAGATGGAGCAAAGACTGAACAAGAGACTTCAAGAGTGAGGAATTAGAGATGGCTGAGAAACCCTTAAGATGTTCAACATCGCTAATAATTAAGGAAATGCAAATTAAAACCACCTTAAAATACCACCTTACTCCATAAGACTGCTAGGATCAAGAAAACAATGATGCCAAGTGCTGGAGAGGGTGTGGGGAAAGGGGAACACTCATCCATTGCTGGTGGGAATGGGAATGTAACTTGTCAGCCACTTGGAAAACAGTGTGAAGAACCCTTAGAAAGACTCAAAATGATCCTGCATTTGACCCAGTCATACCACTCCTTCCTGGGTATATACCCAAGATCATCCTATAGCAGAACAATGTCACAACTATGTTTTTATGCCACTCTGTTCACAATAGCAAACACTGGAACAAACCCAAATACCCGCCTAACTGACGAGTGGATAGAGAAAATGTGGTACATGTACACAATGGAATTCTATGCAGCGGTAAAGAAAGACAAACATCATGAACTTTGGCAGGTAAATGGATGGAGCCTAAGACATCATGTTAAGTGAGTAATAACATTCCCAGAAAAACAACGACAAATGGTATCTCTCATATGTGGACGTAGTACCAGTAACCCAGTTATAATAATATTATTCTTGTGGAGAAGGGGGGGGGAGGTAGGATCAATAAAAAAGAACAATGCAAGGCAGAAAGATTGCATCAAAGGCTGACTGAAATGGGTGACGATCAGAGGGGGGTGGTGAGTGTCATACATTCGATTGGTGTCATGTTTTAAATTGACGTGTAGTTCAACGGAAGTATTCAGTTTTGCCCAGACTCTGTCTACAAGATTCACTTGGTGTTTAAGGATTGTAGTAAAAGTAAATATGTGGCATTTGGGACAACATGGTTTGAAGGGGGCTGATAAACAACGTAATGCACTCTGAGTTAATTGGTGATAAAATTGCTCTTGTCCACATTAGCTTTATACTAAGAGCTGTATAACAATTACTTTGGGATTGTGTATAAACAAATGTTCTCTAAATATTTGCTGTCATATATGTATCACCTGGTAAACTCTTTCCACCTATAGGGTGATTATTAACTCAAAAATAAACGTTTGGTTTCCAAAGTTAATACACATACAGTACACGCAAACACGCATGGGTGAATGTGATGAAAAAGCTTGTGCCTTGATTCCACCTATAAGTAAGAGGTATCTGGGTATAGAAAAACAACTGCTTTTTTGAACCTGCCATGGGTTCAAAATATAAAAATCTTAAATAAAAAAGGGGGATAATAGCACATAGATACGAAAAACAGTTTTTGTCAAAAAACCTTGCAACCTAATCTTAAAACTAACTACGGGAAAGGATTTGTAGCATGTATACCCCCCAACAGGCAAGAGTCTCACCAACCTTAATGGCTGAAAAGAATAATGCAGTTTGTAGTGAGGTAAGGATGTACCCTTAGAGAGTTGCCATCAGAAGGATTGGACATCCTGGCATTGAAGTGGAAGAAATGCCGGGGTCAAATTGCTGACAGACAAAGAGCGGCCCTCTGCTGGATCCTACGTATTAACAACTATTTTTAATGGTTCCTAACGACAAGCTTACCTTCTAGGTGCCAGGAAAGGGTTTTTTAATCAAGAAAGACTTTCTTAATTCCCCCCCCCCCATAGAATAAAAGGATAAATATGATGATGACTGAGGTTTTGTTCTCTGCCAGCTGTTTGGAGACCAGCTGTTATTAGAGGGTACTTCTCTTTGTAAAATCAGTACAACTGTCCTATCTTTAATTTGACTAATGGACATAGAAACTCTGAAAAGGATTATTTTCTATCCAGAACCAAATACAAAGCTAAAGTCCGCTTAAGCTTAGCATGTAAGCAAAATATATTAATACATTGACATCAACAATGGATTATCCTGCCAAGGAGATTTGGCCCAGGGGATCCAAGCCCCTGCAAAAGGAAAGCGCTCCTTCACATCCAAACTGGGATATCCCTTGCAGGAAGAGAGGCGATAAGGCCCTGCTGTTGAAGACATGATAAAACATGGGAAAGATGTATGTGAGACACACCTGCAAGTATATAAGGATGGTCTCTGGAATTGCCAGAGAGTGTGTAGCCCAAAGGCCACTAAAGCAATAAAATATTGGTCTCCTTGATCAAGACAAGACTCCTCTTGTCAGCACCGCTACACCTCACTGCCTGGAAAAGGTGTGCAGCAGAGGAGCCACATTCTTGTATATCCCAAATCTAATTGGCTATTAGACTCTCTCCTTGGAGGAATAACCCACGGCTGATGCCCAAGCTTACATCCTCTAATGGTTAGGAGAGTTATAAGCCACAAGAAGACCCTGTCATATCTTAACAGAAGAAAATGTAATTCATGATTAACATACCAACCAAACATCATGTGTCTATACAGAAGTAACCTACCATAACAATTAGTACTGTTTAAATCTATAACTAATTGCGTGTGCTTCATTTGTAGGATTGAAAGGCTATATATTATACTGTATTACCTATTATCTAATTGCATGTGCTTCATTAGTAGGATTGAAAGTTATGCTGGACAGGCTGGCAGCCCATGAAAGAAAACAACCAGAATTGCTAGAGACCAAGACACCAGCTCCAGAGAAAGTAGACTGTTTTGCTTCTCATCCACCTGTGCCCTTTTCTTAGCCTAGGGAACAATCTGCGGAAGAGGGCGCGTGGTAGAATGTAAGGGCTACGATTGGGGTGAATGGTGAAACTACAACAATATGACTGACAACTCATTTGATCAACTTGATTGAACATACAAGCCCCCCGCCCCGCGCTGGATGGTATGAAATGCTGGGTTGGTCTAGGCATCATGTTCTCATTTTGCATTTTGTACTGGAGGAACCAGTTATTTCTAGCCCATCTAATCAGGAGCTCCTCCAGAGACCCAAGACAGTCTTTTTGAGACCGGGTCTGCCTTTAGTCCCAACAGACGTTCACCATGGAGCAGAGCTCAGCCTCGTGTACTCAGGGGGAGAGTTGAACTCACAGAACCAAGCAACATGTGGGGTCCACCTACTGTATCTCCAAGGCTGGTTGCAAACCTCTGTATCTGGGTCCAGGGGCTGGGAAGTCTAGCCTGGAGCTGAAGGAGGGCCGCAGGTTTTCTCTAGTAGTGGGTAGGGAGTCTGTAATGTCATTGCCACTGGGCTTTTCCACCGCCACTGCACCACCGGGCCTTTCCCATCTGAACTCTTAAACATTAATTATTCCGCCAACAAAAAAAAAAAAAAAAAAAAAAAAAAAGAAAAAAGAAAAATGCAGTACAGGGAGGATTGCCCTACCAGACTTCAAACTTTATAACAGGGCCATAGTCATAAAGAGAGCCTGGTACTGGCACAAAAACAGACCTGTTGACCAATGGAACAAAATTGAAGATCCAAACTTGAGCTCATACAATTTCAGCTACCTCATATTTGACAAAGGGGCAAAAAACTCTCAATGGAGGAAGGATAGCATCTTCAGCAAATGGTGCAGGCAAACTTGGATCATCATTGGTAGAAGAACAAAATTAAACTCATACCTTTCACCCTGTACAAAAATCAACTCCAAGTGGATCAAAGATCTCAATGTGAAGCCTGAAACCCTAAAGGTGATAGAAGAAAAAATTTGCAACAACCTAAAGACATAGGTGTAGGAAAAGTCTTTATAAATCAGACAGCAGCTACACAGGAAATAAGGTCAACAGTCAACAAACGTGACCTCATAAAATTCAAAAGCTTCTGTACAGTGAAAGAAACAATCAAGGAGGTGAAGAGAAAACCCACAGAGTGGGAGGAAATCTTTACCAGTGATACATCTGACAGAGTATTAACATCAAGAACATATAAACTACTCAAAAAACAAAGAAGTAAGAAGATGAAATGACCTACTCAAAAGATGGAGTAAATAGCTGAACAGAGACTTCACCAGTGAGGACTTAAAGATGGCTGAGAAACATCTTATAAAGTGTTCAACATCATTAATAATTAAGGAAATGCAAATTAAAACCACTCTCAGATAGCATCTCACTCCAATATGGCTAGCTAAGATCAAGAAAACAAAAGACCATGGATGCTGAAGGGGTTGTGGGGAAAGAGGAACACTCATCCACTGCTGGTGGGAATGTAAACTTGTACAACCACCATGGAAAGCCATGTGGAGAACCCTTAAAAGACTCAGAATGAGCCTACTACCTGACCCAGTCATACCACTCTTGGGTATATACCCACAAGACTCATCCTACCACAAGATACATGCACATCCATGGTTTATTGCAGCTCTCTTCACAATAGCAAAAAGCTGCAACCAACCCAAAAGCCCCCAACGGATGAGTGGATGACAAAAATGTGGTACATCTATGCAATGGAATACTATTTACTGGTAAAGAAAGATGACATTATGAACTTTGCAGGTAAATTGATAGAGCTCAAAGCTATTATGCTGAGTGAAGTAACATAGTTCCAGAAAAACAAATGGTGAATGGTTTCCCTCATTTGTGGATGCTAGCACCAAATTCTCCAGATGAAAGGCAAGCTGAATAAATTATTGTTATATTTCTGTTTATCTGAAAGCAACTATGTTGTTATAATATGAATCTCTCACCAGGTTCTACAATCCACCCACCAATTATTTTTAGACTCTGTAATTACTGTATATGGGTGGAGAGTATGTATCCATATTTTAAAGTAATATAAAATTAATGGAGGAAAATGTGAATTCCTAAGCATTAAGAAAAGACTAAGAAAAAGATGCAGGATAGTTATGGAAGAATGCATGATCCGGGGTGAGGTGGAGGGAAGAGAAAGGGGAATATGCCTGAACTGAATTGAAAAATGATGTCTGAAATACACAAAACATCAATAAAAGCACACACACAAAAAGATGGACTGTGCTACATGTATTAACTTACTCAATTCTTTATTTTTTCCCAGAGTGTTTTTTCCCATGGTATTTATGGGTTTTACCAGAAATAAAGAATTCCAGCTTGGATTTAATTTCACAATACTGACATAATTATTTCAAGATTTCTTTGACCTTTAATTATATTGAGAACAATACCTACAAGGATGTCCAATATTTAGATGCACCAAGAAGAATTTTCCAATGTTACTTGCACAAGATTTGCTTACTTGCAGATTTTTTACATGTAGTGTGTGTGCACAGGTGTGTGCATGTTAACAAGCAGGTGGCTGCACATGTTTGGGTACACATGCACTGCACGAGTTGTGTGTATGTGTACAGAACCCAGAGATCTAATTTGGGTTTTTCTTTAAATCACATTCCACATCATATCCTGAGGCAGGTTCTCTCACGTGAACCCAGACCTTACAGATCCTTGGTCTCTGCCTCCTGAGTGATGAGATTATATTTGTGAAGCAAGCAGTTTACCCACTGAGCCATCTCCTCAGCCTTATTTGCAGGAATTGTGTATAATTATTTTTTTCAGAAAAATACTGGAAAACATATGCTGCCCTTTTATCTTGTTGTCAACTTTGAATAATCAGAAATCTCTGTAGATCATGGGAAAAAATCGTTACCTACTCCAAAGTTAACACATTGTATAAGGACAGTTTTGCTTCTGCTTCAGTTTATCTTAAAGAAAACTTACTTGGGGGCTGGAGAGAAGCCTCAGAGGTTAAGGGCACTGGCTGCTCCTACAAGGAATCTGAGTTCGATTCCTAGCACCCACATGGCCCCTAACAACCTTATATAACTCTAGTTGCAGGGGAATTGGAATGCTCTTTTGACCTCTGTGGGCATTGCATGATATGGATACACTTATATACATGCAGGCAATACACTCAGATGCACAAAATAAAAAATTAAACATTTTAAAAGAAATTACATGAATTTAAGGATTTGTTTTCTAAGTCTGTGAAAAAGCTCGTGGGGATTTTGATTGTGATTGCAACGAATCTGTATATTAATTTGGGTAGAATGGACATTTTTACTATATTAATTTTTCCAATCCATGAGCATGGAGGTCTTTCCATCTTTTGATGTCACTTTCAATCTCCTTCAGGGTTTTAAAATTTTTGTTGTAGAACTCTTTGGTGTCTTTGGTTAGGTTTATTCCTAGATATTTTTTTGAGGCTATTGTGATTGGGAAGATCTCCTTATATTCTTTCTCCAGTTGCTTATTGTTGGTGTAAAGGAAGGCTTTTTCTAGGTTTATTTTGTATCCCACCATGTTACTGAAACTTTTGATTGTTTCTAAGAGTTTCTGCTGGAGTTTTTAGCATCCCATAGGTAAACTATCATATCATCTGCAAAAAGGGATAGTTTTACTTCCTCTTTTCCAATTAGTACTCATTTAATTTTGTTTTCTTGCCTTATTGCCCTAGCAAGCATTTCAAGCATTATACTGAAGAGGAGTGGCGATAGTGGACAGCCTTGCTGTGTTCCTGCCTTTAAGGGGAATGCTTCTAACTTTTCTCCATTTAGGATGATGCTGGCTGTGGGTTTCTTGTATATGGCTTTGATTACATTGATGAATGATCCTTCCAGTCCAATTCCCTCTAAGACTTTAAGCATGAAGGCATGCTGGATTTTGTCAAAAGCTTTTTCTGCATCGAGATGATTGTGTGGTTGTTGTCTTTAAGTCCATTTGTGTTTTATGATATTTATTGATTTAGGTATGTTGAACCATCCGTGCATCTCTGGTATGAATCAAACCTAGTCATGATGGATAATCTTTTTGATGTGGATCTGTATGCGATTTGCAAGTATTTTGTTGAAAATTTTTACATCTATGTTCATCAATGATATGGGTCTATAGTTTTCTTTCTTGTTTGTGTCTTTGCCTGGTTTTGGTATTAGAGTGATGCGGGCTACATAGAAGGAATTTGGATATTTCCCTCTGTCTGTATCCTTCTGAAAAGTTTGAGTAATAATGGTTGTAAGACCTCTTTAAATGTTTTACAGAATTCTGCTGTGAAACCATCTGGGCCTGGGCTTTTTTTTGTTTGTTTTTAGTTGGGAGGCTTTTTATTACATTTTCAATTTCCTCAAGTGTTATGGGTCTGTTTAAACTGTCAATCTCTTCTTGGTTAAGCTTTGGTGAATCCCAGGATTTCAGATATTCATTCATTTCTCTTAGGTTTTCAAATTTAGTAGAGAATAGATTTTTGAAGTATTCTCGTATGATTGTCTGGATCTTTTCTTTATTGGTTGTGATGTTTCCCCTTTCATCACAAATGCTATTGATTTGGAGTTGCTATTTCTTTCTTTTAGTTAACTGAGCTAGAGGTCTGTCTATTTTGTTTATTTTTTCAAAGAACCATCTTTTGGATTCATTGCTTTTTTTCTATTGTTTTCCTTGTTTCTATTTCATTGATTTCTCCTCTGATTTTTGTTATTTCTTCCTGTCTGTGGGGTTTAGGGTTCATTTGTGGTTGTCTTTCAAGTGTTTTTAACTGTTGTATTAGATCATTTACTTGTTCTCTTTCTGTTTTTTTCTTTTTTAATGTGGGCACTTAGGGCTATAAATTTCAAACAAAAGACCCTGAATAACTAAAGCAACCCTGAGTGAAAAGTGCAATACTGAGGGGATTACATTACCAGACTTCAAGCTATATTACAGGGCTATAGTCATAAAGACAGCACAGTACTGGCAAAAAAAAAAAAAACCAGAACCATTGACCATTGGAACAAAATTGAAGATCAAAACTTGAGATCATGTAACTTCAGCCACCTCATATTTGACAAAGGGGCCAAAAACACTCAATGGAGGAAAGATAGCATCTTCAGCAAATGGTGCTGGCAAAACTGGATCACCATTTGTAGAAGAACAAAATTAAACCCTTACCTCTCACCCTGTACAAAAATAAACCCCAAGTGGATCAAAGATCTTAACCTAAAACCTGAAACCCTGAAGGTGATAGAAGAAAAGGTCAGCAGCAACCTATAAGACATAGGTATAGGAAGACTTTATAAATCAAACAGCAGCTGCACAGAAAATAAGGACAACAGCCGACAAGTGGGAACTCATCAAACTCAAAAAGAAACAATCAAGGAAGTGAAGAGAAAGCCCACAGAGTGGGAGGAAACCTTCACCATGGATACATCAGACAAAGCATTAACATCCAGAATATATAAGCTACTTAAAAAGCAAAGAACAAATGACCTACTCAAAAGACTACAGTGTAAAGAGCTGAACAGAGACTTCACCAGTAAGGAAGTAAAGACAGCTGAGAAACATCTTAAAAAGAGTTCAACAGCATTAATAATTAAGGAAATGCAAATTGAAACCACACTAAGGTATCACCTCTCTCCAATAAGACTAGCCAAGATCCAGAATACAAAAGACACCAAATACTGGAGAGGTTGTGGGGAAAGGGGAACACTTATCCACTGCTGGTGGGAATGTAAACTGGTACAACCACTGTGGAAAGCACTGTGGAGCACCATTAAAAAAATTCAAAATGAGCCTACCACCTGACCCAGCCATACCACTCCTGGGTATATACCCACAGGACGCATCCTACTGCAAAGATACATGCACAGCTATGTTTACTGCAGCTCTCTTCACAATAGCAAAGACCTGGAACCAACCCAAATGCCCCTCAACAGTTGACTGGATAACAAAAATGTGGTACATTTACACAATGGAGTTCTATGCAGCAGTAAAGAAAGATGACATCATGAACTTTGCTGGTAAATGGATGGAACTTGAAGCAATTATACTAAGTGAAGTAACACAGTCCCAGAAAAATAAAAGGTGAATGATTTCCCTCATTTGTGGAGGCTAACACCAAATCCCCAGTTAATAGACAAACTGAGAAACTTTATTATTATATTTCATTGTATCTGAAAGCAACTGTGCTATTACAATATGAATCTATAAATGGGCTCTAGAATTGTCTTACCATTTATATTCACACATTGTAATTAACCATATATAGATGGAGTAGATGTAATTGTGCTGGATAGCTTTAGTGTCAACTTGACACACCTGGGTTGAGGGAGCCTCAATTGGGGAATTGGCTCCATTGGACTGGCCTGTGGCCACATCTATGGAGTCTTGATTGTTGAGCCATGTGGAAGGGCCCAGCCCATTATGGGAGGTAACACCCTGGGCAGATTGTTGTGTACCTTATAAGAGAGCAGGCTGGGCATGGGCCAGGGGAGCAAGCCAGTAAACAGCACAACTCCATGGCCTGTGCTTCAGTTCCTGCCTCCAGGTTCCTGCCTTGAGTTCCTGCCTTGGGCTCCCTCCCTGAGTGATGAACTGTGACTCAGGATATGTAAGCTGAATAAACCCTTTCCTCCCCAAGTTGGTGTCAGTCAGTGTTTTGTCACAGCAATTGAAGACAAACTAGAACAGAAATTGGTACCAGGAGTGGGGTATTGCTGTGACAGACCTGACGTTGGTGTTTTGGGGAAAGATTGTGGAAGCATTTGGAACTTTGGGCTAGAAAAATCATTGAATGCCTAAAGATCATGGCTGTGGAACTTGGAACAGTTTGCTGAAAGATGGAGGCCTGGCTTGTGAAGTTTCTAGTTTCGAAGGGAAGCAGAGATCATCAGAACTATTTAATATGTGGGTTCTGGTCAGCTGAGGCTGAAGAATCAGCTGTAAGTAACAAGAGACCAGAACCTGAAGTGAAATCTTTGCTTTACTGGGACAATTGATGCTGGTTAGCTGGGGTTGAAAAATCAGCTGTAAGTAACAAAAGACCAGCATCACTGTGGTGAAATCTTCTGGGAAGAATTTCTTCAGGGTCGGCACACAGAAGCTATGTTCCAGAAGGGGCCTGAGTCTCCATGTCAAGCCAGAAGCAGGACTTGGTAGTGTGTAAGAGTCTCCTATATGGTTCTGGTGTTGAAATTTGAGGGGGTCACAGAGAGCAACCGAGGAGGCTTGGCACTGTGAGAGGTCAGGAAAGACCATTGTTGGAAGTGCACCTTGGTTGCAGTGAAGACCCCAGGATTTCAGGGGTCATAGAGAGAAGCTGAGGCTTTGCACCAGGAGAGGTCAGAAGAGACCATTGGTGAAGGTGCTGCCTCAGTTTCAGTGGCGACCCCAGCTTTTTGGAGATGCCAGGACCATGGGATGACCACCAAGAGCAGCAGCAGGTGTGGAATGACTTTTTGTTATTCATCTGTATTGGGCAGTGAATCAGTAATTTCTTAATCATACTGCTTGAGCTGGATAGCTTCTGCTATCAACCTGGCACACTTGGGAAGAGGAAACCTCAATTGAGAAATTTCCTCCATTGGATTGGTCTCTGGGCAAGTCTATGAGGATATGATAGCCTTGGGGTTTTCTCTAAGATCTCTGACCTCTCCAGCCATGTGTATTTGGCTATGTTTACAGCACCACACATAATTTCCCTCCCACTGAGTGGGCTTTAAGTCCAATTATGTAGCTGTTGATTACCCCCAAGATTAAAATGCCACTACAGCAACAATATAGTTTGCTTTGCTGGTCATTGTGGTAGTTACTAGGACTTAAAGCTGGGCTTGCACCATCAATTGATGTTTTCCCTTAGCAGCTTCCATAGCGTTCTCCAAACCTCTAAGAGCCTTTAAGGAGATGGTTTCCAGGTCAGCTCCAGCTCCATCACTCCAAGTCCTGTATCAAAAGTATGTCCTGTCTTCAGCAATAGAGTCTTACCTTCAAGTTCTTGGAGGCAATCAAGGGCTGTAACAATAGCCTGTGTAATTTGGGGGAATCTCTTGGGACTACTCTAGTTAACAACTAGAAGGGAGGTTTCTGCTGTCTTGCTCTGTTTCATGTTATATAGCCTTCAGCTATAGAGATGGACTTATGTAGATATTCTATGTGTAATTTTCTAGTAGGCTTTTGAGCTAATAATTTTTCCTCTGGTTTTTCACACCAGCTAAGCATTATTTATCTCTCCTCTCTCACTCCCTGGCTAACCCTAACTTTTCTCTCCCAATTTTTCAGTTTGTACTTCATAATACCCATCTCCTACAATCCCCTTTCTCTTGAGATCCTTCTGCCCCTTCACATGGCTATAGAGGACACTGATCTTAGAGAAAACCCAAAGGCTGTCACATCCCTAGAAGATTGTAATTTCTTATGATGCACTAAATACAGAGCCTTATATTTACAGACAGGTATGACAGTCATCACTTGTCAGTGAAGCCTCTTTTGCAATGAAGGAGACTATGGCAGAGTTCCACAACTGGTCACACACAGAGATTGTGTCTGTGAAATGCCCAACCCTAAGTGACACATCTACAATGTATCGTCTACACTTAAGGATCTTGGAGAGGTCACAGATCTCAGAGAAATCTCAAAGACTCTTACATCCCTAGACAAAATGTGAATATTTACTGTGCTAAATATGGATCCTTATATTTACAGACAACTATACTACCCACTACTCATCAAAGTGGGCAATTATAGCGTCTCATAACTGGTCATACACAGAGTAAGTATCTGTGAGATGCCTACCTAAGTAACATATCTACAGTTGAACCTCTATTCCTAAGGCTCATGGAACATAATGAAACAAGGGATGAAGAAAATACTAATGCATCTCTTAACTCTCATCAACAAAGCTCCTTCATGCAACAGAGGGCAATGATCACAAAAAGCACAGAGAAAAAGAGTCTTCATGGGTCCTTTGACAAAACTCTTATATTAATCTTCACACACCCAGGGCTCAGGGACTATTGTGGAAGAGGGGCAGAAAGACTGTAAGAGCCAGGGGAGGAGGTGAATGACCATTTGGAAATGGAGTCTTATAGACTCCTGGGACCCTGCTCATATGAATAGCCTTCAGCTATACATATGAACTCATGTAGAGATACTGTAGGTTTAACTTTTCAGAAGACTTTTGCACAAATAATACATTTGCCTCCAGTTTTTCACAGCAGTTAAGCATTATTTCTTCCTTCTATCTCACCATGTCCAAACTTCCTTTTGTCCTCCCCAATTAAAGGACCTCATTTCACCCTTGAGATTATTTGTCTCCTATGACCTGGGTCGCTTGAGCTCCTTTATCTTCATATTCCCATATCCATTTATCCTCATAGTAGTGTGTATAACCCTCCTTCCCCTTCCATTTAAATATCCACATTTTACTATTTTCCCCCTTGGTAGCACCTGTCTCCTACTATTCTCTCTCAGGTCCCTTCTTTCCCTTTACCTCCCTGGTTCCTTTCCATTTTCCTGGCTCCTGCAGTTACATCACGATATATAGTCACATATAAGGATGTGGTGTTAAGATCCACAAATGAGAACATATGTCATTTGCTTTTCTGAGTCCGTTACCTCACTTACTATAACAGTCTTGGTTCCATCCAGTTATGTGTAAATTTCATGAATTTGTCTTTGTCTCCTGCTGAATAGAACTAAAATCAACCTCAGGTGATGAGTAGATAATGAAAAGTTGATTCCATTTCTTAGCTATAGTGAAAAGCAGCAAAAAACATGGATGTACAAGTATCTGCAGTGGGATAAGTCCTTTGGTACAACTGGATCATAAGGTAGGCTCATTTTTATTTTTTTAAAGAAAAACTGCTTTCCGCAGTTGTTGAAGTTTGCCATCCCACCAGCTGTGAATGAGCATTCCCCTTTCCCCACATCCTCTCCAGCATTTGGTCTCTTGATCTTAGCCAGTCTGACTAAGGTAAAATGAAATCTTAAAGTGGTTTTAATTTGTATTTCCCTAATTACTAAGAATGTAGGACCCTGGAAAGGTGTATCTTGGTCATCTTTATTTCTTCTTTTGAGAGCACTCTATTCAGATCCATCTTTTAACTGGGTCTTTTTTATTTCCTGATTCTTTTTACATTCTGGATGTTAAACTGTCAAATATGTCACTAATGAAGATTTTCTCCCACTCTGTGGGTTTTATCTTCAATTTCTTGCTTCTTTCTTTTGCTGTACAGAAGTCTTTTAGTTTAATGAGGTCCCACTTGTTGATTGTTGACCTCAATTCCTGAACAACTGATGTCTGATTTAGAAAGTCCTTTCCTACACCTATATCTTGTTGGTTACTGTCTATGTTTTCTTCTAACACTTTCCGAATTTTAGGTTGTACATTGAGGTCTTTGATTCATTTGGAGTTGACTTTTGGGCAAGGTGAAAGATAAGGGTCTAGTTTCATTTTTCTACAGGTAGAGATACAGTTTTGCCCACAACATTGGTTGAAGATGCTGTCTTTTCTCTGGTGTGTTCTTGACATCTTTGTCAAATATCAGGTGGGTGAAATTGCATGCACTCATGTTTGTGTCAATTACGTTCTTTGAGGTATGTATCTGCTTTGTGCCAGTGCCATGCAGTTCTAATAACTCTAGCTCAGTAACAAAGCTTGAGATCTACAATGATAATTCTCCCCAGCACTGGTCTTTGTGCTCAAATTTGCTTTCAACCAAAGAACTTTAAAGCAGAGTACTTACATTATTCATGACTAAACATATATGATGGCATATAACCGCTTATACACTTTCTGAATAGTTACAAATCTGTAATGTGTTCTTGTAGTTGTTACTAGGACTTAATACCTATCTTCCTATGATACCTTTGCTTTAAGAAGTATTAAAACAGAAGGCAACACCCCCTAAAAGCCATGTTCAATAGAGTTCAGAGAGTTTCCCATTTATAAAGATGAGTATTCACCTGATATGAGGCTAGTTTATTCTTCAACACAATTTAACTTGTTTAAAGATTACAATCAAATACTCTCCCCATAATGAGTTAATTAATACAACTTGCTACCCACAGCTTCAAATTTTATTTCCTCGTTCAAATTCAAGACATTTATTTAACCTAAATACTTTAGTAAGTTTAAATTTTTTCTCATTGATAATATTTTTGAGAGAAAGGGTTTCCCTATAGCCCCAGCTGGCCTGAACTTACTATGGAGACCAGGCTGGCTTCTAACTCACAGAGATCTGCCTCCCCTCACCACCACCCCCCCCAAGAGCTGTGATCTCATTCTATTTCATAGTAACTAGATTATAGTGCATCAGTGAAATATTCAATGGAAGTTACAGGGGAAATAAGGACACTATGCAGCTTTAAACTGCTAGTAATTTCAGAACTTCATTTTGGTTTTAAATAACTGGCCTATTAACATACTTTTCCTCTTAATTTTTTTAAAATTAAAATTAATTTCCTTAACAAATATTTATAACATTTGAACATTTACTGTTCAGGTATTGGAAAATATTTATAACATTCAAACATCTACTGTCCAGGTATTGGAAAATATTTAAAGTTAAATGCTGTTTTTCCATGGGATTTGTCAGACTCTGATGACAAACTTGCATGTGGACTAGTAATGGCAAGCAATAAGACTCTCACATTTTCATAAAGGCAAATTTCTGATTTATCTTGGAAGAAATATTCAGCGTGCTACAAAGTACTTGAATAATCTGCAGAGAAGACCATCTTTTATCTTTGATTTCCAAATTGGTTGACAAACTCTGTTTTACAACATTAACACATTAGTTCATGCTGCTCTGGCCCTGTGACCATGATGAAACCTCACATATTTTACAGTTTCACAGAGCTCAGGGAAGAAAGCAAACTCAAAGCTGTTGGATATTTGGTGATGCATTGACCAACCTACAACAGAGACCCTGCAGAAACACAGTCAGTAATACCCAGGTGGTGTCCTCCCTCCCAGCATGCTCTCTGGACCGACACTGTTACCACAACATACCCCAGATTTGTAGAGCAAATGGGGGATGGATAAACAGGAGGCCATACCAGTAGAGGCTCATCAGGGGCACTGGTGGAGAGCTCAGCGGATGATGTGCGGGCAGTACTGAGCCCACTGAGGGACACATTCGAGAGTCTTCTCCGTCTGACACCACTACAATTGTTAGGGATTTTAAATGCACATCTCTTATGGTAATTCAGACCACATCCTGGAAAGAAAACATAAAAATAGCTTTCATTTAGCAATAAAGTAAAAGTTATTCTATGACTGCTTATAAATTATGTATTTTTAAAAGTAATGTGATTTCTGTTCTCGGCATTTGGAAATATAAATTTTTGTGCTTTTCTGATGCCTTTTCTTCCTATTTGTATGTGGGTTTTAAATTCTGATTTCATTAGGCAACAACTCCCCTGGTTATTTTTTTTTAATGTTCTGAATACAGGTTTTGAGAGATCAACAAATACATTTAGAATGTATTAAACCACTTTAAGCTGCTGTAAGCTGAAAATGAGTTTTGGCACACGGGGAAATTAATCACAGTGCATCACAAATTTGGGGTGACAGTGATCCTAATCCTGTTTTTATAACTTATTTGTATACAGGACCCTGAACAAATTATTTCTCCTTAACTTTCCATTCTGTAAATTGGACATAAAAAATGTGTGCTTTATGGAATTGAGATGACATGTAAAATGCCTCACTTGCTGGTATACAGATAGCAGGTATTTGGAAGCCTATTTCCCACTTAGGGATGTATCATATTCATTCAATATTTCTACTATTTATATTTCCTATGTAACTGGCCTCTGCTACTTAGGATTTCTATATAGCACAAAAAAGCCGATGTTTCATAAAACTGTTACAGTTCAGTCACCAAGGCTAATGAAGCTGTGTGACCTAAGCAGGCCTGACCTATGACTCCCCCCGAGGGCAAACTGTAGTGTTTTACATGGTCATGGTGGCTTCCACCAAGATTTCAAAGAAAAGCCTAGGAGGCTAGGCAGCTTAGCAGTTTAAGTCCCTGTAGGCAGCCCAAGAGGGCAGTTCCTGGCAGCTGAGGGAAGTCACAGCCATCCACCAGAGGCAGCCTAAGAAAGCTTGATGCTATATGAGCTGCAAGCAGAAAAGCCATTAGAGTGGCACTGTCCAAGCCATATAGAGTTCACATGTGGTCTAGATGTGGAACATGGAACTAAGTACTTAATATATGCTCCTCTGGATTTTGATCTTGCTTTGGATCCTTAGTATTCTCTTCTGTTTTTTGTTTGTTTGTTTTTTCTTGAATCTGAGTGCTTACCCTATTTCATAGGTTGGAAATGTGTAAAACTTAAAAGAAGAAACTAAGCTTATGGCTACACGGTCCAAAGGATACTTAGATTTGTACTTGTGACAAGTGCTGGTAGTGTTAAGCAATGAGAGTCTCTAAGAGATGAACTAAATGCATTGTATATTATGGGACAGGACTGACATAAGCCTTTTGGATCAGGGATAAAATGTTATAGTATTCATTTGGAACACCTAATGCACATGTCTCCCATGTGTTTTAGCACTATTGGAAGATGCAGAAATGTTAGGAGATAGAACTTAACTGAAGAACGTAAGTGACTGGAAGTGTCATGAAAGGTACATTTCATTCCTGATGCCAGCCTCTCTCCCAGCTCTCCTGAGGTCATAGCACTTCTTTACCATGCATTCTTTGCTGTGAGCCTCTGCATACCACAGACTCAGAACAATGGAGTGACTGTGGACTGAAACCTCTGAAAATGTGAACCAAAGTAAGTCTGTTTAAGCTAACTTCTCTCAAGTGTTTGTCAGTGACAGAAATTTGGTTAAATGATATATCTTTTAGGCATAGCTTCTCCTAGGATCACTGTCATTGAGCCTTTTCCTCATAGATAAAAACAATATGGTCATCTAATTTATAGATTGCATCCCTAAAGTGTAGTCCTACTGCCCAAACTTCAAAGAGTGCTATCGTCCCCAATCTAAAAGTCCACATCATGGTGTTCTATCATTCTGAATTGCCCAGTTCAAGTTGATTTTTTTCCTTGTGGGGCATGCTAAAGTTATGGTAATGGTGTAAAATAGGAACTTATGTTCCAGTCTATTCAAGTCAATCCAGTTCAATTCAATTCAATTCAAATCTGAGTGAACTTGTGTGCCTTGATTAACCTTTTAATCTCTGCTCATTTAAAAAGCTAATTTTCTAATTTCTGGCTTATGTGAGATGAAAATTTTGTTTTTCATTTGTGGATAAAATATCTCATGCAATACAGTGGAAAACTATTTTCACATGAGACAGGGAAAGAAGTGAGAATCAGGATCTTTCTTTGATCTGGTCAAAAAGGTTAAGGCTAGGGAACTTAAAAATTGGGGGAAAATACCCAAAAAATAATTGCACACACCCAAACATGACTGGATGCTACTTCTGAGAGCACACTGTGATGAAAGGCACACATAAATAGTAGCTTCAAAACACATACACTGGAGCTGGAGAGATGACTCAGGAGTTAAGAGCAATGGCTGCTCTTACAGAAGACCTGGGTTTAATTCTCAGCACCCACATGGTGGGTAACAATTGGTGGAAACTGCAGATCCAGGGGAATCTGGCAACCTCTTCTGACCTCTGTAGGCACTGCATGACATGGGAGCACTTACACACATTCAGGCAATACACTCTTACACAAAAACTAAAAGTAATAAATAACATATGTTACAGAAAGTTCATTCACCATGGCAAGGGGAGAAAATAACTCACCTTCACATTTCAGGCCTTGGCGCACCAGCCCCCACAGCATTTCTCCACAGTGATCACAGAAAGCTGGAGCTCTGTATGAGTGAACAAAGAGGGTGTGGGGCCGGATCTGAAAGTCTTCAAAGGTGGCAGAAGCTGTAGAAACAGTGTGTTGAAAAATAGATTGAATGGATATGCTGATCTGCAAATAAGCATGCCAGATAATAAATGTGCAAACATGGATATAACTTTATCAACAAAGGTTAAGGAAGCCAAGTGTAGAGGCACATGCCTAGAATCCCACCACTTACAAGATAGAGGCAAGAGGATCAAGGGCAGCTTAAGTACATATCATGTTCAAGGACAGCCTGGGGTATATGATACACTGTTTTAATGCTCCTCAGCCCAGAAAATAGCTTAGAGAAAATGAGGAACCACATGGCTTGCACTTCCAGTAATTACACTCTTTTCTTCTAAAGCCCAATTTTACAGTTGGTAGCACAGCAGTGTTTATTTTTCTCCTTTTCTTGCATGGCAAAGTTCTGCACTATTTCATTAAGAGTTAAATTCTAGAAGTAAGAATGAATGAAAGGATAACCTATATACTTGATACTAATTAAAATATTTTTCTTTCAAATGGTTAAATTTCTAGATACTTCTGATCCACTAAGTTAAACCTTCTGACATTAACAAACAAATACAAACAAAACAAAACAAACAAACAGTTTTGGGAATCCAGATGGATTCCCAACAGAAATCTGGAAGACTTTCAAAGAACTACAATCAATGTGTCTTGAATTATTTTTTTAAAAAAGAAAAGAAGCAAAAGGAGTACTTTCTATAAAACTAGCAGTACTCTAATTGCAAAGCTAGGTAAAGACATGATTTACAAAAATGAACCTACAAGCCAATATCTCTGATGAACCAAGATGCAAAATTTTATATTGTATACATTTTATTTAATTTTTGTGCATTTCATACAATACATCTTACTTATATTTAGATATCCCCCTGCACCACCTGCTTGTATCTCCCCATAGTCACTCCACCAGAATTCAGGCATTCTTATACTTGCAAACCAAATATAGGAATAGTATGAAAATGATCATGCACTATGGTCAAGTTGGCTTTATCCTGAAGTTACAGGGATGGTGCAACCCAAGTAAGTCAATAATGTAATAAGTCACAGAAATGGACTTGAAGACATGATCATTAAGTGAAACTGTCTAGGTACCAAAAGAGACCAGTGCAGGGGGCAGGGGGTGAGGAAAGAGAAGGCAGGGGTGTAGGAAAGATAGGTTCAATGTCATTAGGTACACAGTACCGTTTAAAATGAATATACAAAATGAAAATTAAAGAACAATAATGATAAAGGGAGAAAAGAGATATGATCATCTCAATAGATGTACAAAAAGTCTTTGATTAAACCCAACATGCTTTCATGATAAAACTGCAGGGAACATACCTCAATCACAAGCATCATTTTAAATAGTGAAGAACTAAGCAATAACATTAAAATAAAAAACAAGAAAGAGTTTTCCACTATCCCAGTTCCTTTTCAATACAGTGTTTAGAGCTGTAGCCAAAGCAGTAAGACAAGAGAAGAAAATTAAAGGGATATTAATAGGGAGAAGGTAAATTATCCCTATTTGCAGGTGGTATGATATTATACGCATGAGATCCCAAAAATTCTACCAGAAAAATTCTTACTACAGAGATGCCTGCTTAGCCATGTTCATGTGCACTCTATCTACAATAGCAAGGAAATGGGGATAACTTAAATGTCCTTCAGCTGATAAATGGATAATGAAAATGTGGTACATAAACATAGTGGAGTTATATTCAGCTGAAAGAAAAACAAAATCGTGAAATTTGTCAGGCAAATGGATAGAACTGCAAAATATTGAGTGAGGTAGCCCAGACCCAGAAAGAAAAATCCATGTTACTGTTCTTATTTGTGAATCTTAGCTCAGAATCCTAGATTTGGGTATATAACCTAGAGTAACCACAGAAGCCAGGAAAGTAGAAGGGACTATGGTGGAAGGAAGAAGAAGGAGCTGTAGAGAAAGGGCTGTAACCCACAGGGAAAAGGGGAAAATGGGGCATTTAACTGGAAATAGAGATAGAGTAAGCACAGAAGGAGAGGGAGGAGGGAAGGAGAGGTAAGTAACATTAAGGACATATGAAAACTCCACAGGAAAACATTATTTTGTAAGCTTACTTAAAATACACGCATGTGTTTACATATGCATATGTTTGTGTTTGTGTGCGCGCGCGTGTGTGTGTGTGTGTGTGTGTGTGTATGTGTTATGCCCTATGAGGTGATGATGTTCCCTATGAGCCAAAGACTAATAAATATCCTGGCACCAGGCATGGGAAACTTCCCTTCTATGTTGTTTGTCAGAGGTTTCAAGAGAACATAGACATTTTTTTTATTTTACTTCTTAAAAATAATTTTTATTGACATTTTGTATATTACATATATCATTTTTCATTCCAATTTGGATATCTTTCCCTCTCCCTGCCCCTCCAACCACCCCAGTTTATGCATTCTGCCATACATGTCTTGCATCTTTCTCTCCTGTCTCCAAGGATTTTTTTTTCTGCAGAGGCTTGTTGTTTTAAGCAGAATTTAACTGTATCAGTCAGTTCTTTGACCCACTCCTTATGTTGTTGTTTTTCCTTCCCCTTTGTATTACTCCAAATTATGCCCATATAAACAACACATATGAATAAAAATTATGACCTCTGGGAATAAAATGTATGTTAATTCCTAAATATGTTTTGGGAGTCACATTTTTCCCTTTAATTTTATATTACTCTAGAATATGAATATGTGTCTTCTACCCATATATGGTAATTATGGGTATTAATGTGTGAATATAATTATGGGTATTAATGTGTGAATATAAAGGAAGGTCAATTCTAGAGCTCATTAAGAGATTCATATTATAATAACACAGTTGCTTTCAGATACAATGAAATATAATAATAAAGTTGCTTAATTTGCCTGCCAACTGGGGATTTGGTGTTAGCATCCACAAATGAGTGAGACCATTTGCCTTTTTTTTTTATGGGACTGTGTTACTTCACTTAGCATAATGCCTTCTAGTTCTATTCATTTACCTGCAAAGTTCGTGATGTCATCTTTCTTTACTGCTGCATAGAACTCCATTGTGTAGATGTAGCACATTTTTGTTATCCAGTCATCAGTTGAGTGGCACTTGGGTTGGTTCCAGCTCTTTGCTATTGTGAAGAGAGCTGCAATAAACATAGCTGTGCAGCATCTTTGCGGTAGGATGAGTCTTGTGGGTATACACCTAGGAGTGGTGTGGCTGGGTCAGGTGGTAGGCTCATTTTGAGTCTTTTAAGGGTTCTCCAGACTACTTTCCACAATGGTTGTATGGATTTACATTCCCACCAGCAGATGATGAGCATTCCCTGTTCCCCATAACCCCTCCAGCATTTGGTGCCTTTTGTTTTCTCAAACTTGGCCAGTCTTACTGGAGTGAGAAGATACCTTAGTGTGGATTTAATTTACATTTCCTTAATTATTAACGAGGTTGAACACTTTTTAAGATGTTTCTCAGCCATCTTTACTTCCTTGCTGGTGAAATGTGTTCAGCTCTTTACTCCATCTTTTGAGTAGGTCATTTGTTTTCTTTGTTTTTTAAGTAGTCTATATACTCTGGATGTTAATGTTACTGTTGCCCTTGGTTGCCTCCCAGACTTGAAGGTAAGAACCTATTACTGAACTTACCACAACTTCAAACACAGGGCCTAGAGGAATAGAGCTGGAACTGCCCTGAAAACCTCCTTCCTGAGGACTTTCGCTGATAGTATCAGAAGGTACTATGCAAGAAATGTAATCAATAGTCCTATCCCACTGCAAATCCTGTGAACCACAACAAAGACTAGGCAGCCAAAAGATTCCCAAAGCTACAATAGTTGTTCTCTTATCTTGGGGGTGACCAAAAGCTAACTACTTGGATTTAAAGTCCAGTCAATAGGAGAGGACTCATTCCTGGTACTGTAAACCTAGACAAATAACCATGGTTGGAGAAGTCCTAGACCCTAGAGGAGAACCTACAGCTGCCATTTTCCTAGTTAAGTATAGCTTCACTTCTAACTATATTCTAAATACTTATTCTTATGGCCACAGATAACTGCAGTTCTCACACTGCATTAAAGAAGATTTTTTTCTCCAGAAGGTGGAAGCTTCTACAGAGATCCACAAGCGCCAAAATACAGAAAATAAGTGACAGGAAACCCACAGCCAATATCATCCTAAATGGGGAAATGACAGAAGCATTCCCTTTAAAGGTCGGAACTTGGCAAGGCTGCCCCCTGTCACCACTCCTCTTCAATATAGTGCTTGAAACACTTGCTAGGGCAATAAGGCAAGAAAAGGAAATTAAAGGAGTACTAATTGGAAAAGAGGAAGTCAAGCTATCCCTTTTTGCTGATGATATGATTGTTTACTTAAGGGATGCTAAAAACTCCACCAGAAAACTCCTAGAACCAATTAAGAGCTTCAGTAAACTGGCAGGATACAAAATTAACCTAGAAAGATCAGCAGCCTTCTTTACACCAACAACAAGCAACTGAAGAAGGAATTCAAGGAGACCTTTTCACTCACAATAGCCTCAAAAACAAACAAACAAAAATACCTAGAAACAAACCTAACCAAAACCACCAAAGATCTCTACAACAAAAAATTTAAACCCCTGAAGAAGGAAATTGAAGACATCAGAAGATGGAAAAACCTCCCATGCTCATGGATTGGGAAAATTAATATAGTAAAAATGTCCATTCTACCCAAACTCTTATATAGATTTAATGCAATTCCAATTAAAATCTCCAAGAGTTTCTTCAAAGGCTTGGAGAAAAAAGTGCTTAATTTCATTTGGAAAAACAAAAGATCCCGAATAGCCAAAACAACTCTGAGTGAAAAGAACAATATAGGAAGGATCTGTATACCAGACTTCAAACTATACTACAGGGCTATAGTCATAAAAACAGCTTGGTACTGGCAGAAAACCAGACCTGTTGACCAATGGAACAAAATCAAAGATCCAAACTTGAGCACATACGATTTCAGCCACCTCATATTTGACAAGGGGGCCAAGAAGACACAATGGAGGAAAGACAGCATCTTCAGCAAGTGGTGTTGGCAAAACTGGATCACTACTTGTAGAAGAATGAAATTAAACCCCTACCTCTCGCCCTATACACAAGTCAACTCCAGATGGATTAAAGACCTCAACATGAAACCCCAACCAAACTCTGAAGGCGATAGAAGAAAAAGTTGGCAGCAGACTACAAGACATAGGTGTAGGAAAAGACTTCCTAAATCAGACAGAAGCTGCACAAGAATTAAGGTTGACAATTGACAAATGGGACCTCATTAAACCCAAAAGCTTCTGTACATCAAAAGAAACAATCAAGGAAGTCAAGTGGGAGAAAGAGTGGGAGGAAACCTTCACTGCAGAAACATCTGACAAAGCACTGATTTCCAGAATATATAAACTACTCATAAAACAAAGGAGAAAGAAAGCAAATGACCCACTCAATAGATGGAGCAAAGAGCTGAACAGACACTTCACAAGTGAGGAATTAGAGATGGCTGAGAAACATCTTAAGAAGTGTTCAACATTGCTAATAGTTAAGGAAATTCAAATTAAAACCTCTTTAAGATATCATCTTACTCCAATAAGACTGGCTAGATTCAAGAAAACAAATTATACCAAATGCTGGAGAGGTTGTGGGGAAAGGGGAACACTCATTCACTGCTGGTGGGAATGTAAGCTGATACAGCCACTATGGAAAGCAGCATGGAGAACTCTTGGAAGACTTGGAATGAACTTGCCACCTGACCCAGCCATACCACTCCTGGTATGTACCCACAAGACTAATCTTATCACAGAAATACATGCACAGCCATGTTTGTTGCAGCTCTCTTCACAATAGCAAGGAGCTGGAACCAACCCAAGTGCCCCTCAACTGACCAGTGTATAGAGAAAATGTGTTACATCTACACAATGAAGTTCTATGCAGTGGTAAAGAAAGATGACATTATGAACTTTGGAGGTAAATGGATGGAACTAGAAGATATGTTAAGTGAAGTAGCACAGTCCCAGAAAAGCAAACAATGAATGGTATCCCTCATCTATGGGTGCTAGTGCCAATTACCTAGTAGTAAGTCTTTTTTGTGCAGGACTCCTTGAGATTTTTTCCAAGTAGTTGGGACTGGCACATATTGGAAACAACACAACAACAACAACAACAACAACAGAAAAGACTGCATCAAAGAACTGAGGGAAATGGTGAACTTCTGCTCGAAACAGTCAACTTCTATATGGAGAATTCTGACAAAGACTGAGAAAAAGATGAAAAACATGTTTGGCAGAATGCATGAGCTCTGGTGGGGCGGGGAGGTAGGGAGGGGGACATGGCTCTAGATTTGATTTGTAACATAATCTTGTACATACACAGACATATATATATATATGTACATACATATACATATATGTATGTATGTACATACATATATATACATACATACATATATATGTATGTACATACATATATACATACATACATATATATATATATGTATGTATGTATATCTAAAACAATAATAAAATAAGTGACTATGGGTTGACTAGCCCCAAGTGAAACATCAACAATACAGCTCCTAGATGAGGATAAGAAAGGTTGTAAGAGCCCCTAGACATGACAGGGGGGCAATGAAATCTCAACAATATGACTGACTAAACAGAACCTGCATTATTCCTACAACAGTTGACCTGCCAAAGGGGATAAGAAAAATCTACATGGCCCCACCACTACATGAAGAACTACCAGCAAGGTTGCTGAGGAAGAAGCAGTTTTTTTTTTCAGGAATGAGTCATGTGATGGATTTTCCACAAACACACATACATAAAGTCAGACAGACTCAGTAGCGTACACACACATACACACACACACACACACACACACACACAAAACACGTATCACAATAAAAATTATAGAAGTCATGAATCTGAAAGGGAATAAGGAGAAAAAAGGAGCTGGGAGAGAGGGAAGAATGGAAATTATTTAAATATAGTGTAGTTGTGTATGAAATTCTCAAAATAGTTATAAAATATAATGTGTGTTTCTTCTCTAATTGAGGAGCTTTTGACAAGTTACAACTTCTGGGGAAAGGAGAATCAGTTTTCTTTAAGGGTGTAGCTGGCCTCTGGGAAGGTTCACCTTGCTCCAGTGGATGGCTGAGCCTACGCCCAGAAGTTTATGGACACCGCAAATTGGACTGAATAGGATTATTTTGAAGAAATATGAAAGGAAGTTGGGAGGGCTTCGGGGGTGAGAGTGAATCTGAAGGAGCTACGGTAGGAGTGGGATATGAATTATATAAAAATACAACATATGTATGCATGAAATTCTCAAGGAATTAATAAAAATATTATGTTAAAATTTTCACTTTTTCCCGAAGGCATTCAAAAGCACTAACAAAGTGAAGCAGTGATTCCATTGAATTTACACACCTCTGAAATGGTTTGTCTGATTATGATCAAAAAGAGAGACACTGAAAGAGAAGGTGCAAATGGAGGAGGAAAATTCCAAGCACCCTCTTTTTGGAGAGATACAGATGTCTAAACACATGGAAAAGAAAACCAAGAATTGAAATTGTGACTTCTAAATAACCCAGAAGGTTCTTCAACAACATGCCAAACAGAGGGATAAATACCCACAGCATCAGCACGTGGTCCTCTCTGAAAAAGATGCTTCACTAGCTGGGTGAGGTGAAGGAAAAAAAAAAAAGAGATACTCACCTCACCTGCCTGGAAATACTGTGCAGCAGAGGCAGCCATATGCCTGTATATCCCAAATCTAATTGGCTATTAGCTCTCTCCTTGGAGGAATAACCCGTGGCTGATGCCACAAGCTTACATCCTCTAATGGTTAGGAGATGTTATAAGCCACAGTAAGACCCTGTCATATTTAACAGAAAAAAAAAATGTAATTCATGGATTAACATACCATCCAAGCATCTGTGTCTATACCAAAGTAACCTACCATAACACTTAGTACTGTTTAAATATCTATATATCTAATCGCTTGTGCTTCATTAGTAGGATCGAAAGGTTATTCCTGGACAAACTGTCAGCTCATGAAAGGAAACAGCCAGAATTGACCAGAGTCCAAGACAACAGCTCCAGTAGATTGTTTTGCTTCTCATCCACCTGTGCCCCTTTTCTAAGCCTAGGGAACAATCTGCGGAAGAGGGGGCATGGTAGAATGTAAGGGCTGCAATTGGGGTGAATGGTGAAACTACGGCAATATAGTCTGGACACTCATTTGATCAACTTGATTGAACATACAAGCCCCCCTGCTGGATGGTGGGACCCATGGGCTGTGTGGGTTTGGGCACAACTGCTTGCAAATTGGTTTTACATGAAGGATGCTTGTACTCATAAATTATCATTTATTGTTAAAAAATGAAAAAAAATGAGAGAAAGATGCAGGACAGTTATGGCAGAATGCATGATCTGGGATGGGGTGGGGCGGGGTGGGGAGAAGGGAAAGGGAAATATTCCTGAACTCAATTGGAAAATGATGTATGAAATACACAAAGCATCAATAAAAAAATGAAAATTTAAAAAAAAAGATACTTTACTAAAGCCCATTCATGACAGGATACTTTCACTGTTTCTTAGTGGTGCCCATTCTCTATGACACAAAGAAGATTGACACACAGGATTTCAGTTATGTTTTTCCATATATGTTACTATGTTACAAAAGTCATCCATTTTCTGTGATTGCTCAAATCAAATATTATAAATATTAATTTAAAGCATAAGACTAGTACTGTATTCTATTTTCTAATGGGCAAAGTTGCATCTTTCAAATTTCTCTGCATGAATAAGCTGATGCTGAATGTTTATTGTACAGGGCAGACTGTGTCATTGTAGCAAGCAGTCAGGAGAGCTGCCGCAGGCTTTACCATAACCTACATGACATTACACTCATTCATCAAAAACCTCTGTGGAGAGAAGCCTTTTCTGATGATGAAGTTTCCTAGTCCTTTACATTTTAAACCTCCACTACTATTTGAAAAGGATGGGTGTTATTTGGGTGCTAATCACCTACACTGGAGATTCGGTTAATAGGTGTCTAATCTCCATAATGTTAAGTTTTAAGTTCGCTTTGAATTGCTCCATCATGTTCATGAACAGAATTGATTCTAAAATTATTAAAGAAAATAGTTGACTATTTCAGGCCAATCGTTTATGCCTAGTCCTTCACCCTCAAAGTTACTCTCAGGACCAAACAACTATGACAATACTATGACAGTAATTAGTTGAATAATTATTGTAGTTTTGAAAATAAGGAACACTGGAATATGACAATACAAATAGCAAGCTGTGTTGAGACATTTTAGGAATTAATCAGGAAGAATATAAATAATTAAACTAAAGATTTTCAATGACACCTCCCCCTCTAATTTATGTCAGGTAAATTTGTTTTTTTCAATTTTTGAAGGGGATTAACATTCATAAGCAGTTAGCACTCTTGACTTATGTTTAAATGCCATATTCCTAAAGTTCAATTTTAATATTCTCTTGTTAATTTTAGAATAATTAAATACATTTTTTTAAATAAAACTACTAAGTGTGGTGAGGTTTTGCATCCATTTGAAATCAAAGCACAACATCCATTCATTATGAATTTACCTGTTCTGCACCCTGGGGGAAATGAACATTAGCTGAGTATATGCATGCCGTCTTGCCTAATCACAAAATTGCACTTCAGAGATAATCACTTAGCACAGGAAAACAAAGTGAATGCTGCAATTCCATTTCATTTAAGTTTTGGAATCAAAATGGACATATAAGAATAGGAATATTAACATGTCTAGAGATTCCAAGAAAGGAACAATGTGCTATCTGTCAGTCTGTCATAACCAATTAGCCGACCTAAATTAAAACCATATGACATGGAAACAAACTAAACACAATGGGCCCTTACACTGGTATTTGTGTCTCTGTGATTTGCTCTATTCACAATGTATTGTTAAGCTCCAGCATGCAAGAGAGGAGAAAATGACATGCTTTCCTCAGTCACTGAGCATTTAAAACAGGTAATTGAGCCAAAAATCTTAATATAATCAGTGGTTCTTTACAGGTTCATTATACATTGTTGCACAAAATGGAGTAAACCAGTTAGCAGTACAGAAGAAATGAGGCTTCTGAGGCAAAATAAATCATCTCTGGCGGTCTTAACTATTTGCATAATAAAATAAAACAATGTCAGATCTTCCTACATTTTTAGTGATATTTTAATGGTGATTTTTACAGTTTGGGAGGAGTGTTAACTCTTTGTGGCTATGATAAGTGGAGTATGAAATCAGAAGAAGTAACTATTAACATGCTTTCAGTATCTTCGTACTTGGTTCTTCATAAGCAGTCTAGGAGGTAGATACCATATTCTCTTTCAGAGATGAGAAAACAGACAAAAAATAAGGACTTATAACAGTACGTAACACAGGATCTGGACTCGGCCAGTCTTGATACCAGAATCACACAGATTCTCTTGGTTTTTATGACTTAACTGATCATATTTATTTGAACATTAAAATATGAATTACAAGGATTTATTCTCTTTATCATTGAGAAAGATTTTCTGAAACACTGCAATTATGTGATGACGCACACTTGTAATCCCAGCACTATGAAGGAAAACTCAGGAGAATCACTATAAGTTTGAAGACAGCCTAGTCTACACAATGAATTACAGGCCAGCCATGGGTATGTAGAAAGATTCTGCGTCTAAGGACCAAAAAAGAAAGAAAGAGCAGGGGCGGAAGGAAGAACACTGCAATTGTGTATAACATAAGCATCCTTGCTTCAGAGATATAACAAGTGTGGACAAAATAAAAAATTACATGAAATAAAGTACAAAAGGAATTTCAACTCATCATTATTCTTTTAATACACATCTTATAAAAACATCCATGGCTTTAAATCTACCCTTCACTATACACTGGAGGTAAGCATAGCAATTATTTAAAAAAAAAAAATCAAAGGTAGGGGCTAGAGAGATGGCTTAGCAATTAAGAGCACTAGCTACTCTTGTAGGGGACCCAGGTTCAAATCATGGAACCCACCTGGAAGCTAACAACCATCTGTACTACAGTTCCAGGGGATATGAATCCCTCTGTGGCCATTGTATAACACGGGTATACTTATACACATCCAGGCATAATACTCATGGTCTATCCATTTGATTCAAAGTTTAAAATGGGTCATAGCTATTGCTCCATGCTAATCAGTTTCATCACACTGAACCAACCAGTCTAACCCAAGGAAAAACATTTTGAAGATTTTTATAACTCTGAATATTTGTTGTGGGAAATTTGTCCTTCATTACTACCTAGAGTATTAAAAGCAGCTTCTGAACTAAGTATGGTGGTACATACCTTTAGTCCCAGCACTTTGAAGACAGAGACAAAAGCAGATTTCTCTGAGTTCTAGGCCATCCTGGTCTACAAAGCAAGTTCCAATCCAGGTCAGCCAGGGCTGCATAGTGAGACCTTGTTCCTTGTTTCAAAACAAACAAACAAACAAGGGAACGAACGAACGAACAAGTGAACAAGGAAACAAAGTAGCTTCTGGATACTGGTTCCTCCATAAAGAGTCATACCATCATTGCTTTATTCTCCTGTCACTCATATATACACATAACAGACATACAGAAATAAATTTTGCTGCTTGAGAGCTATCATGGCAGAATAATTACCCTAAATCATTTTATAGTATTTGTAAAGATCCAAATTGTTAGAAAGGCCCTTAATTGGAACCTAAAATATGCCCCTGTAACTGCCACTAAGTAGTTAGTTCTAAACTTAAACCTTTAAAACTAAGGTGTTTCGTATCTTTCTTTTTTAAATTTTATTTATTATTTTTTATGTGTATGTGTGTACCGTCTGCCTGTAGGTTGATGCACCCATGTTGTGCAATGCCGCAGAGATCAGAAGAGGGCATGGGATTCCCCTGGAACTGGAGTTAAAGAAGGTTCTTAGCCATCATGTGGGTGCTGGGAATCAAACCTGGGTCCTCTGCAAGAGCAGTCGTTGCTCTTAACTGCTGAGCCATCTCTCCAGCCCCCATATCATTCTTTTTTTTTAATTTTTTTTATTAATTTTATTTATTTCCGTATGTGTATGAATGTACTGTCTGCATGCAAGTCTGTGCACCCATGTCGTGCAATACCGCGGAGGTCAGAAGAGGGTCTCGGATTCCCCTGGAACTGGAGTTCTCCTGGAATTGGAGTTTCAGACGGTTCTTGGCCGCCATGTGGGTGCTGGGGATCGAACCCGGGTCCTCTGCAAGAGCGGTCGGCGCTCTTAACCGCTAGGCCATCTCTCCAGCCCCCCCCATATCATTCTTAAGTCACCCCACAAGTCCTAATAAGTATAGAGTTGGTTTATATCATGTTTTATTGATATCACCAAGGCCTATAAAGTAATGAGATGTTAAGAATAAAAAAAAATGACTGAGGAACGGTATCTGTGGCAGCAAAGTTAAAATGAAAATGGCAGTGCCGCACATAAAGCACATGCATGTTAACAGAGTGTGGTGGTTTGAATGAGTCGGGTATTTGAAGATTTGGTCCCCAGCTATGGGCACTGGGAAGGTTCTAGAACATTAAGAACTTGGAGCTTTACTGGAGGTAGTGCATGGCTGGGACATGACTTGCCAAATTTAAAGCCTCATCCCACTTCCAGCTAGTTCTCGCTGCCTTCTGAGTGGCTGAGACCTGATCTCCTAGCCTCCTGCTCTGGCGGCTGGCTGCCATTCGTCCCCTGCCATTTTGGACTCTCCATCTGTGACTGGAAGACAAAATAAAATCTTTCTTCTATAAGTTGCTTCTGGTCATGGTATTTCATCACAGTAACAGAAAAATAACTAATACACTGAGCAGGCTTGAGTCCCTCACTGAAGCTTCACTGAGAAAGGCCACCATATACAATCCTCAAGGACGAGGAATATTTTGAAAAGCGGAGAATGAGATAAAGTAGAAAAGGGAGGACATTTCATTTGGTCTGATTTTACTAAAGATATGCATAGGATCCTTTTTACAATTAATGTTGGTTCTTGATGCTCCATCTTTGGTTCAATGTGAAGGTGGATTGCAGATGTGACCCCAAAGTGTCCCAGAGGCCAGTAACTGAGTGATGCCTGCAGACAGCCTTCACCACTGTGCCCAAGCGTGCCACAGTGATGGTAAGATTAAGCCTAGACTGGTCTACACTATGCTCCTTACCACCCAATCCACACAAATCCATACTTAGAGGCTGGGCTAGCCTCCTCCAAGCTGCTTTGGTAACACATTCTTGCTTATGTAACATTGCAAAATTTAGCCTCAAGTTTCACATTTCTCTTATCACTAGAAATATCTGGACTGAGGAAGAGCCTATAGATCTCCAATAATGGTATCATTAGATGAATTATTATTCAGATATTTGTAATATCATTTGCCTGGTTGAAAAACACCCAAAAAGACATTTTCTATTTTTGACTTAGTATCTGATAAGGAAAACACTAGTGAGGAACAACAAGGAAGGGAACCTGGAAGCTGTGATTATATCATCTCAGAGATCATAGCAACCAAGAGAACAAACAGAACACATGAGCAGGAACTTGGAAAGATATAACGAAAACAAGGTAAAATATGTCACATATATTGCATGCTCATGAGTATATATACAAACACACACAGGTGCGCACACACACACACACACACACACACACACATACAGTTCTGCCTGGAATAGCACATCACAAGCCAGACTGGCAACACAAAAACAATCTAATATGGCAGTAAGCCAGTGTGACGACCCAGAGAACTGATAGGCAGGAAGGCTGAAAGGAGAGTGGTTCTGCTCAGAGAACCATGCCAAGAGCATTGAAGAAGGGAAAAGCAAAGCAGAAAAGGCCTTCTAGCAGCTTTTCGTGTAAGAACGATAAGACAAATAGAAGCTTGACCCAGAGAAAATAGTAGTTTAATGCTAACAGAGAGACAAAATGAGCCAAACTATTCACTTGTAATTTTGCTTTTATCTTTTCTAGAAAATTGTCCCATCTTAAGACAAAAAAGAGGAAGCAAAAACATCCTCAAGAGGAAAATGAAGTCTAAGGTAGATAAGCAGAGGAACCAGGATACAAGGCTTTTAAATGAGTTATTTTCAAAAGACCCAAAGGAATTATATTTGAGGGCTCAGAAGTTTACTTTTAAGAAAAACTTTACATCAATATTTTAATATAATCATGCTGTGTTTAATCAATTTTTTTCTAAAGTCTTTGTAAGAATAAAAACAGTTTAATATGGGATTGAAGTGTTTAACAGGAAAGGAGTAAAGATACTCTGCTCTACTTAAAATAAAATATTCTATAAAGTGTTATTGCAAAGTATGTGGTGGTTGGTAAGAGAAAGAGCTCAATAGAAGGCCGGAATTAGTAATCCAAAAACGCACTCCATGTTTGAATTTGAAATCAGATAAGAGATATAGCATATCAACACAGATGGGCACCATCATTTAAAAATCATTCACAACTAGCAAATGCAGGAGAAAAAGATAGTTTAGAATTTATCTTTTAGTTGTAGATTCGGGGAGAGGCATGGTATGAAGTTGTGTGTACTGGCAAGTCCTCCAGGCTCTATATGAAATTATGAAAGAACAAAATTTACTAATGACAAAGTTTTTAAAAGAATATATCTTAAACTGCAATTATTACCTGATAACTAAAATGTTAAGTAAAATATCAACCATGGGAAAAAGTAGATGGGAACCAAACGAGCACTTCTCAAGCTTCTGGAGATAAAAATGACCTGGAGAGTGAATGTTCTCAGACTCGCAAAGAAGCCAGGCAAGAAACTGTCATTGGAGCGGCAGGTGCAGGTATACAGAGCATAGTTACAACGTTCAAGGAAAGATACTAGGCATGCAGGTGACAAGGCCTAGGTTCTGTTGGAAAATTAACAATGATGAAACCTTAGAAATTCTTCTTCCCCACCTACACCTCCTTTTCCTTTTTTTTTTTTCTTTATGTAGTACAATTTTTTTCTTTTTTTATTTAAAAAATAAAATTCTTACAATATAAGAGCACAGTTGCTTTCAGATCACATTAACGTTGCTCAGTTTGCCAGAAGAGACAAGAAAGGAGATGTGTTTGATGGCAGGGCTAAACTCCTGCTCAAGGGGTATCTTTTAAATATATATTTTAGTGAGTTTTGTACATTTCACACAATAGATTTAATCAAATTTAGACCCTGTCTCCATCTATACCCCAACAGTCACCCTTATCATGCATTCTCTTATTTATGTTAAGTCTTATCTGGTCAAGCATTTGTACCCAGATGTCCTTCTGGGCAAGTTCATACACTAGGGTCTAGTGAACCTATCTAGAGTCACTCCCTTAAAGAAGATCCATTCTCCTTCACCCCACAGTAATCAGCTGCCAATAGTTCTTGGCTAAGGTTGGGGTCTGCTGTCCACTTTCCCAGTTATATGCTGGGTTTCTCTCTGATTGAGTTGGTATAGTCTTGTGCATGCTGTTATCATTGTTGCAAGTACATATGAGCAAGTCCCCAGAGGCCTGAAAGCCTGTTTCCTTATGTTCAATGCACCAATGGTCCTTGAGGCATGGGTGGGTGAGATTTAATATAGGGGTCCTCTCCAAGGACATAGACACTGCAGTCTCTAATTCTCTAAAAGTTTGCCAGTTGTGGTCTCCTGTATGTATCTCACTCTTTTGTATGAGGAAGTTTTGCTGATAAAAGTTGAGGGATATGTCAGTATTCCTCTCTCTCCTCTTCCACTATGTTTCATGAGACTTTGGTGTAGAGGTGTCACTATAGATGTGTTTCTTAGGGCTGTGCATCTCTCAGACATATACTCTCTTTGGGTGACCAGTTGTGGAACTCTCTAATAGCCTCAATATGCTGCAAAAGGAAGTTTCTTTAATGAATGGTATACAGTATACAGTATACTTGTCTATAAATATAAGGATCCATACATACTTGGCATACAGTAAGAAATTTGTCTGGAGATATGGTTTTCTCTAGGATCTGTTGGGATTGCATTGAATCTGTATATTACTTTGGGCAGGATGGTCATTTTGACTATATTAAGTCTTCCAATCCATGAACATGGGAGGTCTTTCCATCTTCTGGTGTCTTCTTCAATCTCCTTCTTCAGAGATTCGTAGTTTTCATTGTAGAGATTTTTAGTATCTTTAGTCAAGTTTGTTCCTACATATTGTTGTTGTTGTTGTTGTTGTTGTTACAGTTTCAATCTCCTCACATACTATGGGTCTCTTTAACCTTCTGATCTCTTTGTGGTTAGGCTTTGGGGAATTCCATGATTTCAGATATTCATCCATTTCTCTTAGGTTTTCAAATTTATAGCACATAGGTTTTTAAAGTATTCCCATATGATTGTCTGAATCCTTTTGTGATCTGTTGTGATGTTTCCCTTTTGAACTCTAATTTTATTGATTTGGAGTTGCTCTTTCTTTCTCCTGGTCAACTGGGCTAGAGGTCTATCTATCTTGTTTATCATTTTAAAGAATCAGTTCTTGGAATCATTGATTTTTGTATTATTTTCTTTTTTTCTATTTTATTGATTTCTGTTCTGATTTTTGTGATTTCTTCCTGTCTGTGGGGTTTAGGATTCATTTGCTGTTGGCTCTCAAGTGTTTTTAGTTGCAGGGTTAGGTCATTTATTTGTGCTTTCTGCTTTCTTAATGTAGGCACTTAGGGACATAAATTTCCCTATTAGGACTGCTTTTAAAGTGTCCCATAGGTTTTTTGTGTTATATCATCCCTTTTGTTTAGCACCAGGAATGCCTTTATTTCTTTCTTTATTTCTCCTTTGACCCATTCATTATTCAGGAGTGTATTGTTTAGTCTCCATGAGTTCTTGTAGCTGGTAGGGTTCTTTCTGGTATTGATATTGAGCTTTATTGCACTGTGGTCTGATAGAATGCATGGGATTATTTCCATTTTTTTTTTTTTTTGTATTTGCTGAGATTTGCTTTTTGTCCCAGTACAGGGTCAATTTTGTAGAATGTTCCATGGGGTGTTGAGTAGAGAGTATATTTTTTGGTATTTGGGTGGAATATTCGGTAGATGTCTGTTAGGTCCATTTGGTGTATCGTATTGTTACCATGCTGTTTTTATAACTATAACTCTGTAGTATAGGTATGGTGATATCTCCTGCAGTATTCTTTTTATTTGATATTGCTTTGGCTATGCTGGTCTTTTTAGTCACCATATAAGCTTTAAGATTTTTTTCTATATCTTTAAGAAATGTCACTAGAATTTAGATTGGGATTATTTTTTGTAGGATGGCCATTGTTACAATATAAATTCTTCCAATCTAGGAGCATCTTATGGACCTATTTTTATCGTGAAATGCATCATTGTATGCTGCCCCTCTGATCCCTTCATCTGCTCACAACTGGCATAATGGATTGCTGGAGGAAAGAGACCACAACTTGTCTGAATGTATGTTCATATGAAAGTGATCAATTGATACCTGGGACAGAATTAAGCCATGTTTACCCACAGTTCAAGGTTTCTGCACTTCATCCAAGCCTACTAATCTGTAAATACAGTATTTTGAGTTCAAAAAAAGCCAAACAGAATCACAAATTGAATTGCATTATGGATGGACTCAGGGAAATCTCTCCAAAGATGCTCTTATTACCACCCTTTGCACTTAAACGGAATATGTCATAGGCATTGGTGAAAACTACCCACATGGTGTCAGAGCAGGCCTGGGAAACAGCAAACATGTGAACCTGGACAGCAAACACAATGACCTCTCTGAACCTCAGTGCCCTTCTCTGGAAAATCACTTAGTGACTCCTTTTGTTGGGCTACAAGGACAACACCAATCTTTGACATTTTGGCAAAATGATTAATAGCATGGCCTTTGAAATCAGAAATATCTAAGTGTGAGACACAGCTATTAATATTATTTATAATGATTATTATTATCATGACCATCAGTACTCATAGGGAGTAATAATGCTCTTAAGCCTACTACCAACCCACAGCACTCAAAAACTAAGGACTTTAAAAACTATTATTATTTGTTCCCTCTGCTACCTCATAAAGAATGTTTTCCTTCCAGGGGAAATTGCTTTTCTATCCACTGTTCTGGTTAACATTAATTAAATAGAGCTCAGTCCACAGGGCTGTGTCTAGTTCCTTCTCTAAAGTGAATCAATTAACAGTTGGGAATTGCAGTGAGGAAAGAAGGGTCAGCATATCCTGATGGGACTGAATGACAAATGCCACAGCTGGAAAGAGATTAGAAAGCATCTCAGGTCAAGAAAGAATGTAAATGGTTACTTACCCCATGTGTCTAGCACAGAGGAAAAAGAAAATTAAGTAAAAATGTCATGGAGTCAAATTCTAGCTAATGAGTACATGCTCTGCAGGTACTCTGAACAGAGGAGAGAAAGGTCAAGTCTATTGCTTAGAAAGCACCATCATGTACAGGAGACTTTATACCTTTAAAAGGATAATGACCTAATTTACATGAGGAACACCAGCATACAAATTACTCTTTAGACTAAAGGCTAGTTGACAAAGACAAGGTACAGAATTATACAGAAATGTTCTGATGGGCAACAGCATTTCTTGAGACCCACAACATCACTGTTGCCAAATATGTTTGGATGTAGAGGCTTCAGGCCAATGCTTTGGTTCAAGTTTCTTAAAGTCTCATTCTACTTTTCATAAATCTTTGTATTTGATTCATGAACATAAATACTTAAAAGCTGTGAAGTCTGCTGGGTGGTCCTACCAGAAGAAGCAAGAGTCCAACTACAGCTGAATCCCATTCTACTCTGCTGAATGGCATCTACACCCACTAGCCAGGAATTGCTCTAGACATACAGATGAAGCTGATGGATATCCTTATAATATTTTTTTAATTTAATTTTTTTTATTGATGCTTTGTGCATTTTGTACATCATTTTCCAATTCAGATCAGGCATTTTTCCCTTTCCCTTCCCCCCCACCCCCACCCCATCTCAGATCATGTATTCTGCCATAACTGTCTTGCATCTTTCTCTGTTTTTTTTTATTTCATACATGCAAATAATGTTATCAAATTAATCTGCCTTTCTCTCCCCTCCAATTTCTTCCCCACCACTTTTGCTGCCCAACTGCATGTGTTCTTTTTAGTTATAAAAAACAATTGAGTCCACTTAATGCTGTCTATACACACATGGGTATAGGACCGACTACTGGAACATAGGTAGTCTTTTAAGAGCCCAGTCCCCTGAAGAAAACTGACTCTGCTCCTCCCAGCAACCATCAATCACTAATAGTTCTTCAACAAGTGAAAGGACTTCCAGAGGCCCTCCTCATCCATGCTAGGACTGGCTTGTGTACAAGTCTTAGGCACACAGTCAGAGCTGCTTCGAGTTCATGTGTGGAAGGGCTCTGTCATGGCTGTGGAAGGGCTCTGTCATGGCTGACAAATGCCATTTCACTGAAGATGTTCACTACCTTTAGATCTTACAGTTTTATGCCCCCTCTTTTGTGATGATCCTTGAGCTTTAGGGGCAAGGGTATATTATAGATTTCTCATTTAGAGCCAAGCCCTCCACAGTCTTATTCTCTGAATATTGACCAGTTTGGGGTTTCTATATTAATCACTGTATAATGTAAAAAGAAACTTCTCTGATAAGTGCTTAGAGATGCACTAATCTAGGGGTATAAAGATAAGAAATTGGGGCAGTTTGCTATGTCCATTTAGCAGAATAATAGCATTAAATTTTCACCTAAGGGCTATGACCAGCAAGTCATAGGTTTCTGGTGCCAGGGATTGAATTCCACTTTGTGCAGCAGGCCTTAATCCAACCAGGAAGTGGATGGTTACTCCCATAATACTCCTAATACTAGTGGGCATATTTTTCCACACTAGTCATTATTGTAGCTCACAGGGTTCACATCTGGGAAGACTTCTTTTCTCCTCCAGTAGCGTGCATATCAATTTTAGCACCATGAAAGACAGCTGGTATGAATGAAGTTTTCAGGTTAATACCAGCTTGATTTCTCCATATCTTATGAATCAAGTATGTGGTATCTTTGGCAATCTAACCATCAAGTTCTGGAAGGTAACCAAGAGCAATGATAGCAGACTCCAATGCATATTTAAATCAGTTCATTACAGTATGATACATTTCCATTTCTATTAACTTCTAAATAACAGAAAATCCTGATATATACTTTCTAGTCAGGGTTATTGAAATATGTTTTACCAAAATTAAAATTCATTCATTTTTGTGCACTTTGTATAAATACATGTGGTGGTGTATCAAGGCCGCTCATGATACACAGAATAACTCTAACATCACACATTTTTTCTGGGTCCTTTTGTACAGACTATCAGTCCGTATCCTCTCCCCTGACAAGCACTGCTTTAGCTTCTGTTCCTTTACCATAATGTCAAATGAAGACCTTGAAGCTATCCCCTAGCAAGACATCAGATAGCCATCCACACTGTTGTATAGAGTCACAGTCCAACCTTCCATTCGCCACTTCACTCCTCTCAAAAGCACCAACTTAGGAATTCACTGGGCCATGAGAGTAGTGTCAGTTGGGAGATGGAGGAAGTAGAGACCAGGAACCTAGAACAGCACTCTCAGTGACTCAGTGATGTGGAAAGAATATTCATCTGTGGTTGCTACAGGTTCTTTCTAACATCATCATTGAAAATAGCACCTTTACCAACTTTTGGCAACACAAGCTTCAACTAACACTCTCTCTCTCTCTCTCTCTCTCTCTCTCTCTCTCTCTCTCTCTCTTAAATTTAGGACTTCACACATGTTAGGCAAGGAATCTACCACTGAAATACTGAAATACATCCCCAGCTCCTTTAAAACAGGCTTTAAATCCCTGCTACAAAATTAAGGGGGTGTGAAAAGGTATTCACTGAAAACTAGTCTCTGTTCTATCAGCCCTTCATAAAAGGGCTCTCACTTTTCCCCAATTTATTTTCCACAATCTCTTAAATAAATGAATATCTGCCATTATTTTTTGAAAGGTAGCCTCTTCCACCAACATTTATTTTCATATACTTTTTTTTTGGGTCTTTTTGAGACAGGGTCTCCCTGTAGCTCCGGCTGTCCTGGAACTCACTCTGTAGACCAGGCTGGCTTTGAACTCACAGAGATCCACCTGCCTCTGCCTCCCAGGTGCTAGGATTAAAGGCATGCGCCACCACGCCCACCTTCATATACTTTTAATGTGTTTAACATAGATGTTATTTTCCTACCACAAATGGTTTGGGGACTATTGGGGAAGAGGAAGGCTACCAGGGCGAAGGTAAAGGGGACAGAGAGAGAGAGATGAGGGGGGAGTAGGGAGATGGGAAGGGGAATTGCAAAGTATTTATGCATATATAAGATGGAACAATGCAACCGTATATTTTAATAAAAAATTACAAAAAGAGGAACCTGTTCTCTCCACAAGTATTTTATTCAAAGCTGGATAATCTAAATAAATGTTAACCTATGTTAGAAAGGCATAATGAACAATTATTTTATCTATATTTTATGGGTATAACTATTTTCTCACATGTATGTAAGTGTACCCATGTGTACAATGCCCACAGTGGCCAGGAGAGGGAGTCCAATCCCTTGGAACCCGAGTTAAGAATGATTGTTACAAGCCGGGTGGGCGTGGTGGAGCAGGCCTTTAATCCTAGCACTTGGGAGCAGAGGCAGGTGGATCTCTGTGAGTTCAAGGCCAGCCTGGTCTACAGAGTAAGTTCCAGGCCAGCTGGGGCTACAAGGAGACCCTGCCTCAAAAAAAAAAATAAAAAGTTATGAGCCATGTGGGTGCTGAGAAGCAAACAATGGTCCTCTGCAAGAGCAGTTAGTGCTCTTAACCAGTGAGCCATCTCTCCAGACCCACTTGTTTTTAACACTTGATACTATATGACTTTTACAGTCAGGTAGCATGTCTTCCTTTCTGTTTTCATCTACTACATAAGCTGGGATCACTCTGCAGTTCATTTTCTTATCTTTCAAAAGGATATAATCATTTATTCAAGAAACAAAAGTAATTTCCAGAGTTAACACAAATACACCACAGACTTAAAAAATCTAAAGTATATATGAAAACTAAACTATAAAATTTCTGACATCAAAGCTAGAAATCTAGGAGAAAATGGCTATGCCCTGGCCTTAATTAAATGGTTTTTCTTTTGAGTCTCATGTATCTCAAGGTGACCTCAAACTTGCTATGTAGAAAAGCAGGACCCTGAATTTCTGCTTTTCTTCCTTCTGCTTCTAGAGTTCTGGGATCATGGGCATGTGCCGCCATACCCAGTGTATCAAACCTAGGGCTTTGTGCATTCCAGGCAAATATTCTACCAGCTGAACCACATCCCTGGCTAATCAAAGATTTCTTAGGTAGAGCAGCAAAATTGGAGCTCATTCTTGAAAATGATACAGCACCAAAATTAAAAACAAACAGACTTGGAAAGGAAATGCAAACAGAAGCCATGGTCTGGGGTCTGATATTGCGAAACACTGCGGATGGAAGAATGAAACTAGGATCCAGGAAATGTTTCAACAGAGCTAAGGAAGCAAATTGCTAAGTGAAAAATGTACTTAAGTTTTGAAAATATAGCTGATTAAAGAATCCATAAGGATGATAATTGAGTACAGAAAACCACCATTGTAGGCTCCATGGCTCAGAAGGTCTGCAAGGTAGCTTGCAATCACAGTCACCATTTATGACATTCTTCAAGTCATAAAATTATTGAAATCTAAATCTCTAAGGCCCAAATTATAAGTTTGGGGAGATATAACTCATATATCATTCAGGTATTTGTATTAATTTTAGGATTTTATTTCACATTGAATAATTACATAATTATATATTTATGTAATATAGTTAAAATGAAATTAAAATCTTTGGCTCTATTTTTTAAAACATTTTATTTACTATTTTTACTTTCTGTGTATGACTGTACTGCCTGCATGTATGGAAGTGGTCCATGTTAGGCAATGTACGCAGAAATCAGGAGAAGGCATCAGATCTAGAACTGTAGTTATAGACGATTGTTAGCTGCCATGTGGGTGCTGGGAACTGAACCCAGATCCTCTGCAAGAGCAGTCAGTGCTCTTAACTGCTGAATCATCTCTCCAGCCCCCCACAAAAACTTTTTAGAAATAATTATTTGTTTTATTTTATAGTTAAATATGTATCATTAGCTACTTTGATTCAATTTATATTCATAATCAAAATACGTTGCATGTAGATAGTAAGCAAATCTTTATCTCAAACTTTGTTAACTTATTTATATTAAGTCATTTTCATTGATATTTATAAGTGTGCTGGTACCAGTTGAAGCCAGAAGATAGTGTCAGATCCCCTGGAGCTAGAGTATCAGGTGGTTGTGAGGCACCTGACGTGGGTGCTGGGAACTGAACTCCACTCTGCTACAAAATCAGAAAGTGTGCTTAACCATTGAACCACCTCTCCTGCCCCACATGTATATCCACTTAATATACATTTTATTCTCATATAGTATTTTATGCCCACATCTGTTGAGAGCAGTTATTTTAATTCTATGTCATCTGCTTTTTAAAATCATAAATTCCTGTATCACTGTTTTAAAAGGAAAGAATTGGCTAAATTAATAATCATATAAATTCAGAATCAGTTATATAGTGGTTCCAGGATTTTAAGGAATAAATGTATAACAAGTCTTTGAAAGAAGATAGATGCAGTTTTATCAAAAATCAGGTGTTTCCCATTGTGTTTTGTTTATTGCAGTGATTTTAATACAGTAATAATATTTTCTCAGTGCAATATGTGAGCATGCTGACAGGAGATAAAACGGGTTTCGTGTTATAGATGCTTTACTTAAAATTCATGCAGTAGGGCTGGAGAGACGGCCTAGCGGTTAAGAGCGCCGACCGCTCTTGCAGAGGACCCGGGTTCAATCCCCAGCACCCACATGGCGGCCGAGAGCAGTCTGAAACTCCAATTCCAGGAGAACTCCAGTTCCAGGGGAATCCGAGACCCTCTTCTGACCTCCGCGGCATTGCACGACACGGGTGCACAAACTTGCATGCAGACAGTACATTCATACACATACAGAAATTTAAAAAAAAAATTTTTTTTTAATTCATGCAGTATCTCCTTCCTATTCTAGAGAAGTGTCTCACTTGCATCCAGGTTTCCTTTTTGCTGGGCACATGTATATATAACATGGTTTTGGAAACTATTGTAACCATTCAATACAGTTTAATGATTAAGATGGCCAGTTCTGGGTCAAAAGTGCTTGAGCCAGAAACTCAGGTTCATCTATTGAACCTGAAGCTGTTTCTTAACTCTGTAGCTCTTCTTTATCACATCTGTGAAATAATGGTAATTGCTTTTAAGCAGTTCTCCCCATATTGCTGAGCTATTAGATACATATGAAGCCTTTAGAGTATTGTCAAAAATGGACTAGAACCTCATCATAATATATGTTTGTAAATACTGACAAGACATTCTTATGTGTGTCTACCCTTAGTTTAAAATTTTGGTTGACACACTGTGGCATTTGCACTATGCTTGCTCAACCTCGCTTATTCTGTCCACAGTCATAGCAGAGTTCATTTGTTTTAGGGTATTGTGGAAATACTGCAAGCCTGGAACATCATGGCTTTATGTTTTGGCTTGATCGGTTAACAGACAATAATTTTAAGGCAAAGATAGAGTTTGATAAAATTTTTCAATATCGATTTAAGCAAAAGCATTAAAGGAGAGAGCGGCTTAGGAAGACGGCAGTGCACACCCAGGAGGGGCACCCAAGTTTCTCAAGAGACAGAAAAACCACAGGAAGTAATCTTAAAATTTTGATTTGAAAAGTGAATTTTTTCCCATAGCTACCACCCTAACAATATTAGCAAATCTTCTGTGCAAAGAGAGGGCATTAGATTTTTTTTTTTGTTTCAGGTTTTGTTAGCTTGTCTTTTAAATTTTTTCTTAATTCTTCAGATAGAGCACAAGACCTGGTATTTTATATACTCGGAACATATCAACTGAATGAATATGTTACCTCTATCTTTTACAAAGGAACATTTATTCATTCAAAAGTGTTTATTGTTATTAGGTTGACCAAAATTTATTCAATACTATATGTGCCAGATAAAGTACTAAACAAACATTACTGACGATTTTATTTTACTTTTTGTATATTTTTACTGAATTTTTGTGTATTTGGTACAAAACATCTTAATCATCTTTGGACTCAGTATACCCAGACATTCCTCAGTCAAAGTTCATCTACTGGGGTCTAGTCAGCCTACTTAGCCAGTCACTCATTCAAAGACCAGCTCTTCCTCACCCAGAAGTAATCAGCTGCCAATACTACTGTCCATTCCCCAGTTGTAGGCAGGATTGTTGTCTGTTTGAGTTTGCATAGGTCTTCTGCATGGTGAAAACACTGCATCGATTCATATGAGCAAGGTCCCCAGAGCCTGTAAAACTCTATTTCCATATGGTCACTTGCCTCCTCCCTTGGCTCTTAGAATCTTTCTATGACCTCTTTTACAATGGTCCTTGAGCCCTGGGTGGGTAGAGTTTAACACAGGAATACTGTCCAAGGATTCACACTCTAAAGACTCTTATTCTCTCTTTAGCCATGTGTGGCCTTTTGGGATCACTGCCCTCTGTTGCAGAGGGAGCTTCCTTGATCAGAGTTAAGAGATGCACTAGTATTCTTTCTACCCCTCATTCCATTATGTTCTGTGAGCCTTAGGTGTAGAGCCTTAGGTTCCATTGTGGATATGTCACTCAGGACATTTCAAAGACACTTATTCTCTGTGTATGACCAGTTATGGAACTCTGTAATTGTCTCTGTCTGTTAAAAAAAGAAGCTTCTTTCATGAGTGGTGACTGGCATGCTTGTCTATAAATATAAGGATCCATATTTAGCATACAGTTAGAAATTATATTTGTCTAGAGATATGACAGCCTTAGGGTTTTCTCTAAGATCTATGACCTCTCCAGCCAAGTGTATTTGCCTATGTTTACAGCACCATACATGAGTTCCCTCCCATTGGGTGGCTTTAAGTTCAGTTAGGTACCTGTTGATTACCCCCAAGATAAAACTGTCACTATTGCCCCAATGTTGTTTTCTGTTCCAGTTGTGGTTACTAGCTCTTAAAGCTAGTGTGAACAACAGCGAATTATATCTACATTTAACTCAGATGCATTACCGTTTTTATCAGAGTCTGTAAACCAATGTTGTTTAATATACACATATTTACTTTTACTGAGTCCTAAAACACCATGTATCCTGTAGACAGTGTCTAGGCGAAACTGGGTACTTGCTGAATTCACGTCAATTAAAATATCCATTAATCGAATATACACCCGTGTCTCCTCCCACCCATCCCCCTTCCCCATTCACATTTCAGTCCATTTTTCTGATGCAGTCTATCTGTTGTTGTTCTTTTACTATGCATCCTCTCCAAGAAATATTTATATCTGGGTTTGACTAGCATCCACATATGAGAGACACCATTTTGTTTGTTTTTCTGGGACTGGCTGTTACTTCACTAACAAAGGTCTTCCAGCTCCATCCATTACCTGCAAAGTTCATGATGTTGTCCCTCTTTACCAACCGCTGCATAGACCCATTGTATACATTTTCTCTATCCACTCGTCAGTTTAGGGGCACCTGGGCTGGTTCCAGCTTCCTGAGTTAAATGTAGATATAATTCGCTGTTGTCCACATTTGTTTTACACAAAATCTGTAGAGCAATAACTCTTGGGATTGGCACATACAATGTTTCTATAATTTCTCTGTTGTACAGTATCACCTTGTAGCATTCTCTTTAAGATGATTTACGTAAAAATTAAGTTTTTTTCCCAAGTTAATCATATATAGTCACCCAAAACAACATGGGTGAATTTGATGAAATCTGTGCCTTGATTCCACCCATAGGTATATATAATACAACTGTCTTCTGGAGACTCAGGGTTTAAAAAAAAGGGGGGGCGGGATAACGACAGACATGAAACCTTTTCACAAAAAAACCTTACAATTCAAATCTTAAAACTAACCAACGGGAAAAGATTTGTTTGTTCAAACAGGACAAAATGTCACCAACTTAACAGTGAAAAAGAAAAGATACAGCTTTGCATTGAGTAGGAGTACCAAAAAGTGGCAACTGAAAGGTTGACCCTTCTGAACATGAAAGGAAGAAAAGCCTCAGATTGCCATAAACATCGAACCCTTCTGTGGATCTACATGTAACAATATTTATAATGAGTCTAATGAAACTTATACCTTCTAGGTGCCACAAAGGTTTTGATATGAGAGACTTTCTTGCCTACCCCCCCCCCATAGAACAAGGAAGAAATATGACGATGATGAGTCGTTCTCCAACTGTAAATTGGAGACAACTATTATAGAGGTAATCTCTTATAAAACCGGTAAAAATGCCTTTCTTAAATTGACTAAGAGACATAGGAACTATGAAAAGGATTATACTCTGTCAGAACCAAATTAATAATAAAGTCCTTGGGCTATGCACTAGGCAAAGTATATAATGCAGGAGCTCTGACATCAGCAATGGATTGTTCTACCAGGGGGATGTGGCCAGGGGATCCAAGGCCCCACAAAAGGGCTCCTTGCCCCTAAGTTGGGAACCTGCAGGAGGAGAGGCGATAAGACCCTGCTGCCGAAGACCTGGACATTAACATGGGAGGATGTATTGAGACCGCACATCAAGTGTACAGATGGCCTCTGGAATGCAGAGAGAGTGTTTGCCAAAGGCACTAAACCAATGAAGCAAATACGGTCTCCCTGAGTCAAGCAAGACCTCCACCGTCAGACACCAGCTACACCTCCACTGCCTGAAATACTGTGCACCAGAGGCACCATGTGCCTGTATATCCCAAATCTAATTGGCTATTAGGCTCTCTCCTGTAGGAAATAACCCAGGCTGATGCCACAAGCTTACATCCTCTAAGTTAGAGATGTTATAAGCCACAGTAAGACCCTGTCATATTTAAACAGGGGGGAAAAATGTAACTCACAGATTAACTATCATCCAATCATATGTGTCTATGCCAAAGGAACCTACCATAACATTAGTGCTGCTTAAATACCTTATATCTAATTGCTTGTGCTTTCATAGTAGGATCGAAAGGTACTCCTGGACAAACTGTCAGCCCATGAAAGGAAACAGCCAGAATTGACCAGAGTCCAAGTCAACAGCTCCAGAAGAGAGGGGACTGTTTTACTTCTCATCCACCTGGCCCCTTTTCTAAGCCTAGGGAACAATCTGCTGAAGAGGGGCGTGGTAGAATGTAAAGGCTGCGATTGGGGTGAATGGTGAAACTACAGCGATGTATCTGGACATCATTTGACAACTTGATTGAACAAACAACCTGTCACCCCCCACTGGAGGGTGGGGCTGTGGGGGTTTGGGCAAAACAGCCTGCAGATTGTTTTTGCACGAAGGATGCCTGGACTCATGGATTATCACTTATAGCTAAAAAAGGAAAAAAAAAAAAAAAACAGAGAAAGATGCAAGACAGTTACGGCAGAATACATGATCTGGGATGGGGTGGGGGTGGGGGAGAAGGGAAAGGGAAATATGCCTGATCTGAATTGGAAAATGATGTACAAAATGCACAAAGCATCAATAAAAATTAAATTAAAAAAAAAGCTAGTGTGGGACCACCAATTAATGTTCTCCCTTGAGGGACACAGTGTCCCCTGAAACTATGAGAGCTGGTCTTCAGGGAGGAGGCTTCCAGGTCAGTTCCAGCTCCATTTCTCCAAGTTCTGTGCCAGAAGAACGTCCTGTTTTCAGCAATAAGAGTCCTATCTTCAAGTTCTGGGAGGCAATCAAGGACTGCAGCAATAGCCTGTGTAATTGTCTCTTGGACTACCCTGGCAAATAACTTAACAGGAGGTTTCTCCTGTCTGGCACTGTTTCTTGTTATGTAGCCTTCAGCTATACACATGGACACTTGTGGAGATATATATGTAATCTTTCAATAGTCTTTGTTTTTTTTCAAACAAGTTTTATTGAATGTTTTTAAATCAAATAATAGCATTAAAACTATATACACGTAGTTGTCATTTATGCTAATTATTATTTCTAAAGCTTCCTTAAACATATTATCAAATATCGGACAATTGTTCCTTAAAGATTTACAGAGGTAAGTTCTGAGGTCTCTGGTCACAAGGTCTTCATCAATCAATAGTCTTTTGAAGTAATACATTTCCCTTTATTTTTTTTCACACTGGGGAAGCATTATTTATCTCTCCTATCTCTAATGACAATTTTAATTTTCACGATGGGATATAACTTTCTATCCAACCTTTAAAATGTTCTTAGTGCTGCCATAAGTTCCTTGTGTTTATCATAGAGGGGGTTTAAACAAGCTGCATGCTTACTTTTTAAGACTCCAAAAGTACAACGGCATAAGCAATGTTCCCATATAAAGAGGTTGGCAGCTTTACTGGGTATGATTCTCAGTGAACACAGGTTCCTTCCATCTGACGGTCCCTCTGTTTCCTTTTTCCTCTAGCTCGAAAATGGCTGTCAATTTTAGGTAGCAAGTTAGATCATATCACTAAGGAAGGTGAAAATAATAAATATCATTAATGAAAGGCAAAGTTAGCGGTTAAGAGCACTAACTGCTCTTGCAGAGGACCGGGGTTCGATTCCCAGCATCCACACGGAGGCAAAGAACTGCCTTTCAGTCCAGTTCCAGAGGAATCTGACCCCCTCCTCTGACAGCAGCATTGCACCACAAGGGTGCACCTACCTACATGCAGACAGTACATCATATGCATAAAATAATAAATAAAAGAAAAAAATAAAAAAGGCAAAGTTCCATGGACAGTGAATTTCTGTTATGATTTTCATCACCTTCAGTGTTACTGGGACAAATTCCAAAGTTCAAGTTTAGATCTGCTAAGTGCATTATATGCAATGAAAACAAAACTGAGCTACTTAACCAGGGTTTATAGTGAGCTCACAGAAGGTTTAGAGCAGAATGAGGCTGGAGCTAGAGGGTTAACTGGCCTAACTAACAACAGCAAAGAAAGCCAGACAAACTAGAAGGTCCCCAGAGCTTCATTTCCAGTATGAAGAACACTAGGACACTACTGACTACATGCTGTTATTCTGATTTAAACTTATTAAACCCAAGCTGGGCGTGGTGGCGCACGCCTTTAATCCTAGCACTTGGGAGGCAGAGGCAGGCAGATCTTTGTGAGTTCAAGGCCAGCCTGGTCTACAGAGTGAGTTCCAGGACAGCTGAGGCTACAGGGAGACCCTGTCTCAAAAAAAACAAAAAAAAAAAAACAACAAAAAAAAAACCTTATTAAACTTGAATAAAGTGGGGAAAAAAAAACCTCCATTCCACAGCCATCATTTGAGGTTGTTCACAGCCACAAGTGACAGTGGTTACCAAGCTGGAAAGCAGAGAACATTACCATGTCTGCAGAAAGCTGAACTGCACACCACTGCTCTAGAGAGGGACTTTAGCAAACAAATGTAGACCATGGAGCTGGTACATGGAACAGATACTTAATTTTCTACATTTAGTTACCAAGATCAAGTTTCATTTACTTCTAAGTTTAACATAATGTCTAAAGCTTACAGATTTTCTTCCTGTCTTACAGATGAAGAAAGTAAAGCTTGGACCATGGAGAAATCAAGCTGTAAACCGGTAACAAGGAGGTGTTTTAAACATACATGAATCTGAACCACAATTACATGTGGACTTCCCAAGCAGTTATGTCAACCTCAAAGAGGTTTGCTTATTGTTTTCCAATATTTCTCCATCCATTTTTGTAGTGTTACTGTATTTGGTAAGAAAGCTCTGAGCAATATTAAATACTGTAATAGACAGCACTTGATTGATCTGTGCTTCAGAACTGTTGTTAAATATGATCAGGTTGATTTTTGTTATCTAGCCCTATTATTTTAAAAGAATATGTTATCTATAATTTTTATTGATTACTGTTATAAAAATTGATTTCAGGGACTAGGGAAATGGCATAAGGGTTAGAAGGCTTGCTTAGTAAGCACGAAGATCTGAGTTCACATCTCTAGCATCCATGTAAATTCTGGGCATGGCTGCATGTTCCTGCAATACCAGCCATGGAGGATAGAAATAGGTGAAGAGAAATCATGGCAAGCTAGCCCAACCTAAACAATGAGCTTCCTGTTCAGCGAGAGACCCTGCCTTAAAGCAATATGATAGAGCAGGGTAGAAGAATATAGGCATGTCCTGCTCTGGCCTCCACGTGTGTGCAAATGCCCCACCCCACATAAAAATACACACAATGCACATGCAAACTGATTTGATAAGACTCCCTATTCATCGTATTCCTAGGATAACTTACTTGGTCTTTTTCCATTATTCTTCTTTAAACCTACACTCTATTTTTTTTTCAACACTTTTATGATTTTTAAATCCAGAAAGCTAAAACAATATTTCATTAATTTTTGGTGAGATATAAATTCAGACATCCCTAGAGGTGTATTTAATACTAACTCCACAGTTTAGGGCAAAGTACTCAATGTGTCCACATCCCAGTGAGGGCTGGTAACTGTGCCTAGAGAACAGGAGGTGTTCAAAAGCATTAGCTATTCCATCTGTAGACATAAAGTATCATTTTATTTCTTTCCTCACAAATTTCATTTCAGATTTTGGTATTTGTTACCTTTGGATTATTTAATGGGTAAGATTTAATGATTTATGTGTTCTAGAACAGTTTCCACATAAATGTTTCATAGAAATTTAATTTAAAACTTTGCCTGACACAAAAATTTTTTCAAATATTCTTTTTTTTACTTTATTTTTTTTATTGATGCTTTGTGTATTTCATACATCATTTTCCAATTCAGTTCAGACATATTTCCCTTTCCCTTCCCCCATCCCACCCCACCCCATCCCAGATCATGCATTCTGCCATAACTGTCCTGCATCTTTCTCTCAGTTTTTTTTTTCATTTTTTAGCAATAAGTGATAATTTATGTGTACAAGCATCCCTCATGTAAAACCAATTTGCAGGCTGTTGTGCCCAAACCCCCAGAGCCCCACCATCCAGCAGGGGGAGGGGGCTTATAAGTTGATCAAATGAGTGTCCAGACTATATTGCTGTAGTTTCACCATTCACCCCAATCGCAGCCCTTTATTTTACTTGTATGAATTTTTGCCTCATGTAAAGTACACCACCTGCATGTAGTGCCCATGGAGGCCAGTAGAGGGCATTGGATCCTGTGGAACTGGAGTTACAGACAGTTGTAATGCAGTTATGTGGGTGCTGGGAACCAAACCGGGTCCTCCTTAACAAAAGAAAGTGTTCTTAACCACAGAGCCATTTCTCCAGCCTAGTCACAAAGGCTTTTGGTGGTTGTTCTTTATATTTTGTATGGGTAGGGGTGAGGGATTTGGTGCATGTTTTTTAAACTTTCAATTTCTACCAGAAATTTCTATGTGTCTGTCAGAGAGTAAACAGAACCCTCCACTATATTCTAATAGCCCAAGTGATGTGATCAAATGTTCTTATTATAAGAGTTTAGTACTTCACAGAATTTAATTGTATGTCTGATGAAAATAATGAATTTTCCCATAAATATGCTGATTTAAGTTAATAAACTGTGAATATTTGAGTCACAACATAATTAGCATACATTTTAAATGATAATACTCACCTTAAATCAGAAAGTATTATTTGAAATGATAATAGGTAAGCATGAAAATGGAGATAATGTAAATTAAAAACAGAGGACAATTTATATATAAATTGTCCCGAAGCTTCCACCTTCAGGAGGCTCAAAGTCTAAGCCACTTTAAAGGCTACCTGTTAATCAGAAGGCTACACAGCAGAAGAGCGAGCAGCTGTTTTCCTAGACTCTGGTTATCAACTGTTCCAGATGCAGTAATAAAAAACGGGTAAGGAAGTCAGATCTTAAGCTTTGTGCCATGTTTTTTTCAAAAATTTTATAATAAATGACCCTAAAATGTAAACTTAAGATGGACAAAGGCTTATTTGATTATTAGCAGAGAATAGATTAAATATATACCATATGGCGAGTGATTTTATTCCATCTGCCAAAAGTGTATCTAAACATACCATGTGCACACAAGCTTCTGAAGCGAACCTTCTGAAGGGGACCTTGCCTGTGGGATTTTGATGTGTGGCTGAGCTTTCAAGTCACTTGCAAAAGCCACTGTTTTTACCACTTACAGATGAAATCTGCCTGTCTACATTTTTTGGCTCACTCCACATTTATAGTAACATTCTTAGAATTATTTCGACACTCAGAATGATTAATTCAACCAAATACAGCATCTTTCAGAAGATTTACAAGGATGTGGCAGAAGATTCAGAATCACCACTAGGATCTTACATTCTTGCTGAGAAGACACCTTACAGGACAAACAAGAGAGGCATGGCCCGGGGCACGGCACGTTCCTGGACGGATGCAGCGGGAGGACAGTGGCAAGTTCTGTGGAAGTTACTCAGCAGCTAACTTTGGTATTTCTAGTTCAGGCTCTACAAAGGAGAAAATCATAGTGTGGACTTAAAAAAAGAAACTATACTTATTTAAAAATGTCTCATATACGGACGGGAGAGATGGCCTAGCGGTTAAGAGTGCCGACTGCTCTTGCAGAGGACCCGGGTTCGATCCTCAGCAAACCGTCTTTAACTCCAGTTCCAGGGGAATCAAACACCCTCTTCTGACCTCCGCGACATTGCAGAACACGGGTACACAGACCTACATGCAGACAGTACAGTCATACACATAAAAAATTAATAAAAAATGTTTTTAAATGTCTCATATACAAAAGAACCCAGAGTCTACACACAGTCTACACATATTATATTTAGCAAATATAATAAACATCCACTCCACCTAACCAAAAAGAAAGGGCATTTCTTTATCTTTGAAGCCTATGACTGCCTTAGTGGTGGGGTGACACTTCAACATATCAGGATTTTGGTGACCGTAACAAAATAGTGTTTAGGACCACAGAGGAGAGTGATTCAGAGAGTAGTGGCATTCTGGAGGCTAAGCAGAGTCCTAAGCTCCTTTTGCTAAGAAAACAGCAACAGGAAAATACACAGAAGGAAAACTACACTAATGCAAAGCGGAAGATAATGCAACTCCAGTTGTTCTTTTATCTTTTCTTTTCATTTATGCTTAAAGTTGCTTAATGGATGGAAAAAACTTTTTGTACCACTAAGAGGAACAGGAAATTGAGGAGCATTTGAAGGAAAACCCAAATTTTAGACCCATGGTGGGTGCAAGATCTGATCAGCATTAGGTTATATACAGTGAAGCCAAGATGAAGGACAGGGATTCAACGAATAATTTCCAAAAACTGGAAGCAGGAACTGATTGCAAGACGTGGAACAGAAAACCAGGATGACACAGAGGCTGGGACGGAAGGGAGAAAGCCTTTGAAGACGTGGAGATGAGTTAGCTGTGGGTCCTGAGAAAATACCTCAGGATTTCTTTAACATGAGGTCAGTCACTACCATCTTTAAAGGGTCTGAAGGGGCAAAGTCCAGCCTGCTACAGTTAAGAAAACAGAAACAGGGAGGCAGGAAGCAGGAAAGGGGAGACAGAGAAAAGAGGGACATGGAGAGGGACAAGAGAGAGAGAGAAGTGGGGGGAGATATAAGACTACTGTGACTGAAATCTGATGAAGACTAGTCTACTGGTCTCCCAGTGGTAAAATTTTTCAGTGTCTCCTCCATCTTCAAGCTCCTGATCTCTGCGAGTTCAAAAACCCTGCTGTGTTTAGACAATGCTGTGAACAAATCATACAAGAATAGGCACATTTGAGAGTGTGTGCTGGGTCGTTTTTCTCAGTATGACAAAATTAGAGACACCTGGGAGGAGGCAACCTCAACTGATAAATTCCTCAAGCAGACTGGCCTGTGGGCCTGCCTGTGGGGCACTGTCTTGGTTGCTAATTGATGTAGAAGGGCCCTGCTCGTGGTGGGTGTTGCCATCCCCTGATGGGTGGGCCTGGTTTATAAGAAAGGGTGGCACACACCTTTAATTCCAGCACTTGAGAGGCAGAGACAGGCGGATCTCTGTAAGTTCAAGGCCAGCCTGGTCTACATAGTGAGCTCCAGGCCAGCTGGGACTAAAGGGAAAAAAAAGAAAGAAAAAAAGAAAGGCGGCTAATACTGGGTGTGGTAGTGTCAGCCTTTAATCTCAGCATTCAGGGGCTGGAGAGATAGCCTAGCGGTTAAGAGCACCGACTGCTCTTGTAGAGGACTCGGGTTCGATCCCCAGCACCCACATGGCAGCTAAGAACCATCTGTAACTCCAATTCCAGGAGAACTCTAGTTCCAGGGGAATCCGAGACTCTCTTCTGACCTCAGTGGCATTGCGAGACACGGGTGCACAAACCTGCATGCAAACAGTACACTCATACACATACAAAAAAAAAAAAAAATCTCAGCATTCAGAAGGCAGAGGCAGGCAGATGTTTGTGAGTTCAAAGCTAACCTGGTGTACATAAGTGAGTTTCAGAACAGCTGGGGGCTACAGGGAGACCCTGTCTCAAAAAGACACCCCCATACACACACACACACAAAAAAAAGGCAGCTGAGCAAGCCAGGGGGAAGCAAGCCAATAAACAGCATTCCTCCGTGGACTCTGGTTTAGTTCCTCCCTTCAGGTTCCTGTCTGGAGCTCCTTCCCTGGATTTTTCTCTATGATGAACTGCAAACTGAAGTAAGATAAATCCTTTCCTACCTAAGCTGCTTTGGGGGATGGTGTTTATCACAGCAACAGAAAACCAACTAGGACAGAACAAAACACAGATCACGCTTGTGCCATAGCTAGCCTGGCATCTTGATTCACTTGCCAAGACAAGCGAGGGAGAAAAAAGAAGCCGCCAGCGTCTTCTCTCTCTCTCTCTCTCTCTCTCTCTCTCTCTCTCTCTCTCTCTCTCTCTCTCTCTCTCTGAATTCTAGCATATGTGATAACTAGGTCTTCACTCTGCCGGCAAGAAGATCACATAAGGCATGGGGGTCAGTTTCCAATGTCATGGCCATGGTCTAGTGAAAACAGCACTTACAACACAGAGCTGATGCCTGTCTCGGACCCCAGTGGAACTCATTTTAAACACTGGGAAGCGAACTTCTACCCAGCTAAGTGCTAGATGAGAATCACTTAGGTCTAACTCAATATATTCACTTAATGTCAAATATAATTTCTGTTCATTCCTTTATCAGAAATTCTTAAATTTTGAATTTACCTTGTTTTAGGGGCTTGCAAAGAAGTAAGCATCTGGGCTGGAGAGACAGCCTAGTGGTTAAGAGCACTGACTGCTCTTGCAGAGGACCCGGGTTCGATCCCCAGCACCCACATGGCAGCTCCAATTCCAGGAGAACTCCAGTTCCAGGGGAATCTGAGACCCTCTTCTGACCTCCACAGCATTGCACGACATGGGTGCACAGACCTACATGCAGACAGTACATTCATACACATACAAAAAAATAAAATTAAAAAAAAAAAGGAAGTAAGCATCCCTGTTGTGCTCTGATGGTCTCTGGAGGAAAGTAAAGCTACGAACTATGGATATCCTGAGTACCCTGGCAAAGTATCCCACAGTTAATTGCTCAGATTCTAAGTAGTCATCTAGGTTATAGCCCAGCAAGTTGGTAGAACATTAAGAGGAGTAGCATTTACTGCAAGAGAACTGATCTCTTCTCTTCAGTCTTTACTTCATTGTGTGCTAGGAAGGAATCCGAGGATAACCTGAGGAACTCTGTCTGATCTGAGATCAGCTACTGTCATTATCATGAAATCTGTATCTGATGCATAGGCTGGGTTTGAATGACTGCAGTCACCTAAGTCACAAGCACCAGGATTACTTCTGGGAAAACCTAGCTGTTTCCAGATAGTTTCTTGGCAATCTATAAATAGGCCAAATGGCTATGGTCATATGTGCCATTCCGCAAATGTCCCTGGCTCCAGGGATGTGCCTCTTAGATGTTTGCTTGAGATAATTCAGGTGCAGTTTGGCTTTGCTGAAGTCATTTTGTCCTGGCCAATAGAAATATCCTTTCTTCTGACACAAACTGTGGAGATCCACTTGTTCTTGCTGCTTTTTCTGGCATGATGTCACCCAATAAATGGCACTCAAGTCTTTGTCTGCATCTTGTTTCTCCAGTCTTATGACATCTCAGGGCCAGTTCTCAGAAACTTAGACCAAAGCAATGCCAAACATCTAGAGCTAGGGTAACCCCTGAATGTAGCAGAGATGGAAATGAGCAAGACTGACTGATATACACCATAGCACAGGCTCTGGGAACAGAGTGCTGCCATAAGAATTTGTCGTCCATCTCTCCTCTTCAAGATGACCCCAGATGAGGATCCTGCCTGTGTCTAATTTCTTCATTCTGTAAAGGAGTTAAGAGCAATATAGTCCCTGATGGGTCTGGGGGGGGGGTCTCAGTGAGCTTTTAGAACAATGTATGACAAATAACATCAGGCAATGTGTATAAGCTACGGCGGCTTGCTACCTTTATGCTTCCCGCTCCTTGCTTTCACTTTTCATCCTTGTAACCTTTCCTTTGTTCTCTCCCTCCATTCTTCCCTTCCTTTCTCCTCTATTGTCTTCTGTGTAGGTTTCTATGTACATGCCAGACAGCATTATATTGAAGTCTGTCAAAGACCTGCTCTGTTTATTTTACTCCCAATACAAATCTCATGAATAAGAACTTCCCTAGAATACTCCAGGGTTCTGAAAAATACTAATTCAAGCTGCTGTTTGAAATATGATCTAGGGACCAGTAATGACATCAATTGGGAGTTTGTAAGAAATGAGACTCGTAGACATCCACTCTATCTCTCCAGAATACTGAATCAAAATCTGCATATTAACAAAACAGCCAAGAAATGTAAATGTGTATAAGATGTGAGAAGTATCAACTGATGCACCTTAGATGATGTGTAAATTCTATGATTTTTGCAGATCTCAGAATATGATAAATATATTTCAGATAGAGGAAGATTCCTATAGATAGACCTTGGGGACCCTAGACAAAACAAGGTCAGTCCCTCCCTAAAGCTGTCTAAAATGAAGTCACCCAAACTTCTGAATATCTTACAACAAGTTACAATTGAAATAGCATATAGAATTAAAGTTGCTAATGAGCCCTTCTTAGATACAGAGAACATATTGGTTATTCTGGTTAGAACAATGCCATCAGAATGGTACTTAAATGTTGAGGAATGAAGCAAAATAATCAAAATTTAAATGGTGGAAAGCCAATATAATTCAACTAGCATTGCTGGATTTGGAAACAGAAGTAGACTGTGGGTTAAAAATTCAGGCAGTCACTGGAAACTGCAAAGCAGGGATCACAGTCTCCCATAGGACCTTGAGAGGGGTACAGCTAAGATGACATCTTGATTTTAGCCCCTTGAGACTCACTGAGTAGGAGCTGCAGAATTACAGCAAAGACTTATGTTAGGCCAGTTGGTTTGTTGGTAATTTATATATTAAGAAGCCATTTATTTCAGCTTAGTTCTGTAGAATTGTATATTTGGACATTGTGAGAAATTTCCTAATATGAAGAAAGTACTTCTTGATGCTCACTGCCTAACAGATTTTCTGGCTTTGAAAACTGGGAAGAGTATTTTAGAAAAAAAAAAACTTCTACTTAGCCACATATTCAATTTTTCTCACAGTAACATTCAATTTTTCCTCTTTTTTTTTTTTAATTAGTTTTTTGACCCTTAGTGCCTTCTTATGAGGAGATTATATAAGGAGCTAAAAAGCTAAAGAAAGCCAAGGAAGACAAGAGAAGTTAGATTTCTAGGAAATGCATTCTGTTTCTGATTAGTCATGTCCTGTTAGACTGATATATAACTGAGGTGAATAGCACTGTCATGCTGAGTGAAGAAGAAGATGAGGAATGGCCACAAGGTGCCAACCTTATTTTCTAAATGCCAGGTGATATGTGTTTAAAGGGATAGTGTGGTAGGATTTCATCTCCATTGCATTCTGAGGAACATGAACTGAACAAAGACATCTATTATGCTGAAATTATTAAGAAAGCACTATGTATGTTAAGTAATTCTAAAGTACATTTCAGTAAAATAAGAAAAAGTATTACCCTTGACAGATGATTCCAATCACTTCTTCATAGTTCCTTTGTCTAGTGTGAAAAACCAAACCTGCCCTCATGGATCATAGCTTCGATTTTGTATTTTAAATTCAAATAGGCAATTCATATTCAAGAACGCACATGCTTGATGGTGAAATGCTTTAAAAATGATTACTGCAAGCCAACAGTATGCTGAGAAAATGAGTGGTTAAGCTTTCAAAATTGCTGTGTATAGATGGTAATTCTCAATTATTCCACTAGTAACATTCCTGATAGCAAAAGGACTGCACAAAACCTAAAGGAAAGGGGAAAGAGAATGGGAACTACAAGGCGACCACGGGAGACTTCATGACACTGGAGAGCCACCAAATCCTACCTGTGTTTGTCCATATGTGTGAGCATTCATGTCTTTAAAAACTTAGCTGTATCTTTGTATCTGAATGCAACTGTGCTGTTATAATGGGAATCTCTTAATGGGCTCTAGAATTGACCTACCACTTATATTCAGACATTGTAATTACCATATATGGGTGGAAGATATGTATTCATATTTTAGAGTAATATAAAGTTAAAGGAAAAAAATGTGAACCCCAAAACATATTTTAGAATTAGCATACAGTTTATTCCCAGAGGTCATAATTTTGATACACATGTGTTGTTTATACAGGCATAATTTGGAGTAATACAAAGGGGAGGGAACAACAACAACATAAGGACTGGGTCAAAGAACTGACTAATACAGTTAAATTCTGCCCAAAACAACAAGCCTCTGCAGAAAATATTCTTGGAAAGACTGAGAGAAAAATGTAAGACATGTATGGCAGAATGCATAAACTGGGGTGGAGGAGGGGCAGGGAGAGGGGAATGTATTCAAAATGGACTGAAAAATGACATATGAAATAAACAAAACATCAATAAAAAGAACATAAAAATATTTTTTAAAAAACTTAGCTATGGACTCTGAGTTACGGGTCTGTACCACTTTAGATCATCTAAATGTCACATGTGAAAATGTGAATATTATGCACTTATTTACTTGATATCAGCCAAAATGAGGAAACTGAACTATGCATACTGGTAGAAGAGAAGACAAAACTTAGTAGAATCTCCTCTTCCTCAACAGATTTGCCAAGCCTTCCTGTGCCTATAAGGCTAAATTGGATTCTGGATCTTATTAAAATACATTCACTTCCCTTTGTAACTTTCAAATATTCTGAAACATTAGCTTTTATCTTTGATGTAATTAATACCAGACAAATCTTCCTGACATACCACTTTATCAATGTCCTCCTGGTTTACTAAATGGCTTTCTCCATCTCATTATATTTTCCTTTTTTGCTTTGGTTGGTTTGTTTAGTTTGGTTTTGATAGGGTCTCCCTAGTCCCAGTCTTCCTAGAAGTCACTATGTACACCAGGCTCTATCGCATAGAGATTGACCTGTCTCTGCCTCACAAGGGCTAGAATTAAAGACAGGTACCACGATACTTGGCTCATTGCATTATCTTTTCAAATAGCATTTTTGACCATCAGTTACATTATAGATAGTCTTGGGAAGTAGGCAGGGGAGAACAGTCATAGGCTAAGAGGGGTAAGGTATGGTTCATGTGTTCATGAGGCTTATAATCAGATAGCCGACAGGAAATGTGGATAAATTCACTGTTGAGTGGAGGGGAACATTCATGCTGAACTTGGAATCTCGGTTGGATCTTGCAGGGTAAACATGAAGCTTAAAAGGCAAAGTTGGGAGGAAGCAGTGATTTCAGACAGAGAGAAAGGCTCAGAATCAAAAAGCAAAGGGCAACTCTAGGAGTGGCAGCTGGTCTGCTTGGCTGGATCGGGGAATATCAAAGATTATGTGAAAAGTGTGCCAGGAACAGCTAGATGGTTGTCAGGGCTTAGGCTGACAGCCCTGAACGACTGTTTGTAGAACAGCACAGGGAACAAGGAGATCTCAACGGGGCTCTGACAGGTGGTCCCAGCTCACTTCTAGGCTATGGGAAGGCTTCAGATGCACCACACAAGCTTGAGAACACTGGCAAGGAAGAGCTGGGAAGTTTCCACAGAGGGCTGGGCCAGTATTAAGCAAGGAAAGGAAATAAATGTAATCTGTAGATTTGAGAAGTAACATAGAAAAGTCAAAATTGACGCTGAACCCTGCCACTAACTGCAAACCAGCTGGTGTGATTAATGTTGAAGTTCACCAGCAAGGGGGGTCTTATGAGCAGGGGAAACGATGCATTCTGTTCTGCTGTGGGAAGTGAGGTGCCAGTGAGGAAATGTCCAGAAGACTGTTAGAGTGTGCTTCAGGAGAGAGACTCACATCAGACAAGCCTTCAGAGGCAGCTCTTAAAGTCATGGGTGTGAAAAATGTCACCTACTGAAGGAGTTATGTAGGGCCATGAAGAGTTCTGAGGAATGGAAGGGTCTAGACAAAGAGGCACGAATGTTACTTACCATTATCATTAACCACTAGGAAAACTGAAGCTTTAGAACTTAAAGACTTTAAGGACATAGTAATACAGACAGAAGAGAGATGTGCCCAGGAGGGACCCTAATGACCCTTTTGTCAGAGTTGACAAATCATATGTGCCCACATGCCTCAGAGCTGGGGAAATGTGAAATGTCTCTCATACCCTCAAAACCAGCCCTCAGAGCCCAGTTTATGCTCTGTCCTTTCTATCATCTCTGCCTAATCTTCCCAGTATGTTCTGTTCAGCTCATTAAAATAATTCTCAGAGAATAGAGGGAAGTTTGTAGCCTGCCAGAAGGTATAGGCATGAATGGGCCACAAATGAACCAATGGGGAAAGACACTGCTTACTGGTAGGGCTGAGGCAGTCTGTTCCATGCAAAATATCCTTAAAATATACTTGGCTTCCCCTTCAGTGATCACACCCTTAAGGTTGCTAGCAAATTAAAACACACACTTCTTTTTCCCCATGGATTAGCAATTTAAGCTTATTTTACAAGATTCTCATGCCTTTCACACTTTTAATTTCTAAAATCTGAAATAACTTCTTCCTCCATTATTGGCAGTATTCTATAAAAAGTATCTTTCAAACAAAGCTTTTCTCTTTTTGATTCAAAGCATGCAGTCATTGTTCAGAATAAACTATGAAACTACAAAACATAAGCTCCTTACACTGCCTGTCTCATATCCACTAGGCAGCATGGCTCAGGCCACAAGGCCAATGTGAATTCTTGCCATTATCTACTGGAAGTGCCAAGGGCACTCCACCAGGCAGAAACTACATGGTCTCTTTTTTCAACACCTAATTTATATACAGAACGCCTAAGCTGATAACTGCTAGGACATTCACCTTGAGCCACTTTGAGTTCTTGTTTAAATGGATCCATCAACAGTGTTGCAGATATTTTTTAAGGGAATAAATCCTGATATGAATGCATTTAAAATCACTTGCTGTCTTATAATGATCACTCCATCTGAAGCTCACTGGAATTTTACTGAGATGGAAGAAACATAGCACATCCAAACATATTGAAAACGCTGCATTTTAGTGAAGTAAGAGACCGTGAGATAGAAGCTGACAGTTCAGACTCCATTAGGGAGGAGGAGCAGACCATACAGTCTGGACTTCACCCTTTATTCACTCTAAAATAGTTTCCAGTAAGGATAGTAAATCTTTGGAGGGGGAAAAAAACATCTTTCATAGAGCTTTAGTTTAGTACTTTACAAGATTAATAAATACAGGACAAAGAATAGTAAATTATCTGCCCCTTCTCTCTCTCTCCCTCTATGTGTATCTGTCTGTGTGTCTGTCTGTCTGTCTCTCTTTTCTCCCACCCCTCTTCTCTCTCTCCTAGGCAACACTTGACCAACTAACTATAACTCTAGTTCAGATGTTTATGCTTGGGAGAAAACATTTCTATTTTGGACTGTATAGCTCTCATCAGCATTTAGTTTTAGAAATAGAAACTTTTTTAACTCAGAATTTCTAACAGAAAGACAGATTCTCGTTTTGATGATGACAGCTGATTTGGAGAAAATGTTTATTTCCATTTTAAAGTCTTCAAAGATGTGCATATAATAACTTTCCTTGGAAACAGTATTATAAGGGGGAAGACACGATCAATTTTGGATTTGCTTTGCACAATTCTTATAAAAAGCTTCCTACTTTTCTTTGATAAGTTTTGTGACACTGATGCAGGCACCCTGTCCCACTGCCAAGCTAGAACCTACTCTGCTTTTTATCCTAGTTGGAAACCTTTAGCTCTGAGGGCTGGTTTTGAGAACATGAGACATTTCACATGGGGAACATGTTCCACAGTTTATGCGGGGGAGGGGGAGTTATGGAGGGGAGGGGAGAGTTCAGGGGGATTTCCGTTGAGTGTTGTGCCTACTCTGACTTGGTAGACTCATCAACACCAAGATTCTCGTGCCATGCCAGGGATGGAGGCATTTACTGCAAGGGCTACAGGAAGTGTTCTCAGGCAGGATTGGAGACCTGAAGCCTCCACTCCAGCCTTGAGCATGGAATCCAGCTCCTGTGCTAGTCACGTGTGACCAGGTACCCTCACAGCCTTCTCTACAACTCAGGGGGCTCCAGATGCCTAGCCCTGACAGCTGAATTATTTTCCCATTGTCTGTACTAAGATTTGTGTCTGAATGATCCTTTATATTCATTGTTCCATCTTGATATTGCCACTTTTCCTTCTAAAGATGCAGCCAAAGCACTAAACAGGGCCTGAGGCCATCTTATTGTCTGACAAATGTCCTACTCTAAAGAATAACAATTCTTGAATTCTAGGTCAAGGGCTTTGCCAGTATACTACCTAACTCAACTGTCCACTTATCAGCAGCATCACCTTGGCCAAATTAATAAAATCCATTTTATCTCAGTTATTTTCATCTATAAAATGGGAATGGCAATTGCATTTTTAGGATTACTTGTAACATGATTAAGACAGGGCTTGGTATTCCATTAAGTTTTCCAAAATGAAATCTATCATCATGGTTGCTATTACCTCTATGCTGAGCCTAGTCCACAGCTGAGTACTCACACCAGCTGAGTACCAACCACATCCCACAATGTGGTTATTAGAGCCTCTTCTGCCTCACTTCTACTGCTCAGCCTCCACTGCCTGTCAGTCTTTGTGCTTTTGCAGCTCAGTGGCACAGGTCATTTCCTGATCAGCCACGGCTACCCTTTCTACTTTTGGAACACTAGTCACTGTCTGTGGCGCACTTCTTTTTATAATGTGGACTTTCAAAAGTTATCAATCAGAGCACTTTCATTGTGTTGAAAAGCACACCTTAATATCTTACAATGATATAACAGGAAACACAAAGTGTCTGAAGTTATTTTGCCAGCTGTACTGGAGTCCAGTTGAAACCAGAGATCTTTAGACTTTCTGATGGGAGGGAAAGTAGAGATAGAACTGAATGGAAAAGGGGAAAGAAATAAGCTCAGTTCTCGTAGTTAGTTTTAAGATTTGGATTGCAAGGTTTTTTGATAAAAAGTTTTCATATCTATCTATATCCCCTTTTTTATTTTAGGTTTTTAGTTTTGACCCATGAGTCTCAAAAAAGCAGTTGTATTATACATACCTATAGGGTGGAATCAAGGCAGAGATTTTATCAAGTTCACTCATGCTGTTTTGGGTTACTGTATGTGATTAACTTGGGAAACAAACTTTATTTTTAAATTAAATCATCCTATTGGTGAAAGAGATTGCTACCAGGTGATACTATATGACAGCAAAATTATAGAGAACATTTGTTTATACCAATCCCAAAGTAATTGTTATACAGTTTTTAATTAAAGCTAATGTGGACAAAGGCAATTTATATCACCAGTTAACTCAGATGCATTACCGTTTTTATCAGCCTTTAAACCAATGTTGTTTAATATACACATATTTACTTTTACTAAGTCCTAAAACACCATGTATCCTGTAGACAGAGTCTGGGCAAAACTGGATACTTGTTGAACTCACGTCAATTAAATATTCACCAATCGAATATATGTAGGATTTGTATGTTCCAACAGGCCAGAGTATCACCAACTTAATGGCTGAGAAAGAAAATGCAGCTTTGCAGTGAGAGGATGTACCAGATAGTGCCAGCAGAAGGATGACTCCTCTGGGCATTGTAAGGGAAGAAATGCCTCAGATTGCTATCAGACATCAGGCCCCTCTCTAGGATTCCTACTAGTAACAAACTATTTTTAATAATTCCTAACGAAGCTTTACCTTCTAGGTGCTGCAAAGGTTTTATACAGAGACTCTCTTAACCTCCCCCCCCATAGAATAAAGGAGAAATAGATGATGATGAGGTTTGTTCTTCTCCAGCTGTAGATTGGAGCCGCTGTTATAGAGGTATTCTCTTTGTAAAAATCGGTAAAACTAACCTTTTTAATTGACTAATGGACATAGAAATCTGAAAAGGATATCTCTATTCAGAACCAAATACAATGCTAAAGTCTCCTTAAGCTCTGCACTTAAGCAAAAAATATATAATCAGGAGCTCTACATCAACGCAATAGGATTTATTCTAACCAAGGAGATGTTGGCCAGGGGAATTCAAGCCCCCACAAAAAGTAAAGGCTTCCTTGCCTCCAAAACTGGGATATCTGCAAGGAAGAGAGGCAATAAGGCCCTGCTGTTGAAGACCTGATATAAACATGGGAAAAGATGTACAGAGACCGCACTTGAAGTAGTATGATGTTCTCTGGAATGCCAGAGAGTTGTTACCAAAGGCCACTAAACCAATAAAAGCAAATATAGGTCATCCCCTGAGTCAAGCAAGACTTCTCCACAGCACCAGCTAACACCCTCATCTGCCTGGAAATACTGTGCAGCAGTTGGCAGCCATATTGTCTGTATTATCCCAAATCTAATTGGCTATTAGCTCTCTCCTTGGAGGAATAACCCACAGCTGATGCCAACAGTTTTACATCCACTAATGGTTAGGAGGATGTTATAAACCACACAAAGACCCTGTCATACATAACAGAAGAGAATCAGTAATTCATGGATTAACATACCATCCAAACATCTATGTCTTATACCAAAGTAACCTACCATAAACACTTAGTACTGTTATTAATACCAATATATCTAATTGTGTGTGCTTCATTAGTAGGATCGAAAAGGCTATATATTAGTACTGTTTAAATACCTATAATATCTAATTGCATGTCTTCATTAGTAGGAAATGAAAAGTTATTGCTGACAAGCTGGCAGCCCAGAAGAAAACAGCCCAGAATTAGACAGAGACCAAGACAACAGCTACCAGAAGAAAGTAGATCTGTTTTGCTTCTTATCCACCTGTGCCCCTTTTCTAAGCCTAGGGAACAATACGGCAAAGAAGAGCGGGTGCAGTAGATGTAAGGGCTGCGATTGGGTGAAATGGTAGAACACTACAACAATATAGTACTGGAACTCATTGATCAAACTTGATTGAACATACACAGCCCCCCCTGATGGATGGTGGGACCCAGAGCTGTGTGGGTTTGAGGCACAACGTTGCTCGCAAATGGTTTTACATGAAGGATGCTTGTACTCACAAATTTCACTTATTGTTAAATAAAATGAAAAACAAACAAAAACAAAAAAACAGAGAAAGATGCCAGAAAAGTTATGCAGAATGCCATGATCTTGGGATGGGTAGGTGGGATGGGGGGAAGGGAAGGGGATATATGCCTGAACTGAATTGGAAAATGATGTATGAAATACACAAAGCATCAATAAAAATAAAAATAAAAAAAAAGAAAGAAAGAAGCTCAGTTCTGTCCTCACAGTAGCTTAGCTCCTGAAGAATTCCCAAGGACTCGAAGTTTGGCTAATGGAATCAATGTCAACAGAGGGAAGCCCAAGCTCAAGACTCTAGCATAAGTTGCTGCAGAGATGATCAAGTCCTGGCCAACTTGAAGCAGACCTTGAATATGGAAGCAGGCCTTGCTTACAGTAGAAAACTCCTCACATGCCATAATCAAATTGACATGCCACAGTTGTAAAACTGCCTGAATATCAGCATTTCTATTATCAAATGTATATGTGTATGTCTTTGTACTCCATCTTCCCTGTTTTACAGTACTTTCTACACGAGGGTCTAAGGCTACATCCAAAACTGAGCACCTCATCCATAACTGGCGGTTAGCATCTGTCACTGAAATTAGTGCGGCAACACTAGTCAGGGCCACATAGACATACCCACTTGTCTATGAACTTGCTACCTTTAAAATGATTTCCTTTTCTAAGTGTGACTTCATCTGGCCAATCTTGCATTAGTTTCTTAGTGCTGATAAGTGGCTTAAGAGAATGTGTCTTAGTATTTTATAGTCCTGGGGGTCAGAAGTTTGTAACGGGTCTCAGGAGGTCCTCCTGGAGTCAACAGGACTCAATCTAGTTTTTAGATTTTCCAGTTTCAGTATTTCTTGGCTCACAATCCATGCCCTCTACAGGGCCGGTGACATCAGGCCAATACTTTCCATTCCACACTGCTCTCTCTGTCTTAGATCCTGCACCTATATTTAAGAATTATTATAGTTAGGCTGGAGAGAAGGCTCAGTGGCTATGAGCACTTACTGCTCTGGAAAGCATATTGGGCAGCGTATAACCAACTCTAACTCCAGCTCTAGGGGATATGATGTCCTTTTATGGCTTCTCCTGGCACTGCACTCTGTGCACAAATCCCACAAACATATACATATAAATAAAAATAAATCCTTAAAATATTGTAGTCATTTTGTGTCTACTAGAACAATTTATTTAAAATTTGGTTAACTAGCAACTATCATTCCACTGTAATTTTTCTTTTAATTAAAATATGATTTATTGTATAAAGTTTCAATACTAATAATTATTTCTTTCCCAAGAAGAAACACTTGAATTGTCATATCTGATTACAAACAAAAGGAATCAAATCTACATGCCAAAAGTACAAAGAAAAATCAACAACATGGTAAAAGCAAATAAGCAATCCCCACCAAACACTATGAGTCCTACAGAGGACTCCCACAATGAGATCTTTCTGGAGGTAACCTAGGACACAGATCTCTTTATATATCCTTTGCTCTCTGATCCATTCTGGAGGCAGGTCCTTTACTCTCTGATCCATCCTGGAGGTGGGTCCTTTGCTCTCTGATCCATCTTGGAGGTGGGTCCTTTGCTCTCTGATCAGTCCTGGAGGCGGGTCTTTTGCTCTCCACTGTAATATTAATTTACCTTTTTGTGTAACTCAACACATTCACAAGTTTCAGAATTAGGACATAAATAGGCACTGTTCTGCCTCCCTTGCCATGTTATGAAATAGATGAAGCCCAGTTTTCACATGGAGTGAGTTAGGAAAATGAAATGAAAGTAAATAAATCATGAACAGCATTGCAACAGGTGACAGAAAAGCCAGAACTGTGTCTCATAGTATTATCTATTACGCAGGTACCCCCCCAGGGCAAATCCTTGGTCCTTAACTTTTAAATACAAATTGTGTCTCTTTTGACTTCCTAGATGTAGTCATACCGGCCTTCGATTTAATTAACTTACAAATATATTTATATTTCCTAAGACTAATCCTAGCTCCGACATCTGTCATATGCACACAACACAGTGCACTGTGGAGATCAGAGAACAACTCAAGGGAGTTGGTTCTCTGCTTCCCCCATGTGGTAGATAGAGATGAACTCAGGTCTTTGGGCATGGTGGCAAATGTTCTTTCTTATCCCCTGAGCCATCTCACTGGGCTTGCCATAAGCTTTATGTTTGTATTAACAGCTAGCCTTGTGTACTTCTTTTGTTCACTTCACAGACATTTTGATATAATATTTCCAAAATCAAACACATTAGTTTATCCTTAAAATCTGCTTCTAATTTTAAGTTTCTTATTTTAATTTTGTTAAACTGCTCACCTTCAAAACATGGATGGCCTCTCTAGTTTTGTGAATTCTTCTTTGTCATTAGTACTGGAGACTGAACACAGGGCTTTGTGCTTTGTGCAAAGCTAGATGAGTACTCTATCACTGAGCCACATCACCAGCCCTTATCTTTGGATTTGTAACTGAATTTCTATTTCATCTCCTTTAGTGGCCTTCATTCTAACCTCCTTATCAGTCTATCCTGGATTCTCTGAAGAGGTTAACCTAGTGTTTGTAGGAAACTCGTCATGACTTTTTATAACACTGAAGTCTACTGAACTGCCTAACTTTAATGCCAACACTGCTAAATGCTTTCATCTGGCGACATGCATAGGGACATCCAAGGCCACAACCACTATGACTTTTCACCAGGCCAAATTCTGTCCATTCTTCAGATTTCAGTTTCCCCAGACTTCCTTTGAACTTTACTAGACCTCTCTTGAGTCTGGACAGATAGCTTCCCGCTCTGTTTCCCTTTACTGTGGTTATTGGTGAATACTATCTGGTGGCATTTCATGTTCATCTGATTTCATATGTGTTTCCAAAGGGCTATCATAAAGCAACATGTTATCCCCATGTTCAGAAGAGGGTATGGCAGAGAGTTAATGGGTCAATATGCTTTATAAGATGATCAAAGTGAATGGCAAATTACATTGAGACCTAGGAATAAATACTGTTAGCAACAATATAATTAAATATAATTAATTAGATTTCTATTGGTGTCTTTTTTTATACATGGTCCACTCTGCTTTACCAAGTACTTAAAATCATACCCAAGCCATAGGCTGTGCCCAGGGCCAATATTATTCTATACAGTCTGATAGTGATTACTTTATGGCTGCATACTAAAAGCAACTGAAGGGATTGAAAATTATTGCTATTCATGGACCAAGCAGATGACCCATTGTGTAAAGTTCTTGTGCACATGTGAGAACTGGAGTTTGGATCCCCAGAGTCCAGATAAAATCCAAGAGAACTTGGTAGTCAGTATGTAATTCCAGCACACAGAAGGTAGAGATGAGGAAACCACAAAGCATTTTAGCTAGCCAAACTGGGAAGTTCTGGGTTCAGCAAGAGATCCTTCCTCAATATATAAGGTATAGAGGATCCAGGAAGCTACCCAAAATCAACTCCCAGCCACCATATGCACCTGCACACACATGTACCCACACATATCCAAATACATATCACATATATACATATATTCTATATATGACATACATATGACTATCTAGGATTACATCTACAGAAACTAAATAGGGCTTGAAAGTAGGAAAATATACTTGTTTCTAAATTTCTACATGATTTTAATGAGCAGACAGAGTTAGAAATTACTGGTGCAGTCTTACTTAAAAAATCCCCTCAGGGAAACACGGGCTTTTGAGAGCATATAGTCCACAAACATCTAAACAGCCCGAGATTCCCATTTCCTTGGGAGACATGTCATTCCATTGGATCATACAGAATGTTTATCAACTACACCCACTATTTGTCATATATGTCAGCTAGAATGTTAAAGTCCAATTACAAGATGGAGGGCTTGATTAGCAGCAATTCATATGCCCAAGATAACAACTATTTTATTAAAATCTATGTACAACAACTTTTGGGGAAAGCACTGAAGATATACTACAAATTTTATTTCATGAATTGAACCAAAGACATTTTAAATAATATTTCAGTTCTTTTTGACATCATTATACTTGAATTTCTCCAGCAATTTCAGCAAATGTATTTTTAACTTTAACAAACAGTAAGCTTTAATGTATTTCTGTTTGACATAATGAAATTTTATAACTCCCACAGCTTTCTACTTTTTGATATTATATAAGAAGCCTGTAATTTTATATGCCAGAGAAGGCAGAGCACCTGAGAATAAACGCCTATTCAAACCTGGAGAGCAATATCTGAAGATGTAGTTAGGGTCAAAATTCACAAGAAAACAAGAGATGCTCAAATATACATAACTGAAATGCGTTTTTCTGATTATACCTTACATTTCACATTTTTCTAAAAACTGTCATCAGTACTTGCACAGGATCTGTCAGTGCACAGATATTCACAGTGCTAACCTAATATTTCCAGAACTCAAAGATCTGGATATTTGAAACTAGGTTTTTAAAAAATTGGAAATGACACTTGAAACATAAATAAATAATTCTAATTACTATTATCTGGATAATAAGATATGATATAAAACTCTTAAAATGACTGAAATTAAGTGAAGGAAGCATGGCTCTCCAGCATGTCATTTTTTAATGAAGAGTGCAAAGAAGTATAACTATATTACTTACACAAAATGAATTTTTGTAATTTTGAAATTTTATGAAGGAATCCTTAACATTAAGGCTGACAGAACACAAAGGAAATGTTAACGAAGATTTATCATGGGACAGTTCTACATGGTAAGTACAGATTTGCCTCTGAATTCATTTCTACTTTCTAGGTTGTCACTTCAATTTAAATGCCCCAGGAAATCCCAGGCAACATCCTTTCTAGCTCTCTGAGAAACCTCTATCACATTTCCCAATGAAACTTTTTATTGCCCTTGAAATCTGGAGCATCAATTCCCTTCTTTGAAAGCAAAGTATCACAAGCCTCTATGTGCATGCGTTAGAGTCATATGCTTATGCCTTCCAAGTACACTCTCTCTAATGTGTAGCAGCATGCTGCACTGGCTCATGAGTTTGCACAGAGGAATATGAAACATGGCCTCCTTGTCCTTTAAGGATAAAATCAACAACAGCTGGACTATCCTTAAAATAAATCACAATGTTTAACCTACAGTATGTTCATGACATATGAGAAACTGTATTTGGTATTCACCCTCAAAGATAACTGAAATCATGTCACTTACAGGAAAATAGATGCAACTGGAGATTATTATATTAGGCCAGTTAAGTCACACTCAGAAAGACAATCAGCCTGTGTTTTCTCTCATTTGGAGATGGGAAATTTTATAGAGATTTTATAGATTCGATAGAGACATAATAACATGTATGCATAGATAAAAAGAAAGGAGAAATGGGGATTGCCTCGAGTATAAAGGGGATTAGCTAGAGAGGAATTGCAGGATTACAGGAGAGAAAGGAGAGGGCCCTGTGGGGGAGGGGAAACATGGTCAAAGAACATTGTACACCTGCATGAAAATATCCTCAGGAAACAGTAATATGGACAATGAATAGAGACCAATAAAAATGTAAACTTCTTAAAAACAGTAAAGAATCAGAACAGCTTTTAACAAAGTGCATACCACAAAACCACAAAGTTTTGTCCAGTTAATATAATGCCATGAATGTTTTCATATCAATAACTATGAATTTCTTCATTTTCCTTCATCTACTAAACCATATTTCATGGTAATGAAGCAGCAATATATATATTTGGCTACAGATGGGCATTCATTATAGTGGGTTTCTAGTTTGCTTCTTGTATTCTATGATAATTTCTTGTATGATAATTTCTATTCTTACAAGAAAGTAAACTTCTAATCTTGCAAGAATATTCATGTGAGGATATGTCTAAAGAGAACTGTGTGGTCAATGAGTTCCCTTTTAAAAGTGTTTGAAAGGTGATCTAAAACTGAGCTTCACTAGCTGGATTTCCCGCCCATAGTACGTGAGGCCACACACTGGTTTGCATTCATTCTCATCAGTATTATCCTATGCTCTAAATTTTTGGTAAACTGCTAGGCAAAACTTTAGCAGATTCATATGCACTTCTTAGATTACAGACATTCCAACAAATGGTTTCAAATGTTTATTCATCTTCCATTGCCTTCTCGGGTTTTTGTGATCTGTGTGTCCACATTCCCTGCTTTTCTTGTTACTAATTTGACTTGCTTTTACTTCTGTACATATATTTGTACTATGTATGCTTTCCTTAAACGGCAAAAAAAAAAATCTCCAGTTCTAGTGCTGATGCTTTACATATTGAACACTTTATTGTTTAAGATACATTTAAATATTTCAAAAAGTATGAATTTGTCATATATTTCCATACAGTCTTGGAGTTCTATGTCATTAGAAAGATTTTCTATAATGTATAGATTGACTTTTATGACCTTGTGTAGAGTCATTTTGAACATATTATTCTAGCATCATTTACTACGTAAGCAGTCTTTCTGCTGATTCAAAATGGAACTAATTTTTAGGCATAAATGTATTTCTCTCAACTCTGTATTTTTCTACTTATTTTACTGCCTTTGAAGCAAAAACATATTGCAATTCTATAGATGTATACATGTCAATATGTGGAACTAGAAAAGGCCCCTTGCTTTGAAGGCATTTGTTTAGGTATTATTATTTTTTTTTTAATTTATTAACTTCATTCTTTGATGATTTCATGCAAACGTAACATGCATTCTGGTTGTTATGCCCCCTTTCCTAATCTCCCTCCTACCTTATTATATCATTCCACCCCTTCCCTGCAAGTCCTCTTTCCACATTAATGAGAGCTGTTTAGTTGAGGGTGTTTTTTGTTTTTGTTTTTGTCTTAATGTGACTCACTGGGTTCAACATGATCACCTGTGACCATTGGTCAAGAACTCTCTATTAGAGCCTAGAGGCAACTCAGTAGCTTTACAGCTAAAGGCAATTACTATTCCTCTTCCAGAATCCATCAGTAACCAGTAGTTCATCAGGGAGAGCTAGGCCCCCATAACTCCCTCCTTAATCCATGATTGTCTGTTAATGGTCCCAATCTTGTGTAGGCCCATTGCAGGCAGCCTCAATGCTTTAAGGTCATGATGGCTGTGCCATGCCCAGAAGATAGCATTTCATAGCCCTCCTCCATATCATCCAGCTCTTACATTCTTCCTTCCCTTCTTCCACAATGTTCTCTGAGTCTTAGAGAGGGTGGTATTAATGCCCTGTTTAGGACTGATCATTAAAGAGTCACTTAATGTCAGCACCCTAAAGTAGTTGGTATCTGCATTCAGCACTGTTCACTGTAAAACGAAATGTCTCTGACTAAGGTTAGGAATACAGCATTTGTCTATAGGAATAATCATATTTAGAAGAAAGCCTGACTAAATGACAATTCAGCTAAACAACAGTATTGTTTGCCATCAGGTCCTGAGACCTGTTTGGCCATGGCTTGATGACCTGGTTTACAGTGCCAGGTATGAATTCTCTCATGGGGAAGATGCCTCAGACACAGTTAGAGAACACTGATTATCTCCATAACAGTTTTGCCACTACTGCACCAATGGGAATAACCTGCCTAGCAGACTGGTAGCATAGATTTTAGAATGCAGAACTGGAAATGACCATGGATGCCTTTTTCTCTCCCCCAGTAACCTGTGTAGTATCTTCTGACACTGTGAAAGCTACGCAGCAGGAAGAAAGATTCCAGCTCAGTTCCAGCTTGCTTTCTGTACATATCCCAGTGTGTGGAGTCTTCATCAATATGATCTTAGGAACTAGCTCTGGAAGGCAACTGAGAAGAATAGCAAGAGCCTGTTTGTGGAGCCTTTGTAGGGTCCCCAACCAACAACCCACAAGGAAGCATCTAACACCCAGTGGAGTTTTCCTATGGTAACCTTTGGCTTTCAGGCATAGAATTATGAGGACATCCAGAATACTTTTGTTTTATTTTTAAATTGCTTTAGAAAGCAGTAAGTTTCTATATGGTTTTTCACACATCCTTAATTTTTAGTTAGGCCATTGCCTTCTCCTTTCATCTCTCCCATCCTCCCACACCCATCTCTGCTGAAATTTCCCACTCTCAAAATCATTCCTATCTGTTTTCATGTCATCTTGCTGAGGCTGAGCTCCATCCCTTAAGGCATGCTTTACCCAATGCCCCTTTTCTAGTTTCCTTGATTCTCTGGTGCTCCAGCTTCAGAAATACAGAAATCTAAAGATCTGAAGCTATGATCCAAAAGGACTGAGACATCTGGTGTTTTTCCTTCTGGACCTGGGTTACTCACTCCATTTTGTGATTTCATCCATTTATCTGCAAATCTCATAACTTCCTTTTTCTTTACAGCTGAATAAAATTCCTTTTTGTGTGTGTACCAGATTTTATTATCCTGTCATCAGTTGCTAGGTATCTAGGCTGATTTCTTTTCCTAGCTGTTGTGAATAAAGCAGTTACAAATATGATTGTGCAAGTATTTCTCAAGCAGGAAATAGATCCCTTTGAATCCAGGAGTGGTACAGATGGGACTGTATAGATGGGACTAACAACCAGTCAGGCACTGTATGACACTGGTGCACTTACACACATACAGGCATAACACTCATACACATAAAATAAAAAAATTAACTAAAAAATAATAATTTTATTTTTACTTCTAACTATCTCAGAAATGGATGCAAAATTTTTCCAGTACCTGTTGTGGTGATAACATTTAAGTGTTCCTTTAATAAAAATATAGTGAATTATAATTATAACTCTTTAGACACTTTAGTATCATTCAGTCCTAGACTAAGATCTATTAGCTTTTCAAAATGATTTATTAAAATCATGTGCAGCACAGACAGGATTGTCTTCGCTATTTTGTAATTTATTTATTTTATTATTCACTTTCAATGTTCCCAAGTAGAAGGATTAATTTTTTCATTTTATCATCCTGTAATAAATGTATTTAAAGATATATCTATCTTAAGACTATACTGTCGCCGGGCGTAGTGGTGCACGCCTTTAATCCTAGCACTTGGGAGGGAGAGGCAGGTGGATCTTTGTGAGTTCAAGGCCAGCCTGGTCTACAGAGTGTGTTCCAGGACAGCTGGGGCTACAGGGAGACCCTGTCTCGAAAAGACCAAAAAAAAAAAAAGACTATACTGTCAATATCCTAAAATTACATAATAATGTTCTCATTATGACTCATTTTCAAGTACACTATCTAATTTTTGGTATATTTTAACTCTTAAACCAGAAATTTTAGAAGCATAATTTTACAATTCCCTGCTCATGGATCCTGTTTGTCCTTTAGGATTTTTTACTTTATTTTACTGCAGTGAGGGCAATTAAGTAGCATAGTCTGAGTAATTTCTACTTGATGAATTTGTTAATTTTTTCTTTGCATGTGATCACATCTGTGTCATCTTCCCACCCATGGGGTTCTTGTCATCATTCTTTGTCTATATTTTTCTTTCAGTTGCCTTATCTACATTCACAGGACCTCTGCTTAGGAAGCTTTCCTGTTTAAGTCTAGAAGTCTCACACTGCCTTCCATGAAAAACCTATTATAAAATCGGTGATTATACCTACAGGCTATGAATGTCCATTGTGCTTTCTGACCTTGTAGTCTTCTGTTTCAGCTCTGCTAGGCCAGTGCTCTAAATGTGTGGTGATAAGAGTCAGGGACATTTCAGCTTGTAGCCCATGTATGCTCTATGGGAATCAGCATGATTTCCTGCGTTCAGAATTGTTTCCAGTGACCTTAACTCACATGGTTAAAAGTATTAGATGTAATGATATGCTTTACATCAGAACATGAGGCACAAATCATAACTTTGATCTTCATAGTAAAAGGAAGAGATAATAGATGTAAATTGTTTCTAAAGACTAATATCACTTAATCAATATGTGAGAATTTAAAAAGGATAGAGTGGAAGAAATAAAGAAAAGATGTGACTACAAAGAAAATGATAGATTAACATTTACTCTTTCTCAGGTCATATTAGAACCTAGGTACTCAAATATGTATGCATTCACTTCTGAAGGGTGAAGGGTGCTAAGTCAAGCAAACAGAAAGGATACGGGAACATTACCTTAAGGAATATTGCAATTGGAAGTAAAGGATCAAAAGCCATCCTTAAACTCCATCATTAATATGGATTTGAACATTTATTGTCATGATCTTGTCAGCCAAAACCATGGCCATTTCCAGACTCAAAGGCATGTATGGAGTTGTTTATATTCTGAAGTACAAGCAGCAGATTCAAGAACCTAATGGTTTAATCTGTTGAATTCTGGGTATCAAAATGTTTAGTACAATACCATATATGCTATATGATGAGTACTGCTGTGAAATATGTAATTATGGCACAAAACAAAAAGGACCCTAGATCATACATAAAAATCAAAGGATATTTGGCTCCTATGGAATGCTCTGTCATCTCTGAAGTAGGAAAGGACTCGATCTTTCATATTTGGATGAAGAGCACTTAATCCAGTTCAATATACTCTTTTAAAACCTCTCTTGCCAAAACAAAACTCAAATTTACAACACATACTATCCTACTCAGAATAAGAGGGCATTTCTTTTCTCAGTGGGGAAGTATCACCTAAAGATTCTATAGCAGAATCCTTTTGTTTTGTTTTGTTTTTGAGACATGGTCTCCCTGCAGCCCCAGCTGGCCTGAACTGATTCTGTAGACCATGCTGGCCATGAACTCACAGAGATCTGCCTGCCTCTGCCTCCCAAGTGCTAGGATTAAAGGCGACCACTACCAAGCCCGGCTTAAAGACGGTTCTTAGTTGCCATGTGGGGGCTGGGAATCGAATCTGGGTCCTCTGCAAGAGCAGTTGGCACTCTTAACTGCTGAGCCATCTCTCCAGCCCCTAGAAGAATCTTACAAGAAGGCAAAGAATCTGACCAAGAGGTATCTCATTCCAAAGCCCCCACAGTATCATCTAAAAAAAGTCCTTCAATTCTTAATACACTTTAAAAAGATATTTTATTTATTATTTTTATTTTGTGTGTATGAGTGTATCGCCTACATGAATGTAAGTGCACCTGTGTTGGACAATGCATGTGGAGGTCAGAAGATTCCCTTGGAACTAGGGACAGACAGCTGTCAGTTACCATGTGGGTGCTGGGAATCAAACCCTGATCCTCTGCAAGAGCAGCCAGTGCTCTTTGCCTACTAAACCATATCCCCAGCTCCCTTAAAGCTGTTTGAACACAAGTATCTAGGACCTCCACATGTGATCCACTGTGTACATTCAACAGTAACTTTTTGACTCTCTTAGGAGCACTCCAAATGTCCATTCTATAATATATGTGATTTCGTACATATTTGCATTTGTTATTTTATCTGTTTTTTGTGTATGAGTGTTATTTTACCTGCATGTATATAATTAGACCATGTACATTCAGTGGCCATGCAGACCATAGAGAGCATCATATCCTTTGGAACTAGAATTATGGACAGTTGTTTCCTGCAATATGTGTGCTGGGATCCAAACCCAAGTCCTCTGAAAGTCGAGCCAGTGCTGTTAAGCACTGAGCCATCTGTTTAGCCCTTATTTGGTATTTTCAATGACTTATTTCTTCCTTATATGACAGGTTAAAATGCCTATCAAAAAAGTATAGATCCGTTGAAAGGGCAGGTACTTGAATTCAGTGGTATTTGATAAATATTTCATATGCACCAACAATACAGTCCACATAATTTCTGACCTATCAATGCTACAGATGTTGTATTATTACATCAATAATGTCTCAATATAAGCACACATTAGCAAAAAGACCTCAACATTCATGGGGATAGAAAACTTTCTTGCCAAGGATCAAAGTGTACTGCCCGTCAGAACTGCAAGGTACAACAGCCAGATCCTCTTAATTACTTTTACTGACAGGCTAGTCTTAAAAGAGAATAATTTTACTTACCACATTCCTAAAATAAGTCCTCAGAAATAAAGTTTATTTCTGCTTCTAAACTCTCTAATCCCCATATTCTCTATGTCTTAGCACTATAAAGTTAAGAGTCTGCCTGACAGACTAAGTTACTTTAAATATTAACTTCAAATATTTCTCCAGTGACTAAATATTAACCTCTTATTCTCTCTGCACTAAACCTATTCCCTAGATGAACAAAAAAAGCTAAATTTTCTTTTCTTTTTCTTAGTTTTTTTAACTGTAGTTCATTCACTACACAATTACTCATTTAAAGTATGTCTAAAGAACTTAGTGCATTCCTAAGTTTGTCAAACCATAAGCACTCTTCAATTCCAAACATTTCATCAGCCCCCAAAGAAACATCAGACCATCAACTGACACTTCACATCACTTCACTGGCACCCATAAGTTTATGTTTTATGGGTATGCCTACTCTGGATATTATGACTGGCTCCTTTAATTTAGCATAATAATTTCAAGGTTTATTCTGATATAGACAAGTCAGTACTCCATTTTTATGGCTGCTTAATAGTCCATTGATTGAATATACCACATTCTGTTTCTCCGTCAACTAATGAGCACTTTGTTCATTGTACTTTTTGCCTATAATGAATAATGTCACCATGGACTTTTGTGTGCATGTTTTCCTGTGAACATACGCTTTCAACTCTGGTTCTCTGTGTAGGAGTAGCAGTGCTGAGAAGTAGCACTTTTGAGAAGCAGCCAAACTATTCTTCAAAGCAGTGACATCATTTTATATTTCCATCAGCAACTTGTGAGGGTTGCAATTTTTCCATGTTCTGTCAAAAACTTGTTATGGTGTAACTAAGTGATTATATCCATCCTACATGGGAATTAATATTGTTTGGGGGTTTGGCCTTGCATTTCTCCAGTGACTAATGATGTTGATCATCTACTCTGTGATTGCTAGTCTATTGTGTATCTTCTTTAAAGAATTTTTCACTTATCTTTGAAAATTAATTTCCTTATGTCTTTGAACATAAATAGGAATTCACTCCATATCCTTTTATTCTATTTACTGATTAATATTTTCCAGAAAATCTTTCTTACTAGATGCAGTTCAGGTCACAAATTTTAAAAACTCCCGAGTATCCAATAAAAGAGGTTTCTTTTTGGATTGACAAGCAGTAATGACAATTTTATAAAATGGCTATTACACACACCAAATTTAAGCTCAATATGACTTAAGTGTCTTGCTGGCAATCAGTGTACAAGTCCAATATATTCAATAATAGTTATGTAGAAACACTTGTTGCCAGAAGTTGTGCAAGGCAGTGAACATAATAATAAGAAAAAAAAGATAGGGGGCTGGGGAGATGGCTCAGCAGTTAAGAGCACTGGCTGCTCTTGCAGAGGACCCAGGTTCGATTCTCAGTATCCACATGGCAGCTAACTGTCCATAACTCAATTCCAGGTGATCCAACACCCTCTTCTGACCTCTGCAGGCAGTGCATGACATGGATTCATTTAGAAACATACAGGCAATATACTCATATAAAATAAAAAGAATAAATACAATATTAAAAAAGAAAACAGATAATCTTTACCAAAAAAACATGAGATTTTGGCATAACTAAAGTAACAAATTAACCACAGCTCTCATTTGCAGAGTATCATAAACTTTAATACTAACATTTGATTATAAATAATTATGATAGATTTTAATGAAAACACCCAGTGAACACAGCTGCCTGATGCAAATTTGTTGTTTCAGGTAANCCTTCCCACTCACAGTAGCCGCAAAAACAATAAAATACCTAGGAACAAACCTAACCAAAGAACACCATCAAAGATCTCTACAACAAAAATTTTAAACCGTTAAAGAAAGAAATTGAAGAAGACAGCAGAAATGTAAAAACCTCCCAATTCTCATGGATTGGAAAATTAAATATAGTTAATTGTCCATTCTACCGCAAACTCTTGTATAGACTTAACACAATCCATTAAAATCCCCAAGAGTATCTTCACAGGCTTGGAAAAAAGTCCTTAAATCATTTGGAAAAACAAAAGACCTTGAATAGCCAAAACAACAACTGTGTGAAAAGAGCAACACAGGGGGATCTCGCTATAACCAGACTTCAAACTATACTACAGGACTATAGTCATAAAACAGCCTGGATACTGGCACAAAAACAGACCTGTTTGACCAGTGGACAAACTGAAGATCAAAACTTAGCACAAAAAAAAAAAAAAATTTCAGCCATCTCATATTTGACAAGGGGGCCAAGAAGACACAATGGAGAAAAGACAGCATCTTCAGCAAGTGGTGTTGGTTAAACTGGATCACTAAGAATGAAAGTAAATCCCACCTCTCACCCCGTACAAAATTGAACTCCAGATGGATTAAAGACCTTCAACGTGAAACCCCAAACTCCTGAGCGATAGAAGAAAAGTTGGCAGGAGACTACTTTTCAGTTGTTCCTTCTTTCTTTTGGTTAACTTTAAGATCAGCTCTTCTCACCCAACAGTACCCAGGTGCTAATATTTCTTCAGCTAAGATGGGGGTCCATTACTCATTTCCCCATTCCATGCTGTGGTGTTTTGTCCTTCCTGCGTTTGCATGGTTTTGTGCATGCTAACACCATTGTTGTCGGTTCATATGAGCAAGGGTCCGTGGAGCTTGTATGATCTGTTTCCATATGGTCATGTACCTCCTCCTTGACTCTAGAATCTTCTGTCCCCTCTCCACAATGGTCCCTGAGCTCTGGGTAAGGGAGCTTAATATAGGGTCCTGTCCAAGAACCCACACTATACAGATTCCCAAGTCTCCATGCTCTGGCCATTGGTACCTTTTTGGTTTCCTGGTGTTCTGCTGCATTAAGTAGCTTCATTAATGCGAGTTGAGTGATTCAGTAGTGTCTTTTACACCCCTTGTTCTATGTTGTGTGAGCTTAGTATAGAGGTTGCATTGAAGATGTGTGCTTAAGCCTGGGCAATTCTCAGTGAATGTTGTATGTGACCATGTGACCAGTTCTAGTGCTCTGTCATAGTCTTCATCTGATACTAAAGAAGCTCTTTGATGAGTGGTGACTTGATCTACTTATCTGTAAATATAAGTTATTATATTTTGACTTAGTAATAAATTATATTACTCTAGGGACGTGACAGCCAATTTCTCTAAGATCTGTAACCTCTCTATGGATGTGTATTTGGCTGTGTTACAGTACCACACATGCACATGAGTTTCCTCCCATTGCTGGGCTTTAAGTCCAATTAGGTAGCATTGACTGCCCCCAAGATAAAAGTGCCACTATTGTACCATGCATATTTGCCAGGTGGCATTTTGTGATTATGGCTTTAAGCTGATGTTGAGACCATTTTAGTTCTCCCTTGGCAGCTTTCATAGTGCTCTCTAAAGCTCTGAGAGGTAGCCTTCAGGGAGGTGGCTTCCAGGTCAATTCTAGCTCATTGCTCCAATCCAGTCTCCAAAGTTTATGTCCTGTCTTCAGCAATAGGGTCTTACCTTAAAGTTCTGAGAGGAAATCAAGGACTGCAGAAATATCCTGTGTAATTTTGGGACTCTCTTTGACTACCCTGGCAAAAAACTCAAAGGAAGGTTTCCTTGCCTGCCACTGTTTTGTGTTATGCAGCCTTCAGCTATGCCCATGGACTCATGTAAGAGATATTGTATGCTAATTTTTCAGTAGGTGGTTAGACTAATATGATTCCCTCTCATTTTTTATACTAGATAGCCATTATTTTTCCTCCAACCTCTCTTCCTGTCCTACCTTCCCTCTATGCCTTCCCCATTTAAAGTGTCCTGGTTTAGAAGGATTTCTTTTTTTTTAATTTAATTTTTTTATTGTTATTAAACTTTTTCATACATCATACCATTTCTCAATGGAATTTGAGAAGTCACTTCCCTTCCATGCCCCACCCCACCTGAGTTCCTATACTCTGCCATACATGGTCTTGCATCTTTTTCTGTCTTTCCAGAGTTTTTTTCCAGTTCTTTTGTGTTGTTCTCCTAACTGTTATTGCATATATATATAATTTATATATAAATATAATTAATAAGATGTAAAATACATACAACATATACATATCATGTGAATTGGAGGATCTTTTTTTTTTTTTTTTTTTTTTTTGCTAAAAGATGTCATCTTTTCCTTAAGGTTTTCTTGCCTCCCTCTAACCCATTCTTTTGCATTATGCAGACCTAGTAACTTCTAAAGCCCAAGCTGAATCATGCTGTTTTCCCATGTAAAGCTGTTGAATAGCATGAGGGTGAATCTTCCTATATGAACTATGTAACTATAGTTGTTTTTTTTTTCCGTTTATTTCACTAACCACATGGCCCTTTTTTCCAGTCTCTACCTAGTCTAGTATACAGCCATATGGAACTTCTTTCATTACTTTCAACTTATAATATTGTCATGTCTTCTTTGTAGTGCCTTTGGTAACCTCTTGTCCTTTGACCTATAGTGTTTGTGAAAATCTCCATCCTATTTTTATTAACCCTGGATAACTTCTGTTCATGTTTCACAGGTCAGGATAACACCCAGTTCCAAGAGTTTTTCTCTGTTATAACAGAAAGTACCAGGATATAAAGTCAAGTAAGCTGGGTAAGACATCTGAATTTTGTTTATAAAGGCTTATTTAAAAAGGTCAATTTATACATGAAAACTACATGAAAGTAAGGGCAGTCTGTTGATGAATTAGAGTCACAGAATGATCTTTATGGAGATGGAATGGGTGTTGCTCCTGGCTGGGCTAGATGCTTCCCACCTATGCTCCAAGTGTAGGTAGAAAAAGGCCATCTCCCCAATGTGGAGCACAAGTGCAGAATTGATGGTGGTTTGGGCTTGCCAAGGAGGAGCCTTTGAGCACTTCCTTAAGGAAAATATGACATCTTTTAGGGAAAAAAAAGTCCTCCAATTCACATGATATGTGTATGTATGTATGTATTTACATATGTATATAATTATATTTATATATAATTTATATATATATGCAATACAAGTTAGAGAGAACAACAACAAAAGAACTGGAAAAAAACTCTGGAAAGACAGAAAAAGATGCAAGACATGTATGGCAGAGTATAGGAACTCAGGTGGGGTGGGGCATGGAAAGGGAAGTGACTCTAAATTCCATTGAGAAATGTGTATGATGTATGAAAAAAGTTTAATAACAATAAAAAATTAATTAAAAAAAAAGAAATCCTTCTAAACCAGGACACTTTAAATGGGGAAGGCATAGAGGGAAGGTAGGACAGGAAGAGAGGTTGGAGGAAAAATAATGGCTATCTAGTATAAAAAATGAGAGGGAATCATATTAGTCTAACCACCTACTGAAAAATTAAGCATACAATATCTCTACATGAGTCCATGGGCATAGCTGAAGGCTGCATAACACAAAACAGTGGCAGGCAAGAGAAACCTTCCTTTGAGTTTTTGGCCAGGGTAGTCCAAGAGAGTCCCAAAATTACACAGGATATTTCTGCAGTCCTTGATTTCCTCTCAGAACTTTAAGGTAAGACCCTATTGCTGAAGACAGGACATAACTTTGGAGACTGGATTTGGAGCAATGGAGCTAGAATTGACCTGGAAGCCACCTCCCTGAAGGCTACCTCTCAGAGCTTTAGAGAGCACTATGAAAGCTGCCAAGGGAGAACAGTAAACAGTGGTCCAACATCAGCTTTAATACCAAATAATCACATCAATCACTGGCACAGCATATGGCATTGGTACAATAGTGGCACTTTTATCTTTGGGGCAGTCAATGGCTACCTAATTGGACTTAAAGCCCAAGCAATGGGAGGAAACTCATGTGCATGTGTGGTACTGTAAACACAGCCAAATACACATCGATAGAGAGGTTACAGATCTTAGAGAAATTGGCTGTCACGTCCCTAGAGTAATATAATTTATTACTAAGTGTAAAATATATAACCTTATATTTACAGTCATAGATCACAGTCACCACTCATCAAAGAAGCTTCTTTAGTATCAGATGAAGACTATGACAGAGCACTAGAACTGGTCACATGGTCACATACAAACATTCACTGAGAATTGCCCAGGCTTAAGCAACACATCTTCAATGCAACCTCTATACCTAAGACTCACACAACATAGAACAAGGGGTGTAAAAGACACTACTGAATCACTCAACTCGCATTAATGAAGCTACTTAATGCAGCAGAACACCAGGAACACAAAAGGTCACAAATGGCCAGAGCATGGAGATTGGGAATCTGTATAGTGTGGGTTCTTGGACAGGACTCCTATATTAAGCTTCCCTTACCCAGAGCTCAGGGACCATTGTGGAAGAGGGGACAGAATGATTCTAAGAGTCAAGGAGGAGGTACATGACCTTATGGAAACAGACTCATACAAGCTCCCAGGACCCTGCTCATATGAACCGACAACAATGGTGTTAGCATGCACAAAACCCATGCAAACGCAGGAAGACAAAAACCAAGCATGGAACTGGGGAAATGAGTAATGGACCCCCATCTTAGCTGAAGAAATATTAGCACCTGGGTACTGTTGGGTGAGAAGAGCTGATCTTAAAGTTAACCAAAAGAAAGAAGGAACAACTGAAAAGTAGTCTGCTGCCAACTTTTTCTTCTATCGCCTTCAGAGTTTGGGGTTTCACGTTGAGGTCTTTAATCCATCTGGAGTTCAATTTTGTACGGGGTGAGAGGTAGGGATTTACTTTCATTCTTAGTGATCCAGTTTTACCAACACCACTTGCTGAAGATGCTGTCTTTTCTCCATTGTGTCTTCTTGGCCCCCTTGTCAAATATGAGATGGCTGAAATTGTATGTGCTCAAGTTTGGATCTTCAGTTTTGTTCCACTGGTCAACAGGTCTGTTTTTGTGCCAGTATCAGGCTGTTTTTATGACTATAGTCCTGTAGTATAGTTTGAAGTCTGGTATAGAGATACCCCTGTGTTGCTCTTTTCACACAGGGTTGTTTTGGCTATTCAGGGTCTTTTGTTTTTCCAAATGAATTTAAGGACTTTTTTTCCAAGCCTGTGAAGATACTCTTGGGGATTTTAATTGGGATTGTGTTAAATCTATACAAGAGTTTGGGTAGAATGGACAATTTAACTATATTAATTTTCCCAATCCATGAGAATGGGAGGTTTTTACATCTTCTGATGTCTTCTTCAATTTCTTTCTTTAACGGTTTAAAATTTTTGTTGTAGAGATCTTTGATGTCTTTGGTTAGGTTTGTTCCTAGGTATTTTATTGTTTTTGAGGCTACTGTGAGTGGGAAGGTCTCCTTGAATTCCTTCCTCAGTTGCTTGTTGTTGGTGTAAAGAAAGGCTATTGATTTTTTTAGGTTAATTTTGTATCCTGCCACTTTGTTGAAGCTGTTAATCGTTTCTAGGGGTTTTCTGGTGGAGTTTTTAGCATCCCTTAAGTAAACAATCATATCATCAACAAAAAGAGATAGCTTGACTTCCACTTTTCCAATTAGTACTCCTTTAATTTCCTTTTCTTGCCTTATTGCCCTAGCAAGTGTTTCAAGCACTATATTGAAGAGGAGTGGTGAAAGGGGGCAGCCTTGCAAAGTTCCTACCTTTAAAGGGAATGTTTCTGTCATTTCCCCATTTAGGATGATATTGGCTGTGGGTTTCCTGTATATGGCTTTGATTACATTGAGGAATGATCCCACCAATCCAGTTCCCTCTAGGACTTTAAGCATGAAGAGATGCAGGATTTTGTCAAAGGCTTTTTCTGCATCAGTTGAGATGATGGTGTGGTTTTTGTCTTTCAGTCACATTTCAACATAAGTTACCCCCCATTGAAAAAAAAAAATAAACAAATGACTCACTCAAAAAAAAAAAAAAAAAAAAAAAAAAGAATTTATATGTTTTGTAATTGGAGTATTTCTTGGTTCTATTTCAATAGAAATTTCCGCTCTGATTTTTGTATTTCTTCACTGTCGCATTTAGGGTTCAATCTGTTGATTGCACTCAACGCTGCTTTACTGATGTTTAGATCATTCACTTGAGTGCCTCTTTCTGATTTTCTGAATTAGGCAACCAGGCCTAAAACTCTTCCTCTCTTAGGAACTCGTTTATATACAGGTATCTACATAAGTTGTTTGTTGGTTGTATTATCATTGTGTCATCAAGTTATCCCAGGAATGCTTTCCATTTCTTCTTTTACTCTTCCCTGACCATTCACATTCAAAGAGCGAGTTGGTTTAGGTCACTCCAGTTGTTCGGGTAGATAAGTACGAGCTTTCCTCGAGTGTTATGGATATGTGCTATTGCAGACTATGGTCCTCGTAAATATACACGAAATTTACTTTCAACTGTTATTTCTAGCTGATCATATGGTGGAGACTATCCTGCTGCTTTTCCTCACTTCTTAGAATCTTAGTACTTGTCACCTCGTGTGAGTAGTACGACATGCGGGGCGTCGAGGCAAGTAGAATGCTGGTAGATCCTGACTGGTGATGATGAGACTAACCGGTGACGGTATCTAGATATTCAACAATCCCGGGCTGTTGCGTAGCTCTTTGTTCACCTCAGTGTGATGCTGAAGTTCATGAGCTTTCTAGTCTGTAATTCAGAAATTATCTCTTCATGTACTAAATTTCATGAGTTGCTCCTGTCCGAGAATTTTAAATTACAACTAAGATTAGGTAGAGGATAACATGAGTAGATCATACGCGCACGTGATGTTTGTGAGAGGAGTAACTAGCATAAGTTACTGTCGTAGTTATTGGTTTTACGTTTTCCTGAAAAACTATCTTTTAGGAGGGAATATATCAATACTGCAGAATAAGTAGATGAGAACAATAAGAAATGTTTGATCCTTGTTCCGATTTTGTCTGCACGAAACATTTCTGTCTTGGTTTTATAACCGGCAGATGGGACAAAATGGCCAATTGTAGGGTAACACTTGATATTGTTTGTTGGAGGGTTGTAGTCAGTTTTTAGTTGGCTAGGAGAGGGTGTGTTACAGGATTAGACTACAGCGGAGAGGTGTGGAGAGGAGCCTTCACCATGAGAAAGGGCTGCTTCATATTGCGCCCATTTTTTGATAACTGGGAGAGAACATGAACCTTATTACGCCTGAAGGTTCTTTATCCCATCCTCTCTCCAGCTCTTCATCCGTGTCCTAGTTCGCAGTGTCTTTAATCAGCATAGATCAGACTCTGCTTCTACAGAGTCTTACGCCATTGAAGTCCCTTGCCCTTTCTGTGGTCAGTAATGATTCTTCGGTTCATTCCCTAGGATTTGCTATAGACCAAGAGATATATCCAAGAAGCTCTTAATGACCCTATATATGTTCCTCTTCTACTGTATCCACTTTTGTTGTTCTTATGGGTTATCTGGTCTATATCCTAACTGTTGTAGATTAATAGAGACTAGTTTGCTCCAATCACACTGATTCCTAAGGAGCCTTAGGATTAATAGCATCTGCGCACTTATTCTATCCCTCACACCACTACACCACACTTACACACATTCACACCACATCATTTCAGAGCGAGACCTGAGAGAGATCTATCGACAGAGACACTGCAGAGACTGATGGGTAGTCAGATGTTGTATTGAGTTCTTTGCTCACATCCATATGCCAATGAGGTTACTAGATCCATATTTTTATAGGATAGATAAGACTATTTCATTGTCCCTCATTTCAATTACAGTAATCGACAACTTAGCTCGCACTTTCGCTAGCCTGAGGTAAACTTTTGTCTATTAACAAATTACATTAGAGGCAAGCCATTGTTCTTAGCTCATGCTACAAAGTTCCACTCAGCACTCGAGTTTCTTATGATAGATCCTTCTCCTCGATCAGCCTTGCTGATATCGCTGCAGACGTGCGGATCTAGTATGGTCGTACTATGTGTCTTGTAGGCATTACTGTCTCTGGGTATGTCTCATTCAGTCAGTAGAACTTGATGCTTGTTTTGTCTGCTTTGATTCATAATACTTATTTAATTTTTGAATCCCATGTCATTTTTAGTCCAGGGTTGTTTTCTTTTTGGTATTATATTTTATTTTGAGGATATATTTGGTAGGGCTGTTCGATTATGTGTGCTGGAGTTGTAATTCTACATCTCACTACCGCCATGGTTAGTAATCCTCCTCCTACATAAGTGTAGGGTGGCCTCGTAGAGTCTGTGAGTATCTGGAGTATCTTTCTACCCTGTACGTACCCCAAGTCTGTACCTAGCCAGGTTATCCCACTTATTCTGATAATTCCCAATTATCTAGCTTTTAAGATTCTATTGTTTACTTCATCTCTTTCCTTCATTCTACCTGCTTCTCTAACTTCACTTTCAAAATCGCTTCGTCGCGTCCGTATTTATGACTATGAGTTTTTCTTCCTTTCGATTTCGCACGTCCCTTCTTCCGGAGTATGGAGGCTATGAATGACAATTATCGACACTTCCCTTCTCACAATATCAGTTGAATGATACATTGTCTTAGCGCAACTCACTTCCCCATCATAATTGGAATATATACCAGGTCATAATTGCAGATTACCTATATCCCGCTTTACCATGCGATTCTATCCGCAAAGACCCAGAGATCACCAATATGCTGAGTCAGTGTGCGCCCCTATGGCTCACCATAAGTTTCCTCATTCTCTCGTCTATCCTTCTTGCAGTTCGTTAGCCAAAAAAGTCTCTCTATCTCAATCCTCACTTTACCTGGATAGACTTCTATCCCTACAGTGGGATTTTACCCAAATGTGGTCGATTGGTCCACCTCTATTAGTACACTAAATCATCTGTATCTTTTACCCTACTCCCCATAATCCCACGTAGACAAATCTTTACACATTGACGACTTTATTGATATATCCACTCACCCTTTCCCAGTTTCTGCTTCTTCATTCGCATATTGCTTCTTCCTTGGCCCTGCCAATCCAAATCAGAACTCCCCTATTCCTACTTCCAACTCGGATGTTACTTCACTGTTCTCCCTCCTTCAAATGGCCTCGTTTATGCTTTTGTGTGGATATGATTTTCTTTCTCTAAGCCTGTAAACACTCCTGCTTGTAAGTAGAAGGTATGGACTCTGTCTGATCTTTAATGGCTCCAGCTTTTTCTATTGGAAGCCCAACTCACTCTTCCCTTTCCTTTCTGAAGGATTCTCAGCAAATACTATATGCACGCATGATATCATCTTATACTGATAACTCTTTCGTTCAAAATTAATCCATTCCTCCCAAATCTCCAAATTAAACTATACTTCAAAAATCTTAAAACCCCTTAATAACCCAGCTTCCAGATCTCCCAAGACCTACACCCCAAGCCCACTAATACCACTAACACTCAATCCCCCACAACCACAAAAGCCAATCAAGCCAAAGACAACTAAATTAAGTCAAATAACAATCTGCCTTGCTGAAGCACCCAGGTCCTAACTGTGCTTCAGGTGGTTTTGGGAGATCCCTGATCCCAAATAATTAAAATTTCAAAATTTATAAGCTATCCATGGTACAATTAAGAATTTTACCCTAGCCTTTGATCCCAGCACTCTGGAGGCAGAGGCAGGCGGATCTCTCTGAGTTCAAGGCCAGCCTGGTCTACATAGTGAGCTCCAGGCCAGCTGGGGCTACAGGAAGACTCTGTCTTCTGTAAAAAAAAAAAAAAGTGCTGGAGAGGTGGATCAATGGTTAAGAGTGCAGACTGCTCTTGCAGAGGACCTGGGTTCGATTCCCAGCACCCTCATGGTGGTTAAGAACCATCTTTAAGCTGGCCGTGGTAGTGAATGCCTTTAATCCTAGCACTTGGGAGGCAGATACAGGCAGATGTCTGTGAGTTCAAAGTCACCCTGGTCTACAGAGTGAGTTCTGGCAAGCTGGGGCTATAGGGAGACCCTGTCTCAAAAAAAAAAAAAAAAATTACCCAAACGTTTCATCTGATCTATTTGGTCTCAGTAAGGCAAAGCAATCAAATATCTTTATAATTTAGAATATTTATTTCTTAAGACAATTAAGTCTTTTAAATAGAGGTAAAGCTAGTATGTTATAAGATAATAACAATTTTTATACTTATTGGAATATGTGTTTTATGCAACCTTAACTTTTGCGACAGTATTAAGGTGCTATATCCCTTCATTTTTCACTACAATGTTTGAAATTGTTATTAAGCAAATTCTCTTTGTTTGTGGTAAATTCGGATCTACAGAGAAGACTTGATCAGCATCTGCCTCAGAAACCAATTAATTATAGAGCAAAGGTGGTGATTATGTCAGTTGATTCAGTATAGAGAGCATAATTCATTATTACTAACAGTCAAGACATATGAAAAATACATACCTCATTTCTACCAAGTAAGTAAAAAAGGTAAAGAGAAATCTAAAGGAAATCTAAAGATAAAAAGCATTATTTGATAACTTTTGCCTATTTAACCATTCCAGAAAAATTCCAACTTATAAAATGTAAAATCTCATCCTATAGAAATGCAAGGAGGGACTGGAGAGATGGCTCAGTGGTTAAGAGCACTGGATGTTCTTACAGAAGACCAGGGTTCAAATTCCAGCACCCACATGGCAGCTAACAACTGTCTGTAACTCCATTTCCAGGGGATCCAATACTCTCTTCTGTCCTCCTCAGGCATTGCATGACATGGGTGCACTTACACACATGGAGATATAACATTCATACACATGAAATAAAAATAACGAAAAGAAAAATGTTTAACATAAATTTCAAGACAGCAGAAAGAAGAGCTAGGAAAGGACCATACAAGGGTGTTTCAGCCTTAGAGAACAGCTGTCCTTCTTTCAGTAAACTGGCTTGTGCATTAGGGTTCTCTAAGGAAGCAAAGCCAACAGGATACATACAGACAGACAGCAGACAAGTGGGTAGCCAGATAGCCAAATAGCCAAACAGGGAGGACAAGTGGATGGCACAATCAGGAAATGTAAGTCAGTTCTCCTTTCACAGCCCTCTTGTTTCAGTCTGGCTTTCAATAGATATGATGACATGCATCTGTATTCAGGAGGGTGTCGTCTGCCTTATTCCTTCTCAACTGAAATACTACTCTCACCCAGAAATACTAACATACCCATGCCCAGGATAATGTTTAAGCAAATATCTGGGTACCCATAGCCTAGGCAAGGTGGCATGTAAAACTAACCATCACAGTTGGTTATCCCTAATTCACTAAAGTTCACAATTGCTTCATAAAATTATTTTTATACATATTTATTTTCTCTTATATGTTGAGTAAGAAAAGCTGAACTCAAATATATTATTATAGGAATAAAATGTGTGTTTAATGCAAAGTAGTAAAAGAAATAGCAAAGATGTAAAATTGGCTTTTAAATAAATATGTGGGAAAGATACACTGCCTTCTCCAGAATTGGAGCTTGCCCTTTGCACCTTGAGAATCAGCTGGCCTGAGAAGTAGTGTAGTAAAAGGGAAGACAGTAACATTAGACTGGAAAAAAACAGACAACAAAGGTCTTAACCAAGTGATGGAGTATAGTGATATCACATCGTGTGGACATAGTGTACTCCTGGTGTGAGGTGATTATCCTAAAGGCCACTACACCTTTAGGATACTTTTCCTCAAAATGGACAACTCCCACTTTAATCATGAAAAATCATCACATAAACTAGACTGAGTGCCACAAGATACCTCATATGTATTCCTCAAAACTGTTGAAGGCATGGGAAAAAAGCATGAAAAACTATCACAAATCAGAGCAAACTAAGGAGATATGACAGATAAATGGAATTCGCTGTTCTGCCGTTGGTCCTAGGACAGAATCAGGACATTGATGGAAAGAAAATCCCAGTGGAAAGACATCATATGCCAATATTGATTTCTTCATTTTAACAGATATACTATGACAGTAATAAACGATAATATTAGGGGAGACTAAATCCAGGCAATGAGAAACGTGTACACTTTTCTGAAACCTAATGGTATTCCAATATAGAATAGCTTGCTTAAAAAATTGATTTTTTTTGTAGAACACCTCTCCTAGGATCTTACCATCTACAAAGAGCAGCATGATTTCAAGGCCAGAAAGATGCACTGTGCGGGCTTCTTCCTTATGCATGTTAAGTACTTTAGGTCACTAAAAATAGATCTCAGTCATTAGAGACAGCAAACCAAGACCTCTGCTCGGCACAAAACCCCCAGAAGCAGAGATTTACATGTGAGATAATCCTAAAATTGCCGTTGACCTTTAAGGGCAAAATGAATCTACTTGGTTCAATATATAAACATGGCATATTTGTTTGAAGTGAAAAGTTAGTACATCATGGCTGGAGAATTAAAAGAAAATATCTCATTAAACATTGACAATAATTGTTATAGCAACATGTCAAAAGTTTAATGTGTTCTAATAAGTAAGAGAAGGCAGAAGCATGGCAGTTAACATTTTTTAAAAAGTATATTTTACCTTTATAAACTGAAGATCACATAGCCCTAAGCTTTACTGCAATATTAAAGAATTAACAGGGGGCTGGAGAGATAGCCTAGCAGTTAAGAGCGCCGACTGCTCTTGCAGAGGACCCGGGTTCTATCCCCAGCACCCACGTCTTTAACTCCAGTTCCAGGAGAACCCGATGCCCGCTCTGACCTCCGCGGCATTGCATGACACGGGTGCACAGACCTGCATGCAGACAGTACACGCATACACATAAAAAATAATAAAATAAAAAATTTAGAAAAAGAATTAACAGAGTAACTAATAATCACACGATTATGAAACTCCAATATGGTATAGTAAAATGAAAGAAGGAAATAAGACAGAAATGTGATGATATCTGTACTCCATTATTTGTTCTTAGAAACTACTGCATACATGAAACAGCTAGATTCATAATACTGAAACTTGTGAGTTCTTCAAATATATTAAGTCCCTAAAATAAAAATGATTGTTTTCTCAAATTGAGATTTAATTATGAAATATTTCAATCCTGAACAAATATTTTAGGTTAGCTACTATATATCTAGTATTAAGATCATTTTTCTATGGATTTATTTAAAGACCTTATTAGCAAACTCTCACCATTAGTGAGATTGTGATTCTACATCACAATCCTGATGTAGAATCAAGATAAATGCACATTAACTAAGTCCATTTTAGCCAGTATATGTATGGTTGGTTATTATTTTTCATGGTCTGCCTTGGTGGGCAACAAGAATTTATACGTCAATTCTCAAAAAATAAATATGGTTTTAAGTGTGCAAAATTTACAATGGGAAATACCAGACATGAGGTCAATACTAACAAACAGCCACATGAATCCAACTAGGACCTCTGTTTCATATATGAATACTGATGGCTAGAGGATGAAGGAAGCCAATTTCCAACTAGCTGTCTTGAGTTTCAGAACAAGTATGTGTAGTCAGTGAAGAAAAGACTATGTCTCTGGACAGAACTCTGCATCCTCACCTTTTCCCTTGTCTGATTCCTATCATTCTTAGACAATATGGTTGTGGATAACTCAGTGAAATGAGATGCATTTTTGCCCTAGGTAGATTTTCCTGTTGTTATTGTTGTTTTTATTCAAATCTGTATTTTTATAATTTTTGAGATTTTCATACATACATACTTTCTATTATTTTGGCCTCTCCCCTCCTTCCTCCAGGTCCTCTGACATCCACCCTGCCACTCCTTCTCAACTTTACTATTTCTCTTCCTTATTACTGTCACATAGCTATCCTGCAGAGTCTATTTAGGGTTGCTCATATGTATAAGTTTAGATTGAATAACCTCTCTGGGAAAAAAAACTGCTGCTCCTACCCCTCAGCATCCACTGATTGTCTGTAACTTCAGAGGGGAGAGGGACTTGTGAAACCCCTCATCCAGGTTAGCAAGTCATCTAGTACTGTCATTGTGCAGGTCTTATTTAGGCAACCATATTGTTGATATTTCATGGTACAGCTTCCCTGTTGTGTCTAGAAAACAATAGATAGAAGTAGACATCCTGGTCCTCTTACTCTTGTGATTTTTCTGTCTCCCCAACTTCTGCAATGTTTTCTGAGACTTATATGCAGGGATATTAATCTTTACATTTTGAATAATTGGGTATCTCTCCAATAGTCTTCATCTGCTTCTAAAAGAAGCTTCTTTGATGATGGGTGAGAACTGCACTTACCACTAAGTATAAGGCTAAGTATATAGAATACAATTAGGAGCTCTATTGATTTAGGAGAAAGGTAGCAGTTGGTTGTGCTCATGAATTTTCTAGTCATCTGTAGTTGCTACATTCATAGTACTTGGCATAACTTCCCTCCCATTGAGCACACTACAATTCTAATTAGACAGCACTTGGCTATGCCCACGATATTGTACAATTGGCAACATCTTCCTAGGGCAGTCATTTTTGTGGTTTTAAGACTTAATATCTGATTGCTTTCTCCCTTGGGCAGCTTGCATAGCAGCTTCCTATACCATGAGAGCTTAGGGAGGTCCTTAGGGAGGAGGTTTCCAAATTAGTACCAGCTCCATTCCTCCAAGCCCTCTACATAAGGTGTATGGTATCTTCAGCACCGAGACCTTGTCTTCCAACTCTGGGAGGCAACCAGAGGCAGGGGAAATAAACTACACTGTTTGGGGAATTCCTTGGAGCTATCCCTGACCAAAAACCTAAAGGGAGGTTTCCCAAGTCTATGGCTCTTGGAGCATTATCATCCTGTGTGCAAAACTGTATTGTGTATGTTTGTGAGGTGGGGAGGGATGGCATGGGATGGTGCATGTGTGTGTATCTGTCTGTGTGTGTCTGCATGTGTCTGTGTGTCTGTGTGGAAGAGACTGAGCAAGAGAGAGATTTTAAGTAAGCTTATAAAGAATAGATTTTCTTGTGTTTGTTTGGTCAGTTTTTGGTCAACTTGACACATACTAGACACCTGGTCACTCACAGTGGCCTATGAGCATGTCTGTGGGGCATCTCCTTGATTATCCATTGAAGTATGAGGGGTCAACCACGGATGGTGCCATCTCTGATCAGGTGGGCATGGGCTGTATAAGAAAGGTAGCTGAGAAAGCCAGAGGAAGGAAGCCAGAAAGCAGAGTTCTTCCATGGTCTTTGCTTCAGTTCCTACCTCCAGGTTCCTCATCTGAGTTCCTGCCATGGCTTCAGTCAAAGATGGACTGTAAACTATATGATGAAATAAACCCTTTCCTCCCCAATTTGGTTTTGATCAGCATTTTACTGAAGCAACAGAAAACGTAACAAAAACATTATGGCTTTTTCAAACATCCTTAATATTACTGATCTCTCCTTCCCCCCTCTCCCTCTGTATTATATCCCTTCCCTTCCTCAGCTAAGGTCTACTGGTTTTTCTCCTACTTCCCTTCACAGCACCTGTATCTTATTCTTGACCTCTCTAGACCTCCTCATCCCCTATGCTTCTCATGGGCCCTTTCTACTTTACTGAACACATTAGGTTATACACTGACATCGAAAGATTTGGACCTAGGACCCACAAATGAGAGTGAACATGAGACATTTGTCTTTCTGGGTCTGGGTTACCACAATTACTACAATGGTTTTCATTTCCATCCAGTTGCTTGCATATTTAAAGATTTTATTTTTCCTTACAGCTGAATACAATTTCATTATGCAGACCACATTGTCATTAGCCACTCATCATTTGGGAAAAGAATGGCAATGAGCAAGTGTTTCTACATTAGGCTATCAAGTCCTCTGGGTATATTCTGAGTGGTATAGTTGGATTATATAGAAGAAGCAGTTCTAGATTTTTTGAGAACTCTTCACACTGATTTCCGCAGTGCTTGTACCAGACTGCAATCCTACCAGCAGTGAGAGCATCTTTCCCCTCCCTTTCACCAGCTTTGTTGTCAGTTGTTTTCTTGATCTTAGCTATTCTAACTGGGGTAAGATTTCTTGTCTTTTCGAGACAGGGTCTCCCAGTAGCCCCAGCTGTCCTGGAACTCACTCTGTAGACCATGCTAGCCTTGAACTCACAACGATCTGCCTGCCTCTGCCTCCCAAGTGCTAGGATTAAAGGCATGTGCCACCATGCCCAGTTTTTTTGTTTTGTTTTGTTTTGTTTTTTGTAAGATGAGACATTAAAGTAGTATTAATTTGCATTTCCCTGATTGCTAAAGAATGCTGGGTACATTTAAAGATATTTCCTAGCAATTTTTTTCTTATTTTGAGAACTTCCTGTTTAGATCTGCATATAGCCTAATTTTTTAATTGAATCATTTGTTTTTTGGTTCCTTTGTTTTCTGAGTTGTTCCTATGTTCTGGATATTAATCCACTATTAAATGTATAGATGGCAAGAACTCTCTTCTATTCTATGGGCTTACTCTTCACTTAAATGATTGTTTTCCTTGCTATACAGAAGCTTTTAAGTCTCCTGTGGTCCCATTTTTCAGTTGTTAATCCCTGAATGAATGAAGTCTCATTCAAAAAGTCCTTTCCTGTACCTTTATCTTAGAGAGTATGCCCCAGTTATCTTCTGGCAGTTTCTCTGGTCTCACAGGACCCCTGGGAAGGTGATCCAGGGTTGTGTAAGAAAGCAGGCTAGGCATAGGCCAGGGGAGCAAGCCAGCAAACTGCATTCCTCCAGGGTCTATGCTTCAGTTCCTGCCTCCGGGTTCCAGTACTTACACTCCTGCCTAGGCTTCCCTCAGTGATGGACTGTCACTTTCATCCCTGAGTTGGTTTTGGTCAGTGTTTTTGGTCTCAGCAATAGCAAATAACTAGAACAGTCATTTTCACGAGATAAATTCTACCAATCTATGTGCACGGAAGGTCTCTATGTTTTAGTGTCTTCCTTAGGTTCTTTCTTCAGATAGTTAAAGTAGAGGTCTTTTACCTTCTTGGTTAGGTTTATTCCTAGATTTTTTTGAAGCTATTATGAATGAGACTGTTTTCATGGTTTATTTTCAGCATGCTCATTATTGTTGTATAAAAAGTCTACTGTTACGCATTAGTCAATTTTGTATCCTGCCACTTTGGTAAAGTGTTGATCATTCTAAATGTTCTAGTGACATTTTGGGGATTTATTATCATCAGTAAGTAAGGATAATTTGAGTTCTTTTTTATTAATAGCCCTTTAATTTATTTCTCTTGTCTTATTCCTCTAGCTAGGACTTCAAACCCTATATTTAAAAGGTGTGAGAATAGTGGACAGCCCTGTCTCACTCCTGATTTTATTTTTTTTTTATATTTTGTGTATTGTTTTTATTTTATGAGTATGAATATATTGTTTGCATGTATGTAGATGTACCAGTGTCATGCAATACCTGCAGAGGTCAGAAGAGGGTGTTGGATACCCTGGAACTGAGTTATGGACAGTTGTCAGCCACAATTTCGGTACTGGGAACTAGACCCAGGTCCTCTGATAAGAGCAGCCAGAGCTCTTAATGGCTCAGCCACACCTCCAGTCCCTTTACTCCTGACTCTAATAGGAATGCTTTAGGTTTTTCTCTATTTAGAATGATGTGATTATGTATGAGATTCAGGGGAACTTATTAGACTGGGTCAGATCACAGGCTGTGCAAATCCAGCTATGATAGCAGAGGGAACAATATTGCAAGCAGGCAAGTTTCTTAGGGACTCACCAGGCTAGGTAGGGGCCAGATTTGTGTTTTTCAGTATCATAATGTTACCATGTTGGGAAAAACTTTCATTCTCTTCTTTTTTAAAGAAATAAGTGACCAACTACTTGGTCTAATTGAGAATTCTTCACACGGCTACTCATGATAAATGTTCTCAGGATTAACAAGTTATAATGATCCAAATCTCAAAAAAATCTGAGTAAAATAAAAATAGAATGAGATAAGACTCAGGGTTAGCAGGAAAGTTTTCATTTTCTGGAAACTAAAAGGCTGAATTGCTTCAGAACAGGAAAAGAATTAGAGCTGATTCGAATCTTAATTTTTGTATTAAAAATATGCAGTAAAGGACATATTTGGTGTACTTATATGTTTACTTTGATCCTAAAGTCAGCACTTGGTACCAGACTATAGATGTGAATTACTTTAGAAAGTGGAAGCAGATATATTCTTGTCTAACATTGCTCTTTTCAAATACATCTTTGTATTTGATTTCCACACTGGCATAATGAATAATGTCACTGCTGTATAAGATTTAAAACAGCTGCATTTCTAATTTTGGCAGATTATGAAGGGTTTTTATATAGGCTGCATGTTAAAAGCAAATAAGCCGCATGCCAGCCAGCAGACCAAGAGTGCTGGGCAGACAGTAGCTCAGCCTAGACACAGAACTGAAGTTCCATGTGCACCAATCATGTACATGAAAATTGGGGTATTTGGCAGCTTTTCAAGTGACACTCCATCTTTTACTCTAAGCAAAAATAATTCATGTCCATGAAGCACTCAGATAACTCTTTAGCAGCTATTCGCCAATGTGCTTGTGCTGATATGGACAATTTACAATGACTTCACCTCATTGAATTTAATGGGGTATACAATTTGATATTTCTTTCCTCCTCCAGGGTATTCTGTTAAGTGTATATTTCTGTGTGTATGTCTATCTGTCTGTCTGTTTGTCCATCTATATATCTGCCTGCCTGTCAGTATAATGTCTGTCTGACTGCCATTTTGATACACAAAGAATCAAATAGACAAATGGAGAATTGAATAAAGAAATAAACCATATGTTATAACTTTTCCCAATACTTATGGCATTATCACTATATTGGAAGAAGTCATGGGTATTCTAATATGTTCTTGCAGTTCCAAAGAAAATTCATGAACATTTATGCTAATCAATGAAAATCAGTAAAAATCAATATTCTACATTTCTAAAATTATAGACAAAATGCTAGTATATAAATTTTCCCTAATTCAGATTCATTATTTTTCTGAAAAAAAGCATCTGTGATTAACAAAAAAAAATTCTTCAAAGATAGATTTTTGTTTCCAGGTATTTTATTGAAAGTTCTAGAACTCACATGCCTAAGTGTGGTCTTTTTTAACTTAGGAAAATATCAATTGTCTCTATCACCAGCATCTTATGATATTACATGTTTTGTAACCCAGCATAAATTACAACATGTATTTAGGATAATTTTTTAAGGGATTCTATAATATAATGACACAGTTGTTTGCAGATAACATTGATGTTACTCAGTATGTCATACAATTAGGTAATTAGTGCATTATGCAAGTATCTATGTCCAAATTTTGAACAACCCAAGGTTCCCATAGTCCATTTGGAGAAGCTTGTATGCACAGGCATGTTGATCAGTTAGGAGTCCAGACTATATTCCTGTAGTCTCACGATTCACCCCATCTCTCTGCAGCCCTTACAATCTACCACGCCTCCTCTTCCGCAGTTTGTTCCCTGGGCTTTGGGAAAGGGGCACAAGTGGGTGAGAAGAAAACAGTCTAATTTCTTTGGAGTTGTCATTTTGGACTCCAGTCTGTTCAGGTTGTTTCCCTTCATGGGTTGACAGCTTGTCCAGTGATACCCTTTTTAGTCATACTAACAAAGCATAAGCTATTGGATGTACAGACATTTAAGCAGTACTAATTATTATGTCAAGCTAAGCTGTGAGCATAGACACAGATGCTTGGATGATATGCTAATCCGCAAACTGTGGTTTCTCTATAAAGGGTGACAAGTTCTTATTGTGGCTTATAACATCTCCTAACCACTAGAGGACATAAGCTTGTGGCATCCACTGTGAGTTATTCCTCCAAGGAGAGAGCTAATAGCCAAATAGATTTGGGATATATATAGACACTTGGCTGCCACTGTTGCACAGTATCTCCAGGCTGTTGAGGTGTAGCTGATATTGAGGGAGGAGTCTTGCTTGTCTCAGGGAGACCAATATTTTGCTGTATTGCTTTAGTGGCCTTTGGTAATGCTCTCTGGCATTTCAGAAGCCAGTTGTACGCTAGCAAGTGACGTCTCATAACATTTTTCATGCTCACACCAGGTTTTCGACAATAGGGACTTACTGTCTTTCTCCTTGCATATATCCCACTTATAGGCAAAAGGCCTTTATAATTTGGGGGGGGGCGGGTTTTACTCCCCTAGCCAACATCTCCTAGGCAAAATAATTCATTGCTGATGTCAGAGCTTTCCTGTAGTAATATATTTTGCTTAATTACACAACTTATAAACACTTTACTATTGAATTTGGCTCTAGATGGAGAAATATCCTTTCACAGTTCCTATGCCTATCAATCAATTAATAAGTTATGCCTGTTTTATAGGAAATTAATTTTGAGAAAAAACAAGAAACACAGCTAGTCATGGATTCTGTAAGTATTCTACCCAGAACAGCACATTGTGGTATGCTAGAGTATTGCATTATCATCAAAGAAACCTTCGGTTAAGATGAGGAAACATGATCACCAAAAGACTAAACATCTTCCCCAATGACATAAAGTGGTAAATGGAGCATCTGAGAAGTAATATCAGGCAATTTGTTTGAGTTTAGACATACAGTTTTAGTGTATATTCTCCCTAGAACACAATAAAGTAAGATAAAGAAATTAGGGAAATTTGAAAATTATATATGCCAAATATGTATCTTATTGTATATTAAAAGAAGTATAGTATTGACTTGTAGCTATTAAAGATTTATATATAATTGAAAGTCTGAAGTCAGTATAAGTTACAATTCTTAAGAATAACATTGCTCATTTCAAAACATAAAAGAGACATTTGGACCATAAGGCCTGAAATTTTTATACTATAAAGAAACTAAGGGGTGCTAGAGTAGGTTTCTCCCATGAGATTTGTGCAATAAACCTACTACCAACATTACAGTATTATGGATAACATTAATATGTCATGTCATATTAATGATCATTTGAGGTATAGTTGCTCTGCAGGACTCTGCCTCTCTCTCTCTCTCTCTCTCTCTCTCTCTCTCTCTCTCTGTGTGTGTGTGTGTGTGTGTGTGTGTGTGTGTGTGTGTGTGCTCAATGGGATCTGGACTGTTATCTTTGGGGGTAAATTTTGTTCCTCCAGCTCCTCAGTCTAGTAGGGCTATTTTCTGATGGTTAAAAAATGGCAACAGTTAGCTACATATGTGCTGAACACTTAAAGAGTAGCTAGTATGACTAGGAAACTTCATTTCAATTTCATGTTAATTTTAATTAAATGTACATAGGCAGATATGGCTGGCGGTTACCACACTGAATATTGCAGACTGAGAAGGATGGTTGGACTACACGTCTCTCAGCAAATTAACCTAGTAGGATTTTTATAAAAGATGAACAAATGGGAATCCAAAGGTATTCATTATGTAGTTTAGGCCATGTTGTCAATAATCGATGCTGCCCAACACAATAGAAAAATGATTTTTAATATGATTTAAATATTTAAAATAAGAAAATTATTTACTGCCTTTTTCTAGAAGTAAGCAGGGGAATATCTATTTTCTTTTTTTTAATGTTTATTATTTTTATTTTATGTGTGTGAGTATATTGCCTGCATGTGTGTAAGTGAACCTGAATCATGCAGTGTCTGAGGAGGTCAGAAGAAGCTGTCAGATCACATGGTACTGGAGTTACAGACAGTTGTTAGCTGCCATGTTAGTGCTGGGAATTGAACTTGGTTCCTCTGCAAGAGCAGACAGTATTCCAGCTCCCAGGAATATCTATTTTCAAGATAGCATTCTTTCTCTAAACTTTCTCTAAAATTCTTTTTTATCATGATCAGATCTATAAATCATCTATTTCAGTAACTCTGACATGTAAAGATTTTATTGTTAACCCAGAATGTGGGATATCTTTAGAAGTAAACTCCAAATAATTCACTCAAATGTGGTAAATAAGAGAGATTAATAACACACTTGGGGGCTGAGGGCATTGGTCAGTGGTATAGGATGTTTAACATTCACAAGTCTTTCTGCCTGAGGGTTGTAAACCAATTTTTATGAGAAACAAAAAGAACAAGCACATGTCTTACTATACTTTCTAGAAAAATTATAAAAATACAAAGTCCTATGAGTCCCTGCTATATCATCAAGGACTAAACATGTAAGGTTTATATACATGAGAATTTAAACGTCCTTCTTAAGAAGTAAATATTGGGAATTTCTGTCTATACAGTGACCCAGACTCCAAAGCCCCTCCTGTGTGGTTTTAATTGTCTTTGTATCCTTGTTGTTTGTCTGGATAGTGGCTGCAATGATTTCTGGCTGATACCTCTTACCAGATGGTGAAGAAGGTAGGCCTGAGGCAAATTCTGTGGGAACAGAGGAACTTGACATGTTCTCTGAAAACCAAGGCATGTACACTGACAGAGATCTATGGAGATTTGGACACTAGTACTGGTGCACATGAGTCAACTTTTCCTGTAGGCTTTGCCAGATGACCCTTAGGCTGAGACAGCTGTTCTGCTAGATGGGGAAAAGATACAGAGATCCAGTGTGGTGAGCAAGAGGGAAGGAAAAGCAGCAGAGATCATCGAGAACCTTAGGATATCAGCCCCATTCATCTGAATCAGACTTTGAACCAGAAGGCTGAGTCCAGCCTCAGGAACACCATGTGGACATGGGATGAGTAGGACTGGATAAAGAAGAAACAGTATGAGGGTAAGCCAAGTGAGCTGTGCATTTAGGGGTGCAACCAAAAAGCAACAAGTACAGACCACACTTCAAAAGAAAAACAGTAGAAAGGAAGAAAATACAAATCTTGGGAAACTCATGAGGAAAGAATGCAAATGGGTTATCTGGTCACAGTGATGGGCCCAGCCACAAGTTAAAGGAATCAGAGAGAAAATAAACTGGCATTCTATGAATTAGTCCTCATTTATGCAAGAGAAGTGAAATATACTGCAAACGTTTGAAAGATGAATTGCTTCTGTTTATCCTACAACTAAACCATTTCCCCAACGTAATTATCTCAACAATATGTAGAACACAGAAGGGCTGATAAGATAGCTCAGTGGGTAAGGACCCTTGGGGCCAAGTCTGATGACTTCAATGTGATCCCTGGAATCCACATGGAGGAAGAAGAAAACTAACTTCCAGAAGTTGGTCTGGTAAGTAAGAACTTCTACACATATGCTTTGGCATGTGTACCCACACACGAAAGAAAGAAAGAAAGAAAGAAAGAAAGAAAGAAAGAAAGAAAGAAAGAAAGAAGGAAGGAAGGAAGGAAGGAAGGAAGGAAGGAAGGAAGGAAGGAAGGAAGGAAGGAAGGAAGGAAGGAAGGAAGGAAGGAAGGAAGGAAGGAAAGAGTTAGGTTTTTTTTTTAAGATGGTTCTCAGCCACCATGTGGGTGCTGGGAATCGAACCTGGATCCTCTGCAAGAGTGGTCAGTGCTTTTAACCACTGAGCCATCTCTCCAGCCCCAGAAATGTAGTTTTTTTTAAAGAAAACATAGAAGGGCAGGAAAAATGCTTAGTGACATGATAATATTAATTACGCTAACAGATTTGGTCAATGTAAACCACTGAGAGTCAACTCTGCCATGAGCAATAAGTTTTGAAGATCATCATACTGAGAATATCAGTTTAATCATTCATTTGTTGATATTTTCATGTCATTAAGCATTCATGGAGTCATCAAACAAATACTGATTATGTGTGACAGATATACCAAATCCCATGGATTCAAATACAAAAGTAAATGTTTCAGCATTCAATGAATTCCTTAGTGCTAAAGTGGGGAGGATTCAGTGCCTCACTATCTCCAGCTACATTGGAGATAGTGTTTCTCTGACCAAGATTCAGAGAAACAAAGTGAATTGTACGATATATAAAAATTATATGGCAGATGAGTCTCAAACTCAAACCTTTGACTGCAATCAACTCCCTTTCAAATTTGTTATAAACAATTACATTATAATATAAGTATGGTGCATATTTCCAAGGTCCATACCATGCCTAGTACATGAAAATGCTCTCTTCAAATCATTATCTTAACCATGCCTATTATTTTGCAAAGTGAAATCATGCATGCAATTTTCATGTGAAATAAAGCCGCCTGCAAACAATGTTCCCTGTAGGGTTTGTCCTATTCACTATCTGACAATGAATGGTCCCTTTACCTTGGTATACTGGAGCCCAGGGGAGAAAAGAAGGAAAAGCAATGTACCAGTGTGCCATAGCTCCTTGGAGAATCTACTTTTCAATACTCAGAATATCGAAAAAATGCAAGCCAACATTTTGAGATTGAGGTCACAACAGGGCTAAGGTGGGAAGTCAGAGGATGAGGGGAAACACTCCAACCTAGTGCCCTCAGGAGTCTACTCTTCATGAAATAGTTCAGTGAAGGACACACACACACACACACACACACACACACACACACAAACTAAAATCAGGTACACTTGAAATATAAGGACAGAAAGAGCATTAAAATAATATTGATAATAATAAGACATAAATTAAACTATACTTAGGAGAAAAGATAATAGACATCTCCCTTCCTATAGTTTTGCTTTCTCTGGTTTCTTTTTCTATGATCACATACTACAAGTATAATTTTGAAAAACCATTCACATGTATAAAAGTATATACCATTTTGATTGGCATGATGAAATCTCAATCTGTCCTGCATCGTCCCATTCTAGAGATGAACCATCCTTTTATACAGAGTACCTATGCTGCCTATACTGCCTGTCCATTATTCCATTAGTATCACCTTCAGTTTTCAGACCCACTGTCAAGGTACTACAGGGTTATGTTGATGTCACCTTTACCAGTATCCTGATGCTATGTTGTAGAGCCCCTGGTATGCACTTCTCTTGTCTCTTTACACAGGTGCTATAACATCTTACTACATCTCAGGAAGGATGGATATAGTATAATAGGATCTTGAAAAACTATATTCATATACATGTTATGTTATAGTATAATAATTACTCTACCATTAATTATTCATAATCTTATACTATCATGAATTTACACATTGAACTCTATCATAAGCAAAATCATGGTTAATATAGAAGTCTGCACTACCTACTTTTACAGGCATGCACTGGGAGTCTTTTAATTTATTCCCAAGAACACTGAAACAATGACCAATACAGATAATTGTAACTAAAGCTAGAAAATAAATTCCATCATTCAGACTGGGATATTTAGATACAAAGCAATTTCAAAGAATATATATATATATATATATATATATATATATATATATATATGAAGGCCAGATCTTTTCAATCTTAATTACCCAAGCAGTATTAAGGTCAGTAAGGTGCCATCCATAATTAATTTTGATTTCTTAAAAGTAAATAAAACATTTTCTAATGTAACATGGGAACTTACATAGCAGAGAGCTAGCACATCACTCTCAAAGGTTTCCCTTCCACTGATGTCAGAGAGGGACTGAGAACTGCTAAGCAATGGACTATATATATAAGAAATGGTGCACAAAGCATGATGCCATGGAAATCAGCAGCTTATGCTTTATAAACAGAAAGGAGGGCATCACCACAATGCCCTTACCATGAATGTTTCTCAGGATTATATTTTAAGCACTATTTAGAGAAAAATGAGGTTACTAAGACTTGATTTTAGTTTTGCTTAGGTTTATAAATTTATATCCTGGCTATGTTTAGTACATTATCATTCTACTTTATATTTTATGCCTTAAAAATTCTTAACTCAATATGTAGCTCAGGCTGCCTTGAACTTGTCTCAGTCCTTCTGTCTCAGCCTCCTGAGTGTTAGGATAAGGCTTTATAAACAAAAGCCTTCAGGGTTGCCTTAACCTTACTGAAATCTGAGTAGGTGTATAAAACATTTATTTTTTATGAGGCAGAAGAGGATAATGGTTCTGTAATAAAAGTAATGTCAGCGAATCCGGGAAGTTCACTGCTATCCTTTGTGGTTATAAACCCCATCAATGCTTCCTGAAAATATGAGCTCTACCTGTAGAAAGAATTCTTCACACAAGTCCTGTATGATTTCTCTTCGTTGGTCCTAAATCAAAATGCTAACCAGTGATGAGTAGTGGGACTGGTGAGGGAACACAGCTTCAAGCTCTATCTAGCATGAACCCTTCTTCCTGAAGGATGTGGGCAGTTAAACTTTATACTGCATATCTCTTCAGATATCAGATTGCTCTGCTTCCAAGTCATCATGAAGAAAGCTAAGTGGCTTAGATGATGTAATCTGTTTCCAAAGCATTTGGTCTTATGGAAACAAGATTTCTTTCTGCTAACTATTTCTGTTTCTGTCTCTATCAACAATCTATCATCTCTGTCTCTTTCTTTCCTTTGTTTCATTTTATCCTTCCTTTTTTCCTTTCTTCTTTCTAATGTCTTCTTTCTCTGTGTGTGTGGTGTACTGTATATCCACAGGTAGAGGCCAGAGGCCAGGGGTCAATGTCAGGTGTCTTCCTCAGTTACTTCACCTTACTTTTTGAGACAGGGTTTCCACTGAAACTGGAGCTCAGCAATCACATAGGCAGGAAGCCTCAAGGATCTGTTTGCCCACTTAGCCCCAGCAACACTACATCAGCTTTTTACATGAGTACTAGGCATTTGATCTCATGTTCTGTCTTCAATTCTTACTAGCAAGTGCATCTACTCTGTGGCTGCTACTGCTCTTGGCACTCCTCAAAGACCTGAGACACAGCTTTTTAACCTTCCAATATGGACTGAAGACTCGTGTCTCTCCAAGAATCCTCCAAACCTTTAATGCCAGATGGGGACTACTGAGATACCCAGCTTGTGGACAGCTAAGGGGATGTCAGCCTCATCTGAACGCCATTGTTGGACTACCTGGGCTATATCATGGAGGCCAGTACAGGGAGATCAAGACAGGATGCGTGCCTACTGGACTTCATTTGGGAGACCATTGGAGGGAAAAGCCCCAATGTCAACTTTCCCTTTTTTATGGAAGGACTCTTCCCTTCTGACAGAGACAGATGCCCTTGGCATGGAAACTAGATGTCTACCTTTTAGCCTAGTCATTCTGTGGGAAAGAGCTGGGGAATGTCCCCACTTTGAACTGAAGAGCTAAGATGTATTAGATGGCTAAAAGAGGCAAAAATTGTCCTAAGATAAAGGGAACTTTGGACATGCATTTGAAAAGTACAACTTCATAGTAGTGTGCACTCAAGTTTTGAAGAATTCTACAGGAGGTCACTCCAGTGTTGTGTAACCTGACATTTCTTGGAGTTATCAGACCACACTTCTTTTGAAAGTCTGCCTAGAGGATAAAAAGGTGAAGCAAGTATTATATACAGCTAGCATTCCTTGCACAGCTATTACATGTACAAATGTGCTTAGGTACTTCATATGCATCAATTTGCTTTATTTATGAAACAACCTATAGTATAGGCTGTTCCCATTTTACAGATGAGGAAATTGGCATAGAATCATAGACTGTCTTGGTAAAAGTGTTGGTAGTAAAGAACAAAGATCATGAGCCTAGATAGTTTTACTCTGGGAAGTACTCAGTCACTGTGCATACACTTTACCCATAGACTACAAAACATAAACTAGTATCCAGATGTTAATGTTACATGATATTTTCATTTACTATGACCTCCTTGTTCGATTAAAACCACAAATAAAACCAAATCTCAGAGGTTTTGCCAGCCATATACAAGCATGAAGGAAGTCAAGGGCACTTCATGTTCAAAGAGTATCAATCAGTTCTTCAGCACTCAAGGAGAGCCCCAATCTTTTGACAAGCACACTGGACAATGAATAAGGATACGAGGTGGGATGGGAAAGGACATCTCGCCACTCTGGGTAGCCATAGTCTTCCAAGAGTTTACTTCAAAATCTCTTCCTCTTTCATCTACCACATCTACTTTTTTTTTTTTTTTTTTTTTTTTTTTTGTCTTTCGAGACAGGGTCTCCCTGTAGCCCCAGCTGTCCTGGAACTCGCTCTGTAGACAGGCTGGCCTTGAACTCACAAAGATCCACGCCTCTGCCTCCCAAGTGCTAGGATTAAAGGAGTGCACCACCAAGCCTGGAAGCCCTGCGTCATCCACCACATCTAAAGGTGACCATGTCTCTATAACTTTATGTATAACACGTAGTTCTCTTTGCCTAGTTTTCTGCTCCAGTTTCACTGTCTGAGCCCAGGCTGAGACCACCTTCTCCTGAGCTACATACAACACTAACTTCCCAATGAGGCTCTTGACAGTGAGCAGAAAATCAGTGCATATTCTGAGAGAGGGATAATAAATGTGTTCTAAAGAAATAAAAAGCAAATCCAAGAAAGATTCAAATTTAGCTCTGATTTCAAAATTGTGATTTTATTTGTGGAATTTTTATAATCCTTGTCTATTCCTGGTGTAACAATCTATGATACACACACACACACACACACACACACACACACACCACGCTATTAGTGATCAAGAGAAAAACAAGTACACACAGCAGTGAGTCATACAAATACAATCCTCTTACTCAGTTGTAGCTCTAGCTAAATAAAGACTTTGATAAGCTACCTACCTATGATGAAGCAATCTGCAGACAAATTTCATAAGCAGTATTTAAAGGCCAGGACCATACACTTGAACTTGGACTTGACATTGGCTTTGCTAAAAGAAATTTCCATCTGCATTTGCAGTGTTTTCCTACTTCTTAACAATAGGACTGATGCTAATCTTTAGCCTAACAAAGAGGATTTGCCAGTGTGGGGTATGTGTCCTGGGGAACTTTGATGGGGCTCTGAATGTTTTTTTCATTTCTAACCCAATCTATGAGCAATCTTTTCCTGGATCACTGGGTCTAAATGTACTAGCTCATGTTTTTCAAAAAGAGAAGGATGGCAAAAATATCCACAAATGATCTAGGCGCAGCCTGGTTAGCTGTCAACTACCAAACAGCTAATGGATGACAAAAGGTCTCAGCAGAAAGACATAAACAAGAGAAAATTCGTGATGGCTGAAGAGACAAAAATAAATATTTGACCTTCCTCAAAATTATTTTTTCCACATTTTCTCTTATTTTTAATGCAGTCTTATGTCAGAAAATGTTTCTTCTGGTAGTGAAACATTAAAAACAAAAAAGCATTATATTTATGTCAAATGAGAGGATGAAATTTAATGTGTGACAGGGAAAAGATAATTGTAGTAAATAAAATTTAACAGTACAACTGTAGTCTTCAAAAGGAAAATTCCCATAATTTATTTTTGGTATGAAACTAGACCAAAGGCAGTAGACAGGATGTCCAGGGTCCTATCCCATTACCAACTGGGGACTAGGTGAGGATGATCCCTCCACACCTCTAGGAAGCAGCACATACCATAGGCCAAGCATAGCACATCATTTATCAGGGCTGGATTAAAAATTCTCCATGTGATTCAAGCTCCCTTCCATCCAAGGCCTGCGGTGTCCTAGGAATAACCGCTTGTCTTTCTCACACTGTAATGCTGTGTAATTCTGCCCACAAAGCCAAGCATTAGGGTAGGAGAGAAGCTAGGACAATGCTTCCAGTGAAGTTTACAGGTTAGCAGAAGAGATGCAAACAAAACTGAATATATACATGTCTGTATAGAGTCAAATGTATGCAATCACATATCCAATTTAAGGGTTCAACAACATTGTGGGAATGGGACTATGTGGTTAAAAATCAGAAGTGGATTGTTACAACATGCCTTCTTTTAAGTACCAGTCAGAGGGCAGGCAGGAGTGAAGAAGTCCTGCCTGTGCTGGAGCAGCAGACAGGAGATGCAGTTGATCTCAGACCCTGTCTCTGCACTGTGTCCACTGAGACAGGGGAGGCAGAACATGAAGGGTGATGACAAAGAAGTAGAGTATGAACACAGGGAACGTGGGAGGGGACAGAAGAGTGTGGCCCTCATGAGCTGAGGGAGCTGTGTGGGGCTGTGTTGGCTCGGCCTGGCTCCCTGTTGCTGGGTTGGCATGTGCCTAGGCAGCAACACGCCCACACAATCTTCCCCTGCACAGGGCACATTCAATCTGGCTGTTACTAATATAAAGCATTTGATAACAAAAGTAAAATCTGAGCAAAAGCAAATTATATTTAGAAATACAATTTTTAAATAATCCTCATCTATGTCTGGATGTTGCCACAGCAAAAACACATTCAGAAAATGTGATGGATTATTTGCAAAGCAGCCTGGTTTTAGATTTAATATGAATTACAGCATGAATAGATCCAGCAAGTGATTTCACCACATAATTTATTTTCAGGTAGTCTCTGGTGATCAGAATCACAAAATTAGAGAATGTCATGTCTAGTCACTACTTCTAAGAGGCCGGTAAGAAAATACCAGACCACCAAAGAGACACAGAGACTGGAATGAAGCATATGACTTCTTCGAAATTTGAATTCAAAAATTTTTCAAAGCCTTAGCAACTCCTCAGACTCATAAACAGTAGAAAAATGATTTCTTTTGCTAAAGTAAACTTTCTTTTTGTAATACCTAGTTATGCAATGGAAGTAGGCCAACCCAGGACCTCCATAATGAAGATGTAAGTAAGTCTACACAAAAGATGAGCTGGGACAAGCAAAGCTACATAAATAAAGAGACACAGAGAAAAATGCCACCTAACTGAAGCCTTTGTTTCTCTTACAACTTTGTTCTTTCTTTTTTGAGAGTCTCCTATATGTAGCCTACTCTGGTCTGAAACTCACTAGATATTCCAAGCTGGCTTGAACTCACGATCCTTCTGTCTCAGCCTGAAAGTTGCTGCTATTACAGCTGTGTACCTCTATATCTGGATCTTTCCAAACTTATTTTTGAAAGTTTATGCAGACAACGCTCTAAAATCTCTTGTTGGAGATCAGTATGACATGCGTTTTATGCTAATTAATAACCTAGTCATAAGTATTCTCCAGAAACAAATTAGTAATCTTTAGATGTGAAAACAGGATCCTACCTGACAAGACCACTTCAATAAGATCGCCCTCCTGGATATCGCTAGCAGTTTTCACCAGCTGAAGAATGTTTTCAGAGGTAGGATCGTGGCGAAAGAGCAGGATCTTATCATACAGTCCATAGAAACCACATTCAGGGAACTGCAAATACAATACCACAATAGTTTAGGTGATGGAGCCTTCCAAAATATTTTGTCTTAATATAAAAATAAAATCAATTCAGGGCACAAATACAAATTAATTAGAAAAGTTCTAAGTATCTAGAACATTCAAATTTAATTTCTTTTGAAATAATGAACGGCAGACTTGATGGTCACATGACTCTATCAGGGAGGAGTTCATGTTTCATAAAGGCAATAATAAATGACCAGATGGGTTTCTAATTAACGAATAAGAAACCAGAGGAAAGGTTTCAAAGAAATTGCTATAGATTCATGGCGAAGAAATGGAATAGGTGGGAACAAGTATGCATTTCCCGTATAAAATGGGAGTCAGTGTATTGAGTTCTATTGCAAACTACAGCAGTGTGTTCCCTCCCCAAAAGTCCGTCAGTTTGGCATATGCAAAAGCAAGACATGACTCAATGAAGCTACGTGCACTGTGGGCTCAGAAGTGCTATCCAGATCCTTTGACTCATGACAGTACCAGGGAAGGAACTCAGCTTTGCCTTCAGCTGTCCTTCCTCTAGTCCCCTTGCAGTCCTTCAGACTGTCAATCCACAGTGACACGAAAACTGTTAGCAAGGGTCATCTGCTTCATCAAAACAAGCCTTGAAACTTCGGCCTGGGAAGAGGTCGATGCTGGCCCCTGGCTCTCTCACATAATTACTGATGCCGATTATCTTTCATAGCTCAAGGTTTGTGACATGGTGGGTGCAGTCATAAGGCAGAGGAAGAGAAAACAGCCTTTTTGATCCTAGAACAAGTGTTGGATCTGACACTCATGTCAATATATGGGAGCCAGGTACAGTGGCATATGCCTGGGTTCCTATCATTCTGGAATCTGAGGCAGGAGAACTGTGTTCTAAACCAGCCTCTCTCACACACCAAGTCCCAAGCCAGCCTCGACTGCACAAAGGCACTCTGCCTCAAAAATCAAAAATTTTAAAAAGTGGACCATTTTCTACTATAAGAAATGTCCACGACCTAATATATTCTGAAGGTTAATGCAATCTATTATGAATACCTCTTTTTCTTATTCATAAAATTAAGGGCTTCATTCATGTGAGCCTTTTTGTATGAATTAAAAATAAATGTATTCAAAACATTTTCAGGCTCTTAGGAGTCTGTGTGGATGACAAGGCTGAAAACTACTTTTGCATGTCTCTGAGTAGAGTTGACTTTCCTAAAATAAACAGGACAGCTGAAATGATGTCACTGCTTCCACTGTGCTAATTAAAAGGGGAAAAAAGTGGTTCACTTTAAAAATGTCTCCAGTAATATTATTGGATCATAGGGAACAAAGAGAAAACTGAAATACTGTTTTCTTCAGTCTTCAAAACAATGGAAAATTCACAGACTATTCTTAAAAAGTCCACTTCCTTGAGGAATAATTTGCATGAAATAAAGTCAACATATGGGCATTTGCCTATGAGTTTTAATGAACATCAATACCCATACAAGCAAAATAACATCAAGCTATGAAACATATTCATGAACCCCAAAAGTATCTGCACTCCTCTCCCCTCCTTCTCTTCCCTCTTCTCTCCTGCCCTCCCACCAATGTTTCTCAGCCCTTCTCCTTCCCTTCCCCTTTTCTTTCTCACCTCTTCCTAAAATCTAACCACAGATATAGTTCTACCTTCTGTCCCCACAAAGTGTCTGGTATACAGCCTCATGTAAAAAGGAAATTACACAATATGTTCTAAGCATATAAAATAGATGATAGATGGATAGATGATATAGATAGATGATAAATAGACAGATGATAGAAGATAGACATCATTCTAAGTTTCTCTTTTGTGAATGGGTTCTTTTGTTTATTATTATTTTTATTTTTATGTGTATGGGCATATTGCTGCATGTGTATAAGTGTGCCCATGATACACAATGCCCCAGAGGTTAGAAGAGGGCATCAGATTCCCCTGGAACTGGAGGTACAGATGGTTGCTAGCCACAATATGGATGTTGGAAATCAAACCCAGGTTGTCTGCAAGAGTAGCCAGTGCTCTTAACTGCTGAACGATCTCTTCAGCCTCTCTTTTGCTTGTTATAATGTTACTGGGATTTATTCATACACTGCATGAATATTACTTATTAATATTTCATTAAATAGATCTAGCAAAAATGTCCATTCACCAGCAAGGGACATCTGTCCTGTTCCCTAACTGTGGCTATTATGCATATAAACATTATGAACAAGTACTGCAGTGGGCATATGCTCTCATGTCTTAGGGTTAAACACCTAGGAATGGCATTGCTCTTGAAAATACTTTTCTTACTCTATAATTCACTTTCTGAGAAGTCTGACAAGTGAAGTCACACAGCACAATTTTTTTATTCAAGTAAAAGTGTCACAAAACCAAACAAAAGGTCAGAAATCAGGGAAAGGGACTGGTTTGGAGGGAAAAGGTAATAAGAACTGGACAGAAATAACAAACAGTGAGGGGAAAAAAGAGGAATCAGAATATATTATATAGATGTACTAAATTGTCACATTGTCAAAGTAAACTTAATTGTAAAAATTAGGGTTAAAATCACATGCATATAAAAGCAAACACTAAAAATAAAACACAAAAGCAAAATCAAAAAGAAAATTTTGGGTCCAGGCTTTCCCTTTAGGATAATTATTTGGAGACTCCTCAGTGTTATAGTACATCCTGTCTGGTCTGCTCTGTTGTTACTCCACACTGTCCTGACTATATGCCACAGTGGGCATATCCATTCCACAGATGAGGACATCTGAGTTAGCTCTGGCTCTTGCCTATTACCAATAAAGCTACCACAAATGTTCACAGAGCTTTGTGTGTGAGCTTAAGGGTTCACATCTCTGGTGCATATTGCCATTATCTGGTTACATTTAGAAGCTGCTAAATTATGTTGAAAGTGACCATTCCATTTGCACTCCCCCCAGCAATGCCCGAGAATTCCAGTTACACTGCATCCATGAAAAGCATAGGGATGTCATGTTTTCACTGCATGCTGACATGTCATGGTTAATCTGTGCATTTCCCTAATGACTAATGATATCAATCAGTTTTTCATGTATTTACTTTCCATGCATTCTCACACATGATCACACACACACATACACACACACACATACACACACACACAATTTCTGATTAATTCTTTTGTCTATATTTGGGGAAGGGTATTAGTTTTTTAGAGCTCTTTGTATATTCTGGAAGAAAGCTGTTCATTTGATACATATTTCACAGGTATTTTCTTCCCATTTGTGGTTTATCGTATCATTTTCCTAACATTGTTTCCTGAATCTCTAATATATGAAGCTTAGTCTACCAAATTTTCCTTTGCTAAGTGTGGTTTGAATAAGGAATGCCCCCTATAGGCTCAGGTATGTGAATCCATGGCTCCTATTTGGTGGCTCTGTTTGGGGAGGTTTAGGAGATATAAGAGCCAGCTTTAAGAATTCATAGTTCTATTAATTTAGAGAAGACAATCACAATGTCTGTGAGAAAACAGACTTTTTTGAATTTTCTTTTTATGGTCATTGTGAGTGACTACTTTTTCCTTTTCTTCGTTTCACATTCTTCCTTTGTTCTAAAATTTAGACTGACATCTAGCTTTGACAATCAGTATGTTTTATTTTCCTGAGGGGGGAATAACTTATAATGCTCTTTAGTTTTGTATTATTGGTGTGTTGGTGAATTTTTAAACTATGTGCTAACTGCAGTAAATTATATGAACCGAGAAAAAAAAAGAATTCATAGTTCTTAGGGAGGCTGTGGTAGCCCACACCTTTAATCCCAGCACTCCAGAGGCAGAGGCAGAGGCAGAGGCAGGCAGGCGGATCTCTGTTAATTCAGGGCCAACCTGGAGAGGCCAGCTGGGCTGCAGGGAGACCCTGTTTCAAGACAAAAAAAAAAAAAAAAGAATTCATAGCTCTCTAGGAGAGCATAGCTGCAGCTCTCTGCATTGTATGCTAGCTGTTGAAGAAGTGATGTCTCAGCTTCCTGTTCCAACTGTGGCCACGCCCCCCCTGCTATTCTGGGCCCCCTCCAAAACCGTGAACCACAATAAACTATTCCATAGCGTTTTAGATCATGTTGTTTTATCACAGCAACAAAACCTAATATCCTAAGTATCTTTACTAATACTAATGTAACACACACTTACAAATTATTCTGCAAACGATAACCCTGGATTTTGTGTTTAGTACTTTGATCCATTCTGGGGGCAAAAAGTACAAACTAAAGTTTCATTTTTGCTATTTTCTTGAAGACTCTATAGTTTTGATACTGTTTATTCCTTAAATGTTTGGTAGAATTCTGCAAAAACTGGATCTAGATTTATTTTTTTTTAATTTTTTTTATTTTATTATTTTTTTTTATTAATTTTATTTATTTCTGTATGTGTATGAATGTACTGTCTGCATGCAAGTCTGTGCACCCGTGTCGTGCAATGCCGCGGAGGTCAGAAGAGGGTCTCGGATTCCCCTGGAACTGGAGTTCTCCTGGAATTGGAGTTTCAGACAGCTCTCGGCCGCCATGTGGGTGCTGGGGATCGAACCCGGGTCCTCTGCGAGAGCGTCGGCGCTCCTAACCGCTAGGCCATCTCTCCAGCCCTGGATCTAGATTTATTATCTGAAAAGTGTAAAACCTCATTCAATATTCTTAATAGTTTTAGTGCTAAATGGATGTCGACTTCCTCTTAAGAGAGCTTTGGCAGTTTATTTCAAAGGAGATGGCCCGTTTCATTCACATTACCAACTATAGGAGGAATAAAGTTGTTCATATGATTCCATCATTACCTCTCATGTTTATGGAGCTTATATGTACTTATACTACAGGGTTAGTTCTATTACATATGTAATGTGTATGTGTGCTTGAATGTGATTTGTTCCCTAATTAATGTGTATCTTTGAGGTTTGTTTCTCACTATGGTATAAAAGTGGTGGAGACACGAAAAATGGAGACTTGGTTACTGGGAGAGCTGCCCGCAGAGGGTATTGAGGTAGCTCCCATGTTAGTGAATTATATCAAGCTCAGCCCTTCACTAATGTGATCCCTTGCTTGTCCATATTTGCCACTGCAATCTGTCATGAGGTGACAGAGTGAATTGGGACAATTGCCAAAGCCACTGCTTTTCCATGGTGTGAAGTTTCACCCTCTAAGACTGAATGAAATAAACCTTACTTGTTTTTAAATTATCAAGTCTCAGATATTTCATTATGGACTCAAGACACAAACAGAGTGCCTTCTCTGTTGCTCTGTCAGGCTGCCTGGATCCTCTTTGTCTGCTTTTCCCCATCTCACAGACACCACTAACCAGCCACTGTTTTCCTCAGGTTATTTTCTTATTCTCATTTTCCTGGGTCTCACTACTGTCTTCATTATTTTCCTTCTTTAACTTGATTTTGGTTTCCCTTTCTCTCCCTATGTTCTTAGGATGGCAACTTGCGTTATTCACTGAGTGTTCTGTATCAGGTGAGTGGCTACAGAAGGTGTACACACACTGTGGCATAATCACACTTTAAATAAAAGAGACATCCTTTCATTTCCAATAATACAAATGAACCTGGAGGAAATTATGCTTAGTAAAATGAGAGAGACAAGCTGCATGATCTCACTCATACATGGAATCTACCAAAAAAGGCAGCAGAGATTAAAGTGGTAGTTACCAACAGGGATTTCGGAGGAGGGAGTCGCTGGACTAAGGTTTGGTCAAATGTCACAAAATTTCCATTAGATAAGTAGGATAGCTCAGGATACCTATTATACAATTCAGTGACTATAGTTAATAATATATGGTAACCTTGTAAATCACAAAGAGAATAGATTATAAGTATTTTCAGCACACACAAAAAAGGTTAAGTATGGGAAGTAATGTTATCAGAATCCTAGTCCAGATGCCTGACTCTGAGGTCCAAAAAAATCTAGTCCAGCCAGTTGTCCCAGAGATCAAATGGAAAAAATAATGAGGTAAAACAGGAAAGGAATTCATTCATTCTGATCATTCTGGGAAGCAAAAGGAGATGAAAAGTCTCACCTCTGTCTTCGGGTGTGGTGACATTAGCTCCAAGGCTACCCAGGCAATGGGGACAGAAGACGAAGAGTCAGTGTTGCTTAAAGTGTGGTCTGGTTGGTCATTATGTCAGTTCTGGTCAAGGAAACTGCCACTGCTCTAGGTACAACCTACTTTGATGCTGAGGAAATTGCTGCTGCTCCGGGCTGCAATCAGGGGACAACCTCAATTTGCTTCACAGGATGTTTATCTGACAGACCTGTGATATGGAACAGGGAAGACTTGGTTCTTCTGAGATGATTGCTTCTGCTGGGGGTGGGGGGAGTAAGTCTCAACACAGGACAGTCTACCTGCAAGGCTCCGCTTTTTCTTGAATATGTTGGGCAATCCCTGACAACCTCCAAGGCTCTACTCCCAGGGTCTGGAACAGGATACTGTAAAGGCCAGAAGCAGACAATCTGTCGTAAATGTCACTCTTATCTTATGTGACAGCACTGAGGTAGGGGGAGATGAGCTTTACAGAATACTTCTCAAAGGACAACATGTGGGTTTGAGCAGGAATTGACTCAGTTTAAGACAAAGGAGACAGATACGAGATGAAGATAGATAGAAAATGTAAAAGGTATCCTGTTTTTAGTTATACATCATCAAGTAAGCCTGAGGGAAGAGACACTACATTTAGCAAATACAGCTTCTAATCCATTATAGGAATCTATGTTAATACATTCAACTGAGGCATGCTTCTTCTACGTTCACCTTATTCATGGGAGAAATACTCAATTAAAAAAAACAATCATGTGGTACACAGCCAATACATGCATTTTAATTGTTATGTAATTACTCTCTAATTTACCTTCTGAATTTTACATTGATGCATAAGTTAGTCATTAGAGACTTCTGCAACTTCTGGATATCCAGGAATCTTCTAAATTTCTGGATGTTCTTTATGACTAGCTGACTTATATTTAAGATCCAGACCCTACATTGTCTAAATTTATAATAAAGATATTTTAAAGCCCAGAATATGATCAGTCTTTACCAATATTCTTGACAAAAAATAATTAAAGAAAATGCACACGTCTTCTATTATGGGGGTGACAATTTCAAGACACCATGGATAAAGGGGCTGGTCTTTTTGACACTGGCCATGTGCTTTATGATTTTCTTGAATACTATAAATTAGTGAGAAAGGACAGTGCAGTCTCTTTTATTACTGGACCCTTTATTTTCTATATCCCTTTAAATCCTATAGTTTTTAATAGACAGTTTGAAACACTTGTCAGGCACTTCCATATATATGGAAGCTTGCTATGTGGTTTAGGGTAATTTAATCCCTGAATATTGCTTTCCCTCTGGTGGTGTTGCCTGCTAGAGTGATTATTTTGTACTAGATGTGAGCCTGTCATTCTTTAGTAATCCTCTAAATTACTAGGTCTTTATCTTTAGAATTCTGTATACAAGGGATTGGAGAGATGGCACAGTGGTTAAGAGCACTGGGTGCTCTTGCGAAGGACATGGGTTCAGTTCTCAGCACTCATATGGTGGTTACCAACTGTCTATCTGTAACCCCAGTTTTAGGGGATCCTGATGCCCTCTTCTGGTTCCCATGGACACTGCATACACATGCTGTACTTACATGCAGGCAAAATGGCATTTTCATATATGTGCAGAGTATATATATATATATATATATATATATATATATATGCATATTTTGGAGTAATATAAAATTAAAGGGAACAACAAAAGACCTGTTCAAAGAACTGACCAAAAAGTAAACTTTTACATCAAAAAAGTTACAGAAGACTAAGAAAGAGATGCAAGACAGGATTTAACATGTATGGCATAATGCAGGAGCTCTGGTCGGGGGTGGGGGGCATGGATGGAGAAATTGGTCTAAATTTGATTGGGAAAGGTTGTATGAAATGCACAAAAGCTCAATAAAAAAATTAAGAAAAAACACTTAAACACATAAAAAATAAGAAAATAATTCAAATTTTAAAATGGCATAGAATTCTGTATATAATACACATATAAGTGTACTTTTTTGTGCTTTTATTGATGTTTTGTTTATTTCAGACATAATTTTTCAATTCAGTTTATGCATATTCCCTTTTTCTTCTCCTCACCCCACCCCAGATCATGCATTCTGCCATAACTGTCCTGCATCAAATCAGGATAAGCATAGCTATCTATTCAAAATCAAAATACAGCCATCAGGCTGGACAGACAATTCACTGTCCCATTCATGGGTAGTCTATTGTGGAACAATATCCACACTTTCTCTTCTTTAACTACAGCTTAGCAATGATTGGCCAGCCTCTGGCCAATCTTCCCTTTACTTTTCCCAGTCATTAGTAACAACCATCAAGCTCCCTGCTTCTATGGGTCAATGTTTTCCAGATTCCACATAAAAGTGTCTACTATAATTTCTGAACATTGACTACTAGCAAAACTATACTACCATGCCTTAACAATAATGTGAAATTTGTCAATGTTACTACAATATGAGTTTGCCATTCACTCTCTTTCAATATTCTCCAACCTATACAAAGGCTTTCAATGTAATCATGTTATTTCTTAAAGAAAGTGATGTTAACAAAATCTTAAAAAATAAATAAATAAACTTAAAATATTGAAAGTTTAAAAAGAAAAAGTGGGTTCTTGTAGCCTTCTCCGCTCTGTTTAACACAATGGTCTCCAGTTCTGTCTACATTGTTGCAAAGGCAGAATTTCATCCTCTCATGGCCAAATACCACCCTGTTTTGTAAATATGCCACCTTTTCCTGCTCATTTTTCTGCTGATAGACACATATTTTACTTCCATTCTGGCTACTGTGAATAGTGCTCACTGGTTCTGACTGGCACTTCTCTGACGATAATGATGTTAAAGACTTCTTTGTTCTTCTTGGCCATCTGTAGGCCTTTTTCTGAAAATGTTTATTTATGTCAAATTTCCACTTCTATTACATAGCTTTTGCTTTTGAGTTATTTGAGCTCCTTATGTATTTTGGTTTTTAATCTTTATCAGACGTATAGTTAGCAGGTTTCTTCCTATTCTGTACATTGCTGCTTTTGTTTGCTATACAAGTCTTTTAATTTGGAATAATACAATGTCTCCATATTTGCTCCCCTTCCTGTGCTTTTAGGTCTTATCCAAACATTTCTTGGCCATTCCAATGTCCTGAAGTAGTTCCCCTATTTTCTTTCAGTATTTTCATAAACTTGGGTCTTATATTTTAGTCTTGAATCTATCTGAAGTTGCTTTTGAAAGAGTTAAGAGATGCTGTACTAGTTTCAGTCCAATTTTCATAATGCTATCAGTTACTTAATGATGTCCTATTTATTATTTATTTTAATTTTTATTTGGCTTAGAAAGTAACTGCTTTCTGTATACAATTCTCATACAATTTTCATTTAGGTAGAGCCACCCAGTGACTTCCCTCTCAGCTCCCTGCCCTCCACCCCTCTCTATCCTTTGGCCCACAGGATACCTTAAATAGTGTTCAACAACTCTAGTCATCAGAAAAATGCAAATTAAAACTTTGAGATACCATCTCACCATAGTGAGAATGGTCCTATTGAAGTGAACAAGTGACACCAAATGCTGGTTGAAAATGTGAAGGAACAGGAACCCATCCATTGTTGGTAGGAATACATACTAGTACAGACCCTACAGAAAGCAGTCTGACGGTTTCTCAAAAAACTAAGATAGAAGTAGCATATGATTCAGTATGCCTAGATATCATTTATTGAAGAAACTGTCTTTTTCTCATGAAACATTCTTTGTGTGTGTGTGTGTCTTTTTGAGACAGGGTCTCCCTATAGCCCCAGCTGTCCTGGAACTCACTGTGTAGACCAGGCTGCCCTTGAACTCACAAAGATCCACCTGCTTCTGCCTCCTGAGTGCTAGGATTAAAGGAGTGTGCCACCATGCCCAGCCATCCCATGAAACATTCTTAATCACCTCTTCAAACACCATTAAACAAATGATTATCTTGAATTATTCCTCATAAACATTTTGGGTTGTTCACAATGTACACAATGTCTATTTCTTCTCTAATTATTTTATACAAATAATCATTCTAACTGACTTTGTATAATTTGATACTGATGTGATCTAAGGTGGTTTTCTTCTGCTTATGTAGTTGAGGGCCATTATGTGTTGACTTGTGGTTTTAGATTTCCATATCATTTGTAAAACCTCGGCATTGTTCTTGGGCCTTTTCACAGGGTTTTATTTGTAGATTCTTACGTTCAGTGGCCTTTCCTATTGTACTGTGTCATCTGACACTTAACTGCATCCAGTATATTTTCAAAGCTCTAAAATTGTTTACTTGGCTCTCTTACATGCCTTCATTTATCCCTTATTAAATGTATATTTTCATTTAAATTCTTGAATTGCTTTTTCACCAAATTCATTATTTCTATAATTAGCTGCCGACTTCCAGAGTTCTTTGTTTTCTGTTTATCATCACACTTTTCTAGGGAGAAAATATGTATGAACACATATTTTTCAAAATTAGATGGCAAACATCATGAAGTTACGTGAGTAGCTGGACTTCGCTATCTTAATTCAAAAGAATATTGCTGTTTACTCTAGCACAATATTGTTACATAAAAGTCTGTCTTTTCCTTCTTGGCTTATTTAACTTTATTAGGAAAGTTTTATGGTAACCCTGGCTCAAGGGAATAAAATACCCTATTACTAACATGAATTATTTTGTGATTATCTCTGCAGAACGCATAGATGTTCAGTGAAATCTCTCAGATTTGTCTAGTTAAATTCCCAGTGTCTCTTGGCCTGGCATGAACTTTGGGATGTGATTGTTTCATAGCTTATTAATAGTTGCTTCTTCTCTGGCCTTAAAGATTTTGTATGTAAATTTACATTCAGGCAATACTCACCTGAGTCCTTTAGCAGATTTCTAGAGCTCTTTATTTACATGAGCTTTCCTGCCTCTCTCTCTGTCAGCCAGACAACTATTCCTTCCTTTTCTTGCCTCCAGGGAGAAAGTTCAGGTGATTTCCACACTTGCATGGGTTATTTCCCTTCTCTCAGTTAATGGGCCTGTATTCTTTGTTGTAAAGCCAGCATTTTACAAATGTTCTGTTGTTCTCTGTGTGTTTAGAGAAGGGTATATCCCATGTCAAGATCACCACTGCTGGGTGGAAGCCAGTCGCATGTGCTTTGAAAATGTAGAGCACTGAGGCTAGAGAGAGGATCAGGGCTTAAGAGCACTGACTGCTTGTGCAGAGGACCTGGGTTCAGTTCTTAGCACCCACATGGTGGTGAACAGTTGTCTCTAACTGTAGTTCTAGGAGATCCAATACCCTCTTCTGGCCTCTGTATACACTGCAAGTATATGGTGTGTAAATTATATATATAAATATATATATAGATATATATATATAATATAGAGCCAAAAATATACACAAAATAAAAATAAATAAAATGTTAAAATATATCAGAATATTAAGTTTGCCTATGCAACACTGAGACTCCTTACTTCTATGTAAACTACTGCATTTGCCAGAAAAAGTTAGTTACAAAATAAAATCTCCATAATTGATGAGAATGCACTTAAAGTAATAAAATTAAACAAACATACAAATCTTAAGAATTATCATGTGATACTCAGCTCCCATTTTGAGTAATACTAGGTTAATGTTCACTGTTAAAGGACTGCACCAGCTTAGAATCCAAATGCTGTTGAAAATACAGGAGGCTTCCAGGCGTGGTGGCGCACACCTTTAATCCTAACACTTGGGAGGCAAAGGCAGGTAGATCTTTGTGAGTTCAAGTCCAGCCTGGTCTACAGAGAGTTTCCAGGACAGCTGGGGCCACAGGGAGACCCTGCCAAAAAGACAAAAAAAAAAAAAAAAAAAAAAAAAAGAAAAATACAGGAGGCTGTGCTGAGGAGTTGGCTCAGTGGGTAGAAGAACATTTGTGACACCAGCAGTAGGAGCTGAGTTTGTATCTCCAGGCTCCACATACAGGACAAGAGTGGCCTTACGAACCTGTAACCCCAGGGGCTGGACATAAACAGGAGGGTACAGGGGCTTGCTGGCCAGTCTACCGAGCTGAAAAAAATGGGAGCTCTGGGATCAGTGAAATACCCTCTCTCAAAGGAACAAGACAGAGAGTGACAGCAGGAAACATGGCATACTCCTGTGGCTTTGGACACATGATATATACACGTACCACACATATGCACACACAATTCTTAAATAAAAAATATAGACAATTAGTTATATTAGATAATTTATATATATATATATATATATATATATATATCTTGTTATCAGATGGTTCCAAAAAATGGGTGACTGATTCTGATGAAAGTAGAGAAAAACTATGAAGAAGTCAGTGCTTGGGTTGAGGTAACAAAAATGCTAGTTAGAAAAAAAAAAGGTGTAAAACAGCAAACTGAATGAGCTCAATTGTATAGAAGATATGACGGTGCATTTTTTACTGTCAACTTGACACAGTCTATTGGACTGACTTTAACAAATGGACATAACCTGGACTAATGACTTCTAATGACCCAGCAACACCATATGCTCTTGTGTCCTATGACCTGGGTACCTGCTCTTGTTTACTTGGTGTGGTGGTTTGAATGAGAATGTCCCTTGTTGGCTCCAAGTATTTGGACATTTTGGGAGATCTTAGAAGGTGAGACCATGCTGGAGGAAACATGTCACTGGGAGTGGGCTGAGAGCTCTTGAAGCCTTGGCAATCTCCAACTGCATACTGCTTTCTGTGCCTGCTGGAAGATGTGAACCTCTGCTTTCTGCCCCTGCTCCAGCAATTCCTTGCGTCACACCTCCCCACCATGATGGACTCGAATTCCCCTGAAACCATAGGTTCAAATAAACACTTCCTTTTACAAGTTTCCTTAGCCATGTTCTATCACAGCAACAGACTAACACACTTGGCAACCTTAATTTGGTACTCCCCTCAAAAAGATAATGAATGTGGATATTCTTGCAAATTAATATATCAAAGCAGTGAAAGGCAGCACACCCTTCTCCATTGCACGCAATGAACACTGGGAAGGACTTGTGACCTTGGGCGAATGAGATATTCTAGAACTGCAAAGACAGGATGGTCTGTTAAGATAAGGGTAGAGTCAAACTATACTTCCCCAATTGAAGCTGGAGATGCCATTTTGAATAATGGGTAGGGCCTAACTTGAGGGCATAGTTCCAGAGACAGAGTTCCAAGAAGACAGTTCCGTCAGCACAGTTCCAGGAAACAGACCATTCCAAGAGATACCAGGAGTAGTGAGTGTCCACAGAGTTCAGGCTTACTCACGAAAACTAAATTTTAAGAGTCAGGCTTTTTGTTCAGGTAATTATAATATTAGTGGAGTAATGGCACAATAATCTAGATTAATGTGGGAAGAGAGTCACAATGAGGAATTTTTTTTTTATGTGTATGAATGTACTGTCTGCATGTAGGTTTGTGCACCCGTGTAGTGCAATGCCGCGGAGGTCAAAAGAGGGCGTCAGATTCCCCTGGAACTGGAGTTAAAGACAGTTCTCAGCCACCATGTGGGTGCTGGGGTTGAACCCAGGTCCTCTGCAAGAGCAGCAGTCTGTGCTCGTAACCGCTAGGCTATCTCTCCAGCCCTGAGGAATATTTTATACCAGGTGAGCCTGTGGACATGTCTATGGAGGATTGTCTTGATTGCTTTAGCTGGAGCTTGAAGACCTCCCACTGTGGGTGACACCATTCCCTGGAGTTGGGCCCACCATTGCATAAGAATAACAAAAGCTAGCTGAGCCACAAGCAGGGTTGTTTGTATTCTTTCTCTCTCTCTGCTCCTGGATGTGACTAGCTGCTTAGCATTTCTGCCATGACCCCCAAATGACAGAATGAATGTAACCTGGAATTGCACACAGAATAAGCCCTTTCTCTCTTAAAGTGGCTTCTGTCAGGGAATTTTTTCATAGGAACAGAAACAAAACTAGGACAGAGGCCACACTGATGTCCTGGCAGCGGGCCTGTTTGGTAAAAGAGTCGGGTCCAAACCAAGAAGCTGAGTAAAGATGGTTCACTGCTATTTCTGCACAGCACAGTCTCATCCATAGGTCTCAAGCCTTCATAAAGTGTTTTTGTTTTTGTTTTCATTTCTTTCTGGTCTTCGTTGCTGGCATTGAACACCACTTTATATGCTGTTCCTCTCTGGAAAGCCCTGAGCCCTGTGTAGTGAGGTGGTATTCAGAAGGCTTTAATGCTTCACAGCCTAACTACTCTCTTAAGATGACTCAGAAGACTTTATAAAAAGAATATCAATAATATGCCACACATGTTAAAGGTATTGTTTAAAGATGAGTGGTGTGAGATGAAAAGTGTCAAGAACTGTTCACACATTTCCACTGAAGACTAATCTGTGTGATGTTGACTGCCTGGAGTGTGGTTTCCTCCCCCCATAATTCCTCTTGCTGCTTCATAGCATGGATCTCTGTCTTGTGGCCCTCTCCAGCAGGATTCAGAGCTTATGAAAGGCCCACAAGACAGGACACTGAGGCCTAGCCTCTCAGGAGAGCTAGCTGTCATGACCGGAAAATATGTAGGTTCTTTTTTGTCCCCAGATTTTCTTTTTTATGAAGAGGAAAAAAAAATGCATATTCCTTTTTTTTTTTTTTTTACTATAAAAGGCTTTTCTTTTATGTGACATAATGTTCTGCTTGAATAGAGTCTATATACAATAAGACTCTCAAAAAATCATATTTAAAATGATGTCTGGAAGGTGAAGAGTATAACACAATGGCTGACAACTGAAAGGAGAACAGATTGGGGGGAAACACTCCTGGAACAACATGCCCTAATTTGGTCATAATCATCTGTTTTTATGTGAAGGTGTGTGAGCTTTGAAATCTGAAAACCCTCATTAAACTAAACAGGCTTTCAAAAGGCTCGGAGGCTTGTAAACTCAGCTGGAGCTTATTACAAGATCAGTCCTGTGTTTCTCCAAGGCTCTGTGGTTGTGAGAACAAACATCTGAGACAAGTGATTTCTAGCTCTCTCCAAGTTCACGGCTAACAAAACTGGCCACTGTGAAAATATGGCCAACAATCCCGGCACTGGTCCTAAGCTCTTTAATTCCACCCTATGCTGGAAACCTCTGCAGCGCTGTGTGTATCATTTGGCATTTTTGACCACAGAGCACAATTTACTGTTACATTTCACTATAAATTCATGGCTGGCCAGACAATGTGCTTCAGAGTAGAATAAATACATGTTTTAATGAGTTGCTGAAATGTGACTTGGCCAACAGGAAATCTGAGGAACAAAGGGTGCTTTCTCATGGAGGAGGCCAATCACAAAGGAGGAGGAACAGGCAATACTAGAAACAAATTAATCCCGGACTCAGTCAAGTGAAAAAAAGAGAGAGAGAGAGACATGGCCCAATTAGGAAATGAAAAAGCCTTGCCAGTTTAGTTTCGATAAAGGTGAAGGTTTAATGAAGTTCTGAAATTAGCACGTGCGCAGCAGTGGGGTAATCGGCTGAATTCTGAGGCTCTCTTGCTGAAGATTCATCCTAAGTCATTTTCCAACTCTTCCTGTTCACAGTATCAGTGTCATGACTTGTCTTTCTTAATGAGAATGAAAATTTTAAAAAAGCTACCACTTAATACCTTAGTCAAAATACCCACCATGTTGTTCCAGACATGGACAGACTCAATGGTACAGTATATCAACTGCTTTAGAAAGACTGCTTAAACACTGAGCGAACATGCTAAGCTCTTAATCTACTTGGTGGAGGTACATCAGACAGTTCCACTAGCCAGCTGATTAAAGCAGGAAAGAGCAGTTGAGGGCTGTTCTGAAAGCAGCTGATGCTCAGGTCAAATGGACCAGGATAGAGAGCCTAGACAGCAGACATTATTCTAAGTATCCCAATGGGAAAACAGTGAATAGTTTCTCAAATGTTTCAGAGCATAGGCCCAGTTCCTAGGTGATTTCATATCCTTAAAAGGAAGCACATTAAGAATTCCATACCATGAGCACATGGCTACATAACTGGTTTCTGAATGCTATCACAGGAAACAGAAACCAGAAAAACTTCCAAAACTTCTCCCCTTCCTCCCTCCTCCCATTCTCCTGCTCTTCCTTACCTTACATGACCTCCCACCCCCACCACAAACACACTCCAGGCCAAGCTAGAGGCAAAAGGAATGGTATTCCATCTTACTGTCACAGACCCACCTTCAAAAGGGTGCTACTACCTGGCCTTGAAGCAAACTGAACCACAGCACTTTTTTTCTTTTATAAGATTTTAGAATTTCACACATGAGTAATGTCTTTGCATTATTTCCATCCCTCCAAACTCCCCACCAACTCCTCCCATGTCCTCTAACTCTCTCTCAACTTCTTGTTCTCCTCTTTCATTATTATTGTTACAGATACATATATTTACAAGTGTATATATACGATTATATACACATAGATATACACACACACATATGAAATGCACAGAGTTCATTTAGTGGTGCCCATGTGTACCCATATTTAGGGCTGCTCAGTTGGGATTAAAGGAGCTCATCCCTGGAGAAAACCGATTCTCCCTCCTTCCCCATCCACTGATTGCCTGTAGTTCCTCATTTGGAGGAGGGCACTTGTAGTATTACCCCATGCACCCCAACATGTCAACTAAAAACTACAGATTCTTGATTGGGGAACTCACTCTCATTCAAAAATATCTGACTTAGGATGCTAAACGTGTATAAAATACTTTGAAAACCCTTCGAAAACTTCAATTTTCTGAACACAGAAGACAAATAGTGTGTACCATGGTTATTGTAAGAAGATTCTTCACAGTGCTGGGTAGACGACAGCTCAGATGGTAAATTTCATGCTGCATACAAACATGAGGACCAGAGTATAAATCTCCAGCATCCACATCAAAAGTTGGGAGTGCTGATGTGCTTTGGTTTTAATCTCAATGTGAAGAAGGGAGAGAGGAAAGGAGGACCTCTGAGGTTCAATGGCTAGGCAGTCTAGCCAAACTGGTGAGCTCTGTATTTAGTGAGAGACACTGTTTCAAAAAACAGAGTAGAGATGGAGACTGGGGTGTGGTGCATGCCTTTAATCCCAGAATTCTGGAGGCAAAGGCCAGCCAACCTGGTCTGCATAGTGAGTTTCAAGCCAGCTGGGGCTACAGGGAGACCCTGTCTCAAAAACCCAGAAAACAAAGTAGAGTGCATCTGAGGAATGACACCCAAGTTTGGCCCTCTGTCCTATACATACACAGAGGTATATGAACACACAAGACACAGATACACAGATACACAGACACACACACACACACACACACACACGCATGCACACAAGCACACGAAGATTCATTATGCATTTCCCATACCAGGAAAAAACAGATCCATTCACTACAGACCCAGAAAGACCTGCACCATACTCTACATACAGACAACTTAGGTAAAGAGTCAAACCTGGTCTCATCCTCTGCAGTGCTTTCTCTCACACCAGCACCTGGAATCCTGTGACTGTTCTGCTCCTTTTGTTAAGAGGTGGCTGACACCAAGTGTCTATCAACTCTAACAATCTTCAAGGTCTAAATTTAGACACAGAACTCTAGTTAGTCCACTCTACTGCTTGCTGAAAATTACTTCCTTCAAACAGAATCTTCCTTTTCTTGTTAAATAAGGGACTTTAGTTTATTTGACACGACCTTTCCTAAAGTCAGATCTAGAATCTGATCTGTGGTCTCTCTTGTTACCTCCTTTTTTTTTTAAACAACTTTACTTTTCATTAAATTAAAAATTCTCATATTTTAAAATTTCATTTTTATTAATATTTTAAATTTGGATCTTTTTAGTTATTAAAATAAAGGAAAAGTTTATTGTGGTTTAAGATGAAGAGAGAAAGCAGAACTCCTGAATAGTAAGAAGGGTCCCAGGAACTAAGATACCACTGAGTTGCTAGTCTAGGGCATTTTTAAAGGTTTATAGCTGAAAATGTGGTAAGGTCTTGGGATAAAATTAAACCTTAACTTTACATTATATTTGTATTATAGTTATTTACAGTAACAAATATATAAATAAATAGGAACCGCAGCTGAAAAAGAAGGAATATCTCTCATGAAACACAGGTCTGCTTCAGATTTTTTGACTTCATATAAATGATAGGCTGGCTATCAGATTCTAAAATAGGTTATAGTAGTAGACGTAGAAGACACATAAACAATCTATACTTGATCTTTCCGGAATGAAACATCTATACATTCTTCCTTGAACATATATAAATATTAATATTTTGTGTCAAATATTTTTACACAATCTTAATAAACTACAACCCCCATCTATAAGGCAACAGATAGTGGAAATGATTCAGTGGGATATTAAAGTTTTGAATGAAATTATTCTTCTATTTTATTTTAATAATATGTATTAAAAAATACAGTAGTAAAAAAAAGACTAAGCAAGCCAGGCGTGGTGGTGCATGCCTTTAATCCCAGCACTCGGGAGGTAGAGGAAGGCAAATCTCCGTGAGTTCAAGGCCAGCCTGGTCTACAGAGCGAGCTCCAGGACAGCTGGTACTAAAAGGGAGACCCTGTCTCAAAATTACCAAAAAAAAAAAGAAAAGACTAAGTAAAATCATTAATTCTAAAGCAGCAAGTTCTGGGTATAGGCTTCCTGTAGATAGTTTTGATCATTATTGTATTGTATATAATTTTTAAGATTTAAATTAAATGTTCAAGTCAAGCAATTACAGGTGCTAATAATTAATGAGAGCATTGTCAGCTCCCCATTATGATTGGAAAGATGAGTAGTTTCTGAGAGCTATTTAAAGTTTCAGTAGATACTCTAAAGTTCCGCACACGACAGTGATTAGGTATGTGGATGGACAACTTGAAAATGAACGAAGGCTTGTTTCAGACTCTGTCTCACTCTGAACAGAGCCACCACTATAAAACACTGTGGGGGTTTTGTATTTCCTACAACTACACCTATTTCTGAATGAAAAACAATGGATGTATGCACTAGAAAAATAAAAGATAGGACAGCAAATCAGTAAAGTTCACCCAAAGTTAAGAATTTTGAAAACCCAAACTCCCAGTGATTATTTACTATCCTTTTTCATTTTTAGAAATGAGTTAATTGATGCCCAGAACATAAAAAACATATGCTGGGCAGCCATACTATGTAGCACAGGGAAAGGAGGCTAGTAGCCCTATCTTCTCAATCAGACCTTTTGATCTTTCCCCTTGTTGTACTTCTAAAGAGGAAATCCAGGAAGAGTGGCCCAAAGTGACAACTGGTGATTCAGACCTGAAATTCCTCAGGGATTTTCTTTGTCAAAAACCCTGAATAGTGGTTTACAGGTTTTGAAGTTTGAATAAAACCAAGACAAATGATTTAACAGACTTGGTAGCCACTGTCTCCAGACAATTTGTAGTTCTTACTAATAGACAGGTCTATAAAATAGTGGAGGCAGCGAGGTGAGCAGGGGAAGCGCCCTAGGAACCACTAACAGGAACAGAAAAACTAGCTTGGGGTCATTAAGACAAAGGGCAGTGAGCTTCCGACCTGGGACTCCACCATCCAGGCCACTCTCATTTCCCTTCTGGCCTGCTGTGTCCCTAATGATTATATATAAATCTTTAGGTCTATCAGATTATTCTTTTGAAAGATAACTGCCTAGAACAAAGTATGTCTAATGAAAATCAAATATGTAAGAATATGAGTTTTACTCAATGTTGACTTAGTTTTAAATGATTTTCATAAACAGGCAAAAACTGTGCAGTCTCATAATTATCTAAGGTCAGAACTGCCTTTAAGTTTTATTTAAATAATTTGTTGGAAATATATACCATGAATATAGATTGTAGCATTCTTTTGTCCAAATTTGTTAGTGTTACTTTTCATTTTAATTTAATGGGAAATTATATGTTGTGTGTGTGTCTTTGTGTTTGTTTTGTGTGTGTGTGTACTGGCTTATCTTCATTCACCATCATTAGTCAAGATGGAGTTACATAGATTTTTTAAAAAATAAAATTACATTTTATTTTCCCATTTTAGCTTTTGAAAATTTAATCAATTCATTTCAAATATATTGTATATATTGTTTTTCTTTATCTAAAGGATCAAAAATTCTGCAGATGATTAAGATAACTCTCATACAATGAAATGATACTCAGATCAGAAATGAATAATAAGGAAAAGAGCCCCTAAAGCCAACCTACCAAGGTTAACCTAATGATGGAATGGATATGAACAGTAAACTTGCAAATAGATTGGGAAAGCTGATGCCACAAAGGTGTCATAAATGCTAGAAGAGTTCCTCTGCTGTTTACAGATGGAATTCATGAATATGCAAGAGACAGCTACCTCACAGCTGGCAACCTTGAGCTCCTGAGTGCCAGAGGCTTAAAGAACAAAATGCAAGGCTCTGAGACATAGACATTTTGACCTCAAGTCCTCAAAGTTAGTCTCTCTAGATATTCAGATATGAGAAAATGAGGAGCCTTCAAAGCTAACAGCCCTGCACCCCACAACTAGTGTTGCTGTCCTATGCTTCAGGTATTGAGAACCTTAACTTTTTTTTTTTTTTGGTCTTTTTGAGACAGGGTCTCCCTTTAGTCCCAGATGGCCTGGAGCTTGCTATGCAAACCAGGCTGGCCTTGAACTCCAGATCCACCTGCCTCTGCTGGGATTAAAGGCATAAGCCACTCTGTCCTGTGAGAACATTAACTTTTAATACCAGAAAGTTCTATAATTCCCTAGCTTCTGGTAGCAGGTCCTGGGACCCCTGTCTGTATCTTTTGGCAGCATCCTCTGGAGCTCACTGTCTCTCCTCTTCGCAGCTTTTTGCCTTACAGGCTTGGTTCTCCATTGCTGCTTCTTGCCTTCTTGGTACTCCTTCAGATCTCTGCAACTCAGTTCACAGGCAACCATTGGCCCTCCTGTGCAGCCTTCTATCAACTCAGTGAGTGAATAGCATACAGCCACAGAAGTCCTAGGCACTTCAAACCAGGGCTTTTTAGCCTGGTCCAGGTGCTTTATCCCCTTAATCCAGTCTCCTCCAGGTTAAAGACAAGTACCAATAAAAGACTATTCTGAAGAAGGCATCATTGGTTTAACATTTCAGTATAGGGGGGAAATACACAGAAGAGGCCTCTTAGTTTCTGATAAGACTGAGAAATAGCTTACATATGCTTTGGGGCATTTTTTCCCTACAATGTTTATTGATAAATACAAGTACATAAAATCAGGGCATGAACATGATTTGATAGATTAAGTAGACTTAATTTCAATACTATAATAAGGGAACAATTCAAATTCTCACCATTTGCTTCACACCCACAAAAACCACTTCAAGGGCATTAACAATCTCTCAAATCTGATCAGTTTTGTGCAAGTAAATCATGTTTCTTTTTAAAAAGGCTTGTGTACTTGCCCAGGCTCAAGGATACTGAAATATAGCACATAAAGCCCATTACTAGAGGTAGAAATACAGGCAATATACTATTATGGCAACAACCATCAATTACAGTTAAGTATTTTCTGTAACAACCAAATGAGCAATCTAATATTACGACAACTCAAGTATTACTGAGCAAAGTGCATTTCTACAGTATTCAGTGTTGCTATTCAGTTTTCTAACTTTAAACAGCCTATGATAACTGGCAGCAAAGAAGGTCCTTGCAATAGACTGCCTCTGCTTGAGAACCTATGATGTAATTATTGCATGCTGCTAATATACTATCTAAACATTAAAGATATTCCTAAAATATTTGATGGTAGACTATGATTAAGACATTACACTACAAAAAAACCTTATGCAGAAGGAAACCCTTACTGACCTGCTTCTGCTTGAAATATTGTGCCCCCAAATGAAGTCCAGTAAACTCATATCCTGTCTTGATCCCCCTGCATTGGCCTCCATGATACTGCCAAGGTAATCCAACAATGGCAGTCCATATTCTGAGGAGGTTGAATTCCCATTAGCTGCTTAGTTCATGAGCTGAGTATCTCAGCAGCCCTCAGTCCGCATTGGAAGGCTAAAAAGTGAAAAAGCTGTATCTCATGTCTTTGAGGAGTGCCAAAAGCAGTGGCATCCACAGAGCATATGCGCCTGCCTGTGAGAATTGAAGACAGGCCAAACGACGGTGCTCTCTGTTTTTTCTTTTCGTCTTTTTACTAAGATCTCGAGTTTTGTGTCTGCATTACAGTTTCTTTGGTCTTACTGATTATTTATTTCTGGTTGTACTTTCCTTCTGGATGCTTAAGGCCATACAGATAGCCCAGATTAACCAAGGTTTTGTTTTGTTGAGGTCAGTTGAGGATCTGGTCCTCAGGGGTCTCTCAGGGGTTTTTTTTTGGGGGGGGAGCCCCTTGCTTCTTTCAGCTCCTCATCCACCAGTTCCATCCACATGAGGACAGAGTGCTTTGGGACATATTTTAATTTCATCAAGTACAGCCTTGTATTGGTTGCAGGCACTCCAGTTCCACCAATCCCAAGCCTCAATTATGAAGGAAATCAAAAGGCTTGCATTGCTTCAAGCACAGACATTTTGCTGAGTCATCAGAGAAGTACTCTTTCCTCTTGTGCTGAGGGAGCAGGGCTGTAGGGTAGGCTAGGTCACCTAGAATTAATTCACAGGTTTGTCTTAACAACAGGAGAGGTGTGAAGCTGGTGCCCATTGCCTGGAGTGCCTGCAACTGGAGTGCCTGCTTCTGAACCAGTAGTTATTGCTTTAGGAGCAACCAGAACCGAAAAGCTCAGTGCAGCAGTTTCCTCAGAGTAATGGAGGAATGTTATAGTCAAACTTCAAGCATGCAATCACCAAAGACCAGGCTGCTTGGCTGACACCTTGTTCTGTTCTGCAGCCAATCACAGGATTTCAAGAGCCTGGTCCTCACAACTTTGCTTATTTTCAGGATTAAAACAAACAATAAAAGATGCTTACAATAAATACCCAGAAAATTAATATTCTTTACCTTATTTAACAACCTGTAACTATAATGCTATAAGGGAGAACTGTGTCTCTCTGACCTGTCTCAAAACCAATAATTTTTAGAGCTCACTCACCTTTGGTCATTACAGCACATAGAAAACACACTATTGCTCTCTAGTAATTCATTCAGTAAATACTGAGCAATACATAAACACAATGCTATAGCTATGGAATGATACACCACAAGGCCCCTTGGTTTCATGAGACTCACTCTAGAAGAGGAGACCATATAAAGTGAATGTATGTAGAGAGGCAGACTATCCTAGAAACGACCCAAATAAGGCAATAACGGAGGGAGCTGAGTGTAATGGAGAAATGGAACATCATATAAAGAGTAAAACAAATGACGAAGGCCTAAGCAGGGAAGTAGGAAAGAAGTGACATTGCAGCTAATATCCAATGCTAAAAATAGTAAAATCAGGTGAAGAATGGTAGAAGCATCTTCACAGAAGTTGGGATTTTTATTGTTCCTATAAATAATGGTGTTAAATCTCTTTTGATCAATGGTACAAAAAATGTTTAGTGGCTCCATACCATGCAAACCCTTTCATATTTTATGGCAATGCCACTGGGCTCTATGCCTGAGACCAGATCTCACTGTAGCTCTGACAACATATGAGGCCACATGAACTACTGATTCACTTAAGAATCCCTTGGATTTCAACCTAGATCTGAGTTCAATGTTTAAGCACCATTTCTGACAACATAGGTATCTGTGCCTTGAGAAGCTCTGTGAAAATATGGTATGAAGTAAATTTGGAAATGTGGTATATACTATCTTCCTCCAAAAAATTTACCAAACCCATTATCCTGATTAATGTTTATACAGAAATACAATCACCTTTCCATATTTTATATACATATTTAGGTCTATGTATGTAATATTTATGAAATGTGTATGCACTGATATTCATGCTTATATTTACTTTTGCAATTTATTGATTGTTTCCCAGGAAAACTGAAAGGATTAAATGAACAAACATACGTATTTACAGCAAGGCAAGAACCACAGCAAATGCTTCATAAATGTTGGTTATTATTGAAGGTAACAATGTTCACAAGAAGGTCTACTAGGCTAGTCCGTTCTTGTTTAAATACTCCAGATAAGTAAAAAAAATCTCAGCCATTTACTGCATTAGACATACTTGGTGACCTATTCAGTTTGGGTTGTGAAACTACAATACAGCTCACACAATTTCTAATTGACTTAGGCAGAGCTTCAATACTTAAAAGGCAGAAACACTAAGATTTTCTTAACTACCAGTTCTGCAAATTTCCTGTTAAAAAACTCATTATACATGCATTACTTTCCTTCAAAACTAACCTGTACTTGGTGAAGAATAGTAACTAATAGGTTTTCTGACTCCCACTCTTATACTTATTAATATTATGACACTTTTGCATTAACTTCATGATTTTATGTACTGTGTTAAAACCAAGCCAGGGCCATGGATCTGGGACTTGGCATCGATACAGTGGAATTCCATTGTTCTTAGTATGCGGCTAATGATCCTTTGGTTCATGGATAAAAATCTCACTTTCGCAAAGTCAAACCCCAAAGGAGTTGTGCATTTTTTTTCTCTCTCTCTCCTTTGTACTGATAATCAGGCAGTGCATCTGATTTAAAGGAACAAAAAGAAAACAAATCCTCTCCTTCACTTTGATGTTCCCCAAGATAGGAAAGAATTACTTTTCCTTTATAAAATGCTATCCAACTTCTGGAAAGGAAGTGGAAGAATGTTGGGGGATGGGGAAAGGGAGGCAAAGATGATAAAACCATCTGCTGCCCACCCCTCAGAAGTATTCTTTTTTTTTTTATTATTGATGCTTTGTGTATTTCATACAACATTTTCCAATTCAGTTCAGGCATATATCCCCTTCCCTTCCCCCACCCCACCCCTACCCATCCCAGATCATGCATTCTGCCGTAAGTTTTCTGCATCTTTCTCTGCTTTTTTGTTTTGTTTTTTCATTTCATTTTTTTACGTCTGTATATCCCAAATCTAATTGGCTATTAGCTCTCTCCTTGGAGGAATAACCCATGGCTGATGCCACAAGCTTACATCCTCTAATGGTTAGGAGATGTTATAAACCACACAAAGACCCTGCCATACTTAACAGAAGAAAATGTAAATCATGAATTAACATACCATCCAAACATCTGTGTCTATACCAAAGAAACCTACCATAACAATTAGTACTGTTTAAATACCTATATATCTAATTGTGTGTGCTTCATTAGTAGGATCGAAAGGCTATATATTATACTGTTTAAATACCTATATATCTAATTGCATGTGCTTCATTAGTAGGATCGAAAGGTTATGCCTGGACAAGCTGGCAGCCCATGAAAGAAAACAGCCAGAACTGACTAGAGACCAAGACATCAGCTCCAGAGAAAGTAGAGTGTTTTGCTTCTCATCCACCTGTGCCCCTTTTCTAAGCCTAGGGAACAATCTGCGGAAGAGGGGGCATGGTAGAATGTAAGGGCTTCGATTGGGGTTAATGGTGAAACTACAACAATATAGACTGGACACTCATTAGAAGTATTCTTTACTAGATGACCTTTCAGTTCACTTCAAGGGGTCAGAGGTACTCATCTGAGCTAAAAGCCAATGGCTGGCCTTGAAACCCTCTGTGAAATCCTTCCTAATCTTTTATTAAAAGGGTAGCAAATACTCTACTGATATCTTGATGAACTAGGTAACTAGGTCATATAAAAACCTTATGGATCCAGTCAAACAGGACTACACCTTGTGGCACTTTCTCTGGCTTTCCACCCTCTGTTGATTTGGATATGTTGTTTGATATTGTTATTTTTGACTTATGATCTCACTCTGTATCCCAGGCTAGGCTAGAACACATCATGTTGTCCAGACTGGCCTTGAAGCCCACCAATTCTCTATCCTCAGAATCTCAAATGCTCAGATTACAGACATGAGCAATGATGTGGTTTCTATTGCTGTTGGTCCTCTCTTAAAACATGTGTAATAATGAAGACTGAATGTAAGGTATTGTGAGAGATATTAAGTCCTTCCTCATCTATAGGAGGCTAGACTAAAGGCTGAATCGTTGAAAAAAAAAAAAGAACTAGATGTTTATGCTCTTTGAATTAGGGTGGTATACAAGGGACATGGCTGGGGGCTGTATCCATCCTATTAGCCCAGCACTCATGAGATTTAAGGCAGAAGGATCACGAGTTTAAGGCCAGTCTCAGCAACATAGCAAGTTCTAGGCAACAAGCATGGCCTACCTGAACCTTCTATTAAAAAGAAAAATACTGGAGACCCTGACCTCAGGCAGGTACCCATAAAACAAGACCATTTACCACAAACCACTGCATACTCTGGGCTACCTGGGGACAGTTTGATGTGCCGACCTCAATATCAGATAGCCACTGCCAAAGCCCATTTGTACCACCACTCACCTACTGATTATACCGTCCACCGCCTACAAACCACATGGCATGGCGATTGATTTGTGACTTTGACCCCAGATAGCCCTCACAATTCAAATGTTCTCCCACCCATCCACAACCCCCACCACCCAGTGTGCACATGGAACTCAGTGACTTCCTGTGGCACTGACCCATGGTACACACCCCCAGAGCCAGTCCACCCATCTGCCCATTGGGCACCCCCCCTGCTGGGAAGGATGGGGACCACATGGCATCCTACTGCCCCAACCCCAGCTAGAGAAACTGTGTGGTATTGTGATGGTTTAAATGAGAATGTCTCCAATAGGTAAAATAAAAACAAAAACAAACTAAAAACTAAACAGAGACAAAAATCTAAACAAAGAAACTCTGGAGAAAAATTACATCATAAATCAATGAGATCTTCATTATAGTCAACCCAAACACTGAGTACACTTTCAGCAGTCCCTGGAACTGTCTCCAAAACTGACCACAGATTAGTATACAAGCAAGTCTCAACGAATATAAGAAAATTGAAATAACATCCTGAGTTCTATCTGACCACAGAGGAATAAAGGTGAGTGGATATCAACAGTCACAGAAACTACAGAAAGTACACAAATTCCTGGAAACTAACAACACATGCCTGAAAGAAAATTGGGTCAAAGGTGAAATCAAAAAGAAATTAAAAATTCCTAGAACTGAAAAAAATAAATAGAACACAACAAAATCTAGGGACACATTCTCCTGCTCCAGGGCCCATGCCTACTCTGCCTAGCTAGTTAGCACTCTCCCTACATTGTCCCCATTCCTGCCTTGGGCCTAGGTCTACTACTCAGCCCACCTGAGACCCCTGCTAAATCAGACCCCACCCACTGTGGCTTAATTCCCCTGAACACTGACCAGGTACCTTCTCCTGCTCAAGGGCTCAGATCCACTCCACTTAGCTAGTTAGACCCTTCCCAAGCTGTCCATAAACCCCCTTGACCCTAGGTCCTCCCCTGATCCCCCTGCCTGAGTCTGCCTGAAGTAGCCTGCCTGAACCCAGCCACTGGATCCCCACAGTCTTACATTGGGCCTAAGCCCCTTTGCTCTGCTGGAGAACTCTTAATCACTCACCTTGGAAGCATCCTGTCCTGCCAATAACAAAATAAAAATGAGAATCTGAAGCACAAGCCAACTAACTATTCATTCCTAACCAGGAGGCAACCAGGCAATATCAATAATATAAACAGAACCAAACTTCAACCAAAGGCAGACTTGATGCAAAGGAACAAAAGAAATCCATATGCCCAGACCACACCATCAAAACGCAAATAGTATAAAAACCAAGATAATATGCCCCTACTAAAACCCACAAGTCCTACACAAGCATACTACTATGAGAATTACCCAGAGGAACACCAGGATGAAGAATTTAAAAAGAACAATCATAAACATGATAAAAAATTTTCAACTTTAAAGAACACACAGACAAATAAGTCAAAGAACTAAAAGAGGAGAGGAATGAAGCTCAAGAAAATGCAAATATACAACTGAATGAAATGACAAAAATAATTCAAAACTTGAAAATTGAATTAATAAAAGAGATAGAAGTAATGGTAACTCAAGTCAAAATGAGATGGAATCTAAAAATTCAGTGAGCCAATTTGAAACCACAGGGGGAAAGCCTCAAGTAGAATGAATCAATCGGAAAACAGACTATCAAGGCTGCACAACAAAGACGAAGAACTAGACAACTCAAGGAAAGAATGAATTCTTTTAAAAGATAGAAATGGAATATGAAGGAAATTTGGGACACAATGGAAAAAACAAATCTATACATCAGAGGCATAGAGGAAGGAGAAGACTCTCAGGCCAATGATCTTCAATAGAATTATATAAGAAAATTCCCTAAATTAAGGAAAGGCAGATAAAAGAAGCACACTGAACACCAATTAGTCAGGACCAGAAGAGAAATTTCCCACAGTAAGAACACTAGATGTACAGAACAAAGGGAGGATACTGAGAGCTGTGGGAGGAAAACACGTTACATATAAAGGAAAACCCATCAGAATTACTGCTGACCTGTGAATACACACTATAAAAGCCAGAAGAGCCTGCACCAAGCTATTCCCAGTTTTAAATAACCATGAATGCCAACTCAGAATACTTTACCAACAGTATTATCTATCATAGTTGAAGGGGAANCTTTTGATGTACAGAAACCTTGTTAGCTTCATGTCTCATTTCTCAATTTTTGTATTAATGCTTATCCTACCAGCTTTATGTTCAGAAAGCTCCTTTGCCTGTGTAAGGAAGTTCAAGATATTTTTCAGTCTTTCTCCTGTTGTTAGATTCACATATCAGAGCTTTTGTTTGAACCCTTGATCATTTGGAGTTGAGTTTTCTCTGAAGGGTGAGAGATATAGATCTAGTTTCTCTATCTTCCTCATGTAGCTATTCAGTTGTCTATCACATTGTGTGATGATGTCTTTTCTCCTTATGTATTGTCTGTGCAAAAATGCAGGTGGTTCTAAGATCCTGGACTTAAATTTAAGCCCACTATTCTATTCTTTGATTAATGTGTAAGTTTTTATACTAGTGGATGTTATTTTATTAATATGGCTCTATAATATGCCTTGAAATCAGGGATAGTGGGGCTGGAGAGGTAGCTCAAGTTAAGAGCACTCAGCTGCTCTTGCAGAGGACCTGAGTTCAAATTTCCAAACCACATGATGGAATAAAAACGCTCACTTCAAGCTCCAGGGGGACTAATGCCCTCTTCTAACCTGCAATGCACTGCACAACAGGCTTAAACACTCATACACATAAATATAATATAAAATTAAAAATAATAAAGGAGATCCGGGATGGTGGATTCCTCAAATAGTTCCTTTTGTTCTGAATTGTTTGGGCTATACTGAGTTTTTGGTGTTTCCACATGAAATTTAAGATTGCTTTTTAAATTTCTATGTAGAATTGTCCTAGAATTCTGATGGTTTTGTGCTAATTTGTAATTAGTTTGGTAGGTAGGAAGCCATCATGACAATATTATTCTATTCGTCTGCCAATTCCATGAGCATGGTAGAATCTTTTCAATTTCGCTCACACTTCAGATTCTTTCTCAGTGTCTTAAGACTATTATCTTCACCTCTGATTTTGATTATCTTTTCCCATCAATTTTCTTGGGGGAGAGTATTAGTTGTTTATGCTTTTCTTGCCGTCTTTGGTTGTGAAGCCTGAGCTTTTAATGGCTGCACAAGTTCTCCAGGCCTTGTTGGTGTTTTTTTTCTAACTAAAGCCTTCAGGTACACAATTTTAGTTGTCAATATGAGATCTCTCAAATTTCTTGATGTAAGGAATTAGTGCTATAAACTTTCCCTTAGGACTAAACCCTCATAGTTTCCCATAGTTTTTGCAGACAGCAAACAGGTGGATTTTTGGCTTACATAATATTCAGGCTAGCTGTGTTTTTTTGACTGGGGAGTTGAGGGCTAATTGATATTTAGTGTTATTAAAAGGTATGGATTGTTTGGTATGTTAGGCATACCACATATTGAGGGTACAAAGCATCTTTGTGTTGTTATTTCTGGGACTGTGTTACTTCACTTAACATAAATGTCTCTCCAAGCTCCATCCAGTTTACCTGCAAATTTGCTTGATATGTGTCTCCTCCTTCTACTGCGCATAGTATTCCATTGTTAGATGTACCCAGTTTTCGTATTCCACTCGTCATTAAGGGCACCTTGGGCTGGTTTCAGCTTTTTGGTCTATTGTGAACAGAAGCACCTGAGCATAAAAGATAGTGTATGTTCTGTTTTAGTAAGTTGTGTCCTGGGTATATAGCCCGGAGTGGTATGACTGGTCAATGGAGGCTTCATTGGAGTGTTATAATATAGCCACAGTAAGACCCTGTCATATTTAACAGGGGGGAAAATTTGTAATTCATGGAGAACATAACCAAACATTGTGTCTATGCTAAAGTAAAACCTACCATACTATTAGTGCTGCTTAAATACTCTATTATCTAATTGCTTGTTCTTCTTAGTAGGTCAAAAGGTTTTTCCTGGAAAACTGTCAGCCCCATGAAAGGAACGCCCAGAATTGACCATAGTCAAGTCACGTTCCCAAGAGAAGTGGACGTTTTACTATTTAACCTCATCAATCATCCCACCCCTCAGTAGCCCTCTATTCTCCTAAGCCCTAGGGTAACAATCTGCGAAAGAGGGGGGCGTGGTAGAATGTAAGAGGCGGTCCGATTGGGGTAATGGTGAAAACTACAGCAATGAGTGGCATAGGTTGTCTCTAGTCCTTTACAGATACAGACTATTGATCATTATCTCTGATTGAACATATAAAACGGCTGGTCACCGTGCCAAGTTTCCCATCTTCTTTTCAACAGTGGATGGTGGGGCTGTAGGTGTTTGGGCAGGGGTTGAACTTAGCCTGCAGATAGGTTTTGCATGAAGGTATGCGTTGTAACTTCCATGGAATTATCACTTATATAAGCTAAAAATGAAAAAAAAAAAACTGAGAGAAAGATGCAGGACAGTTATGGCAGAATGCAATGATCTGGGATGGGGTGGGGGTGGGGGGGAGGGAAATGGACATAAGCCTGAACTATAATTGAAAATGTATGAAATCACAAAGCATCAATAAAAACTAATTTAAAAAAAAAAAAAAGGAATCAAACATAATTGGACATAAAAAAAAGTATGGATTGATCACTGTTGTTTTATTTTAAATCCATTTGTGTTTACTCTTAAGTTCTTGGTTTCTCATACTTTATATAAATGTTCATTTGGTTTTGCTAAAATTCCACAAACCTTACTTGAGAGAGTCATGCTATATTTTCTTCAGTTCCTTTGTGAATTGCTTTGAGTATTTTTTTGAAGGACGTTGTGGGCATGAATTCTTTCAGCTTATTTGATTCATGGAGATTTTTCTTTCCCAAACAAATAAGTCAAAGAACTAAAAGAGGAGAGGAATGAAGCTCAAGAAAATGCAAATATACAACTGAATGAAATGACAAAAATAATTCAAAACTTGAAAATTGAATTAATAAAAGAGATAGAAGTAATGGTAACTCAAGTCAAAATGAGATGGAATCGAAAAATTCAGTGAGCCAATTTGAAACCACAGGGGGAAAGCCTCAAGTAGAATGAATCAATCGGAAAACAGACTATCAAGGCTGCACAACAAAGACGAAGAACTAGACAACTCAAGGAAAGAATGAATTCTTTTAAAAGATAGAAATGGAATATGAAGGAAATTTGGGACACAATGGAAAAAACAAATCTATACATCAGAGGCATAGAGGAAGGAGAAGACTCTCAGGCCAATGATCTTCAATAGAATTATATAAGAAAATTCCCTAAATTAAGGAAAGGCAGATAAAAGAAGCACACTGAACACCAATTAGTCAGGACCAGAAGAGAAATTTCCCACAGTAAGAACACTAGATGTACAGAACAAAGGGAGGATACTGAGAGCTGTGGGAGGAAAACACGTTACATATAAAGGAAAACCCATCAGAATTACTGCTGACCTGTGAATACACACTATAAAAGCCAGAAGAGCCTGCACCAAGCTATTCCCAGTTTTAAATAACCATGAATGCCAACTCAGAATACTTTACCAACAGTATTATCTATCATAGTTGAAGGGGAAAGAAAAATCTTCCATGAATCAAATAAGCTGAAAGAATTCATGTCCACAGAACCGTTCCTTCAAAAAATACTCAAAGCAATACAAAGGACTGAAGAAATGAATGACTATACTCAATAGGTTGCGGAATTTAGAAAACAAATGAACTTTATATAAAGTATGGAAACAAAAGACTAAGAACACAAATGGAAAATAAAACAACAGTGATCAATCCATACCTTTTAATAACACTAAATATCAATAGCCTCAACTCCCCAGTCAAAAGACACAAGCTAGCTGAATATTAAGACACAAAATCCACCTGTTTGCTGTCTGCAAAAACCTATGGGAAACTATGAGGGTAGTCCTAAGAGGAAAGTTTATAGCACTAAATTCATACATCAAGAAATTTGAGAGATCTCATATTGACAACTAAATTGTGTACCTGAAGGCTTTAGTTTAGAAAAAAACACAAACAAGGCCTGGAGAACTTGTGCAGCCATTAAAAGCTCAGGCTCACAACCAAAGAGGCAAGAAAAGCATAAACAACTAATACTCTCCCCCAAGAAAATTGATGGGAAAAGATAATCAAAATCAGAGGTGAAGTAAATAAATAGTCTTAAGACACTGAAGAAAGAACTGAAGATGTGAGAAATTGAAAAGATCTACCATGCTCATGGATTGGCAGAATTAATATTGTCATGATGGCCATCCTACCAAATCAATCTACAAATAGCACAAACCATCAGAATTCTAGGACAATTCTACATAGAAATTTAAAAAGCAATCTTAAATTTCATGTGGAAACACCAAAAACTCAGTATAGCCCAAACAATTCAGAACAAAAGAACTATTTGAGACATCACCATCCCGGATCTCTTTATTATTTTTAATTTTATATTATATTTATGTGTATGAGTGTAAAGCCTGTTGTGCAGTGCATGCAGAGTTCAGAAGAGGGCATTAGATCCCCTGGAACTGAAGTGACAGACAGTTTTTATCCATCATGTGGGTATTGGAAATTGAACTCAGGTCCTCTGCAAGAGCAGCTAGTGCTCTTAACTTGAGCTACCTCTCCAGCCCCACTATCCCTGATTTCAAGGCATATTATAGAGCCATATTAATAAAATAACATCCACTAGTATAAAAACTTACACATTAATCAAAGAATAGAATAGTGGGCTTAAATTTAAGTCCAGGATCTTAGAACCACCTGATTTTTGACAGACAATACATAATGGAGAAAAGACATCATCAACAAATAGTGATAGACAAACTGAATAGCTACATGAGGAAGATAGAAACTAGATCTATATCTCTCACCCTGCAGAAAACTCAACTCCAAATGGATCAAGGTTTTCAACAAAAGCTCTGATATGCTGAATCTAACAAAGGAGAAAGCTGAAAATACTCTTGAACTTCCTAGCACAGGCAAAGACTTTCTGAACATAAAGCTGGTAGGATAAGCATTAATACAAAAATTGAGAAATGAGACATGAAGCTAAAAGGTTTCTGTACATCAAAGGATACCATCATTTGAATGAAGAGAGACTACAGATGGGAAAAACCTTCTCTTACCATAGTTACTATCCAGAATATACATACAAATAAAAAATCTAAACAAAGTAAACAAATAATCCAATTTAAAAAATCAGGTCATATAACTAAACAAAGAAAAAATGTTCCTGTTGCTAAGCTGTGAACATATATTATATATATATAATATATATATATATACCTACTGTTGCAAAAGTGACTCAAATGCTATGGGAGCAACCCATCACTATCTTACTGGATTTAAGGCCAGGTCCACGAGATGAAACCCATACCTAGCACTGTTATTAGAGCAAAGAACCAGTGGCTAGATAAGTCAGAAACCCGAGGTTAGAACCTATCATTATTATTCTATTAAATGGGTACGCTATTAAATCAGTTTCATTTTATTTCTGTTTTTTAAATATTTTTGAGACAGGTCTCCCTTTAGTCCCAGCTGGCCTAGAACTCATTCTGTAGATCAGGCTGGCCCTTGAACTCATGTAATATATATTCTCTGAACATAAGGATGAGTGAGTGAATAAACAAATCACAAGTGTTAGGATTACTTCATGAAACGTTAGAGAAATTAAGTACTTCTAACATTACCAACCCAACAGTTCTAAAAACAAACAGGGTTTGTCAAGGGAGCTTTAAATGTTGGGGAGCCCTCACCTCCCGGGGCTTCAGTGGAACCATGGGCCATCCATTCACTTTTTTTTAATCGGGTGCCTGATAGTAGTAAGCAATATAGAGAAAAAGCTCTGTCCTGATGAAAATCTAAGCTGTGTTCTCAATTTTCTCTTTCTAAAAACTTCCTGATTCATGGAGTCACCCGAGGCAATTCCCAAATAAGCTAAGATTTTCTTCATCTTGTTCCCTTTGTTTTCTTGTGAGCAAATCTACTCATAACCACAAGAGAGTGAAAGACATTACAGGAAATATTTTGTTGGCCTGTAGAAGATGGAATAAAAAAAAAACTGTCTTAAAAGGAATCTGGTTTTCAACTGAGATATCTGAGAAATCTAGCCTAACTGAAGAGTCCAGCACCTAGAAGTTGCCAAAATCCTCTACTGTACTTTAGAAAAACCCAGGAATTACGAAGAGGGTGAGAATGCAGCTAGAGACTGTCATTGCATTAATTCATGTGTCTTTATTCTCATTGACAGTGGAAGGGTGCATGTGAAAGTGAAAATGAAGCAGTGACTTACGTGATTTAATAATCACGATGTTTCAAACTGTGTGTGTAAGAAAAAAGACAGGACAAAAATCAGTAGTTTGATCAGAAAAAAAAAATCAAAAGAAAGTCAGAGTCTCACACTAAATTCACAAATAAAGTTATATTAGTTAAGATTTGAATATGTTAAGAGTAAGAAACACTGAATACAACAATGAGAATTCAGAGGCCAACAAAATATTCAAGATATGGTCTTCCTGACTCCAGTCTTCCCGTGGGAAGACGTCCTCAGGGCTGTCTGTGGTCCAGCACACACTCTCTACTACCCTCCACTCTCGACCTCCTCACAAGCTGTATAGTAACTCCTTACATTGCTGGAGCCCATGGATAACTGTCAGAACTCACTAACATCTCCAAACCACTGGATATAGTCATCGCTGCTTCCTTCCCACTGCACACACTCTTCTCTTGATCCCAGGACATCCCTCCGGTTTCTTGCAACGGGACTGGCTGTGCTTTTTCAGTCACCTTACTGGACCATCATCCTCTTACTAATCTGTAGACATATGGGAGAAGGTCATAGCCCATTCCTCAGAAAACACATTTTCCCTGTCATCACACTCATGGAGGATCTTCATCAGTCTCCAGGCTTCTATTACCTATAAACTCAGTAGTACATATTTCTCTCTGCCACTGAGCTTACTTCTGAATCCCTGATATCTTTTTCCTGATACTCAACATCACTGATTAGATATACTCACATGCTAACATGTTCACAACAGAACTGTTCACTGCCAATTCATCCTTGCTCTGCCCTATCCCAAGAAATGGGACTAATGCCCAGTTGTTCAGGCTGAAACTGGAATCATCTTTGAATTTTCTCTATCTCAGTACGTATTTAGGCTTTAGGAAACCCTGTTGGGTCTACATGAAAGCACAATACACTCCCAATCCAAAATATACTACTATCTTACTGCTATCACTATGGGCCCAGCTACCAATGCCCAGTTAGCCCTAATCAATGTGCATACCACCTGCCCATCTACTCTGTATACAGGAATTGTGAGATCAAGTTCCCCATGGTTTCCCTTCAACATCAGAATCATCATATCCTAACCATATGGTCAGAGTCTACAAGGCTCTTATCTCCTGTCACCTTTCTGCTATCTTCTTTGTTTTATTACTTTCCACTCCGTTCATTATTACTGCATCTCAGATGCACCGTGAACACTTCTGCCTCAAGGCCTTTGAACTCAGCTACATCCACTTGACTTGCTGAACTCAATTACACCTACCCCACCTACTGGCAATAAGATCTTTCTGGATATTTACATGACTAAATCTTCATTCTCTTCAAGTGTTACCTCCTTATGGGGATTTCTCTGCCCGAACATAAATAAAACATTAGGGGCTCTGGCCTTCTGAAGTTCTGTGATATATTCTGCTTTCTAAAATATATTATTTGTATCAGAACAAGTCTATGAGCCCCATTAGAGCACAGATCTTTTCATTCTATTCACCTTATGTCTCACAAGTCCAGAGCACTGCCTGGTATGTAATATATTCTCTGAACACAAAGATGAATGAGTGAATAAACAAATCACAAGTGTTAAGATTACTTAAAGAAATGTTAGAGAGCTGGGCGTGGTGGCGCATGCCTTTAATCCTAGCACTTGGGAGGCAGAGGCAGGCGGATCTTTGTGACTTCAAGGCCAGCCTGGTCTACAGAGTAAGTTCCAGGACAGCTGGGGCTACCCTGTCTCGAAAAGACCAAAAAAAAAAAAAAAAAGAAATGTTAGAGAAATTAAGTACTTCTAACATTACCAACCCAACAGTTCTAAAAACAAACAGGGTTTGTCAAGGGAGCTTTTAAATGTTGGGGTGCAATGAGAAATTTAGTCCGTATTAACAACTTAGTACCTGGAAGCTGTCAAAATCTCCACTGCCCTTTAGAAGCACCCAGGAGTCTGAAAGAGGTTAAATGTGGAACTGTGTTATTTCATTTAGATTCTGTCATTGTGTGAACTCAGATGCCTTTGTTGTCACTGTTTTCTCTCTATTTGGAGAAATTTGAAGTAAATGACATCTTGCTCTTTGCGAGAACTTGTCTTCAAATACAAGTGCTACAATCAGAACATGTTAGTGACCTGTATTTACTGGGACGATCTGTTCCCCTTTGACTCTTAAAATAAAAAGATTTTTTTATTTTTAGAAATCAGGATTTCCTTTTGCTCCAGAGGTTACAGCCCAGACACACTTAAATACTCGTGTTCTTGATGACTTTGGCACACTGCTCACTCCTGAGCCCTGTGTTTCCATGTGGAGTCTCCAAACCTCTGAGGACCTGATTCTTATTTTCCATGCCACGTGTAGAACTGGATTTGTTCTCCTTCCTTATCAGGGAATCATGACCTTACCACCTCTAGAGAACTTTAGTTAGGCAAGAAATAACATGCTTTCTCAGAAAATCAATAGAAACAGATTTTTCATATAACTTCTCAACTTAATACCCAACACTGTCCACTATCAATGCAGTGATACAGTGACCCTTCTCAAGAGTCTCCAAACACGATGCCCAACTTCCATATGTTAAAACTATAGCAGTTGTTGAACACATACTCTAACTTATATATGGCCACATTACTATCTCACAGCAGATTATTAAGGAAAATGGTTTCCTGATAGGAAATATTGGCAAAAAGATTCTTATCCTAGCAATAATGAAAGTAACAATTGCCATTTTTAAAATATACCTACACAATAGTGCCCTGTGGTTTGGGATTTCAAAATGTTCATGGAGGATTGGAGAGATGGCTCGGTGGGTAAAATACATATTGCACAACAAAGAGGACCTGAATTGTACCCCTAGCACCCACATAAAAGCCAGGTCACAGCACACATCCATAACCCGACACTGGGAGGGCAGAAAAAAGAAGATCCTGGTGGATTAGTGATCAGCCAGTCTAGCAGAAGCGGTGGCTCCAGACTCTGTGACAGGCCCTCCTAGATGGAGGTTTATAGAGGAGGAGAATTATAGAGGAAGGTGCCTAATGTCAACTTCTATTTCTACATGCTCACATACAGAGAAGAGCCTATGTGCACCACACACACAAATGCCTATGGGGGATTATCTTGATTAGATTAAATTGAAGTGAAAAGACACATCTACTATCTGTGGCGCAGTTCCCTGGGGAAGGGAGCTAAATTATCTAAAAAGGAGACAGTGACCTGGGCACAAGCATTTACCAGGGCTCTTTGCTTCTTGACTAGACGCAGTATGACCACTGTTTCAAGCTCCTGCTGCTGTTACCTCACACTGTGCTTATCTGTCACCTCAAACTATGAGCAGAAATAAACCCGTTCTCTCTTAAGTGGCTTCTGTCAGGGTATTTTATTGCATAAAAAGGAAAAGTAACTACAACAACCAAGCAAAATACCTGCTAAGTGAATTAACCATAAATAATAAAAGAAATAGAAGCCATTTGTCTGACTGGGAAAATTCAAACTGAACAGCTTTCTGAAGCACAGACATAAACATCTTCATATAAATCTGTTGAAACAAAATTAAAGTACAGAGGAAATTTAATTTAACAACTGAGTCTGGGCATGAAGAGAGACATCAGTGGGTCAAAACCTGACAAAATCAAGACTGTAGAAATATGGTAGATGCAGTATGGTCCTGTAAGGCATCACTTCTGTGTATATGTTTGCCTACTGTGCTTAGCTTCTTGCCCAGTGTGAAATCCAGGAAGTGACATCTTGCCTTTGTTGTCCACATTGTCTCCTTGGTACCTAGCACATGCCAGGCACACAAAACAAGCTCAGTAACTATCTGCCTATTGAATGAATAATAGACAGCAGTAGAAAAATGTAAGAAACTGGTTGAGTGGAATCATTTTAATGTGCAATTCTAACTTAACATATTACCCCCCCCATTAAATTATCTCTACCTATATTCTAAATGAATGAGGGACAAAGCACAAAATACTTAATTTTGTGAGAATACTGTTGTCAGGTTCCAGCAAGTGAAGAAAGAAAATTATAAAATAGCCTAATGGAGATCTTGTTTTGTTTTTTAAAAATGCATTCATTGAAAAAGGACTTGAGGAAAAATAGAAAGAGCTGTAAATATATCTTCTAATAGGATTATATTCTAATATCTTTTGTGATTTTTCTATGTTTTTCAAACTTTCCACTATATAAACTTAATGTTTTTGTGGTTAAGGTGAGGGGAAAAAGCTACAGCACAACAGAAGGACGTGGTTCTGCTTCTCTGGGATATTCTATGCTACCTCCTCTTGCACTCTCTAGGCAGCCAGCTCATGATAAGGAGGCCTCCCACTTATAAATACACTCTTCAAACAAGCCTGGAAGGGCAGAAGAACACTGGGGCAGCAGCATTCACCTGACTATATAGATGGCAAGAACTGGGGTATGGACGCATTGTCTTCAACATAGATTATTTATCGCCTATTTGTGTTGAAATACAAGCCCAATACATCTCTATGGATAGAGTCTGTGTGGGATAGTACCAGAGAGGTCACTTGCCTAGATATTCATTTCCAAGCAAAATTCTGGAGTATTTCATCCCAGCACAACTGACAGCATCAACAAGCAAATGTGGTAAGGGCCGACCTGGGGCTAGGCAGTGCAGCTCAGGCACCCCCAGAACTAGTTACTTAACGGGTCACTGCATGCTGAGAGTCACCGTCCTTACCTACATACATATATACAGCAGGTAACTCTCTGTAAAGTTGTTAGTCCTGGGACTGTCATGAACTAAAGTTTATGATTAATCAACTTTATCAAAATTATTTTTAAATAAAGGCAGAATGATGATATGAAATTAGTAAAGAAACCCTATGCCTTTAAGCCCTTACCCACAACTCCGATATTCAATCCTACCATGTATAAGCCTGCCATAAAAATATGTAAGAGGCTGGCAGCATTAATTAGGAATGTAAATCTTCCAAACACAAACATGAATATACTAAAACTAATACTAGATAAAAGTATTAAAAATTGCACTGAAAGTACAAGAAACATCAGTGTCTGCTGCGCTACCACAGGAAATAGTTGCTTCTCTTTGAGCTGTCTGGAGCAAGGGTCACTGTGCCACACTTCAAAATAAAGGTCCCTTGGAGGCATGCTCAATATTCCAACAAATATGTGTGTGTGTGTGGGGGGTAAATCCCCATAAAGAGGTTCTATTCATTATACTAAACTGATAAAGAAACATCTATTGATTTAGAAACTCTTAAGTTTACCAAAACTCCAAATCAAACATATTTATGACAAGAGAGTTTGCAGTATGGTCATGACCTTTGCAGGTAAATGGATGGGAGTCAAAGCCATTATGCTAAGTGAGGTAACACAGTCCTAGAAAAACAAATGACAAATGGTATCCCTCATTTGTGGATGCTAGCACCAAATGCCTAGTTGAAAGACAAGCTGAGCAACGTTAGTGTTACATTTCTTTTTATCTGAAAACAACTGTGCTGTTATAACTCAAATCCCTTAATGGGCTCTAGAATTAACTTCCCACTTATTTTCAGACTTTGTAATTGTGGTATATGGGTGGAGGGTGTCTATGCATATTTTAGAGTAATATAAAATTAAAAGGAAAAATGTGAACTCCTAAACATATTTTGTAATTAACATACAGTTTATTTTCAGAGGTCGTAATTTTGGTATATATGTGACATATAGGGATATTTTGGAGCAATACAAATGTGAGGGAACAACAATGACAAAAGGACTGGGTCAAAGAACTGACTGAAGCAGTTAACTTCTGTCCAAACAATAAACTTCTGCAGAGAAAAACTTTAGAAAGACTGAGAAAAAGATACAAGACATGTATGGCAGAATGTATGAACTGGGGTGGGGTGGGGGACATGGAAAAGGGAATGTGTCTAAACTGGACTGAGAAATGATATATGAAATGGGTAAGTGTGTGGCTCAGTGGTAGAGCTCTTCTTTTGCCGGGCGTGCTGGCGCACGCCTTTAATCCTAGCACTCGGAGGCAGAGGCAGGCGGATCTTTGTGAGTTCAAGGCCAGCCTGGTCTACAGAGTGAGTTACAGGACAGCTGGGGCTACAGGGAGACCCTGACTCGAAAAGACAAAAAAAAAATTAAAAAAATTAAAAAAAAAAAAGAAATACACAAAACATCAATAAAAATACTTTATTAAAAAATACCTTCAGGGGCTGGAGAGATGGCCTAGCAGTTAAGAGCGCCGACCGCTCTTGCAGAGGACCTGGGTTCGATCCCCAGCACCCACATGGCGGCCAAGAACCGTCTGAAACTCCAATTCCAAGAGAGCTCCAGTTCCAGGGGAATCCGAGACCCTCTTCTGACCTCCGCGGCATTGCACGACACGGGTGCACAAACTTGCATGCAGACAGTACATTCATACACATACAGAAATAAAATTAATAAAAAAAATTTTTTTAAATACCTTCAATAGTAAGGTACCAATTACCATATTCTCAAAATGCTGAAATCATGAAAGGTCAAAATTCCTAATATCTGAAAACCTAATGTTCAAAATCCACCTAATAATAATGCCAACACATTAAAATCTAAAAGTTGAAATCTTGCAACCAGCATGTAGAAAACTACAATTCCCTATGAGAAGAAAAAAAAAAAGTTTAGGGGGAAAAAGGTGAAAGTCACGTGTGGCGGAATACATGAGCTCAGGTGGGGTGGGGGCAGGGAGGGGGCGGTGGGCTTAGATTGGATTAAGAAATCTTGTGTGAAATACATAAAACCTCAATTTAAAAAAAAGATTATGGAGGAAGGAAAGAGGAGAGGATTCTTGCTTTACAAATACAAACTGCAATGCCCTGTATCAACAAACAAAAGAATCCAAGCTCAATAAGCTTCTAAAGCACAGGCTGAGTTAGAGGTTGCTCTACTTTACAAAGAACATTAAATGGAGATATATCCTTGTAAGCAACTGTACTGGTGACAAGACACTCTTTATACTTAACATGAATTCATGTCTCTCCCATATAAAACTTCACCCACCCAGGGTTCAGGGAGGAAGTGCAACAGAAAGAGGTGCATGACCACATGGATACAGAGTCTTACAGGGTCCTGGGACCATGGCAGCATGTACAAGATCCATGAAAACTCAAGCCAACAAAAACCCAGCACAGAACTGTGCAAATGTGCAGTAGGCTCCAATCTTAGTTGAAGAACTATTGGGCAAGTGATTACTGCTAGGTAAGGAATACCTGATCTTCTTTAAGGAACTGACTGAAGATAGACTGACTAGGCCCCAGTGAATGACCTTGCAGTGAGGGACATCAAGGGACTCTAACTTGACTTGATAGGCCTTAACACAAAATGACAGAATGTATAAGATCCAGGGGAAGGTTATAGGAGGGTGTTGATAGGGGAAGGGTATAAAGATGATTAAGATGTTGTGTATGAGATACACAAAAATTCAATTAAAAAAATTTTTTAAAGTCCACACTTCAGTTTACCTAGAGGTATTGCTGTCAGAACTGTTGCTAATTGTTATTGTTGTAGTTTTTTTTTTTTTTTATCAAATACATGTAGTATACCTTCCTGTTGGTTCTAAAAATTCCAGAATTTACATATTCATTAATGTATCAATTACTAGAAAAACAACAGCACTTTATCAATGCTTACATGAAGATTTGATGGACACCATAGAACAAAACAGATTTCAGCTGAATATGCAAAGCATTAGCAGAGAATGAGAATGGGGTGGCAGCAAGGCTTGAAAAGTGAAGTTTAAAAACTTACCAATGAAGATGGGATTTTCCGTTTAGCCTATTGTGTTGGGTAGAAAATTCCAATGAGTGCATTGGTCATTTGATACAACAGAAATAAAAATTCCACTTTAAAAATGCATCATTTCTCTGTGTTGGCATTCTTCCAGCTGGAGAGATTCTGGGCATTTTTCTTTAATGAAAACCACATTTGCCAGAAGAAGCCTATAAAGTTCCTGAGAATTCCAATGATTGCATGAATTTAAGCAAAGAAAACAGGCAAAGGTGGCCTGGTCCATTACATCTGTGGTCTGCAGCTAAGTGCATATGGAAATGTGTGAAGGAGTGTACTTAGTAAGGGGTTGAGTGATTTGACAACTAGCATGAACAACACAAACTGTACTAATCCCTTGCCTGGAATTTGACTGTCTACTTTATAAAGCTTTTGTTCCTATGGTAATTACAGTCTTCAAGGTTTTAGTCCTTAACTTAAAGCTTCAAAATTCAGGATTGTGATTTGGTGGATTTTACAACTGTAGTGGTTTTAGTTACTGATTTTGGTCTTTGAGGATTTCATTATTCAGGATGATGGCCCCTGGGATTCTCTTTTAGGATTATGGCACAACCCTGTTTTAAATGATGAAACTATTTCTTTCCAGTGAGAGAATGCTTCTCTACTCTAATGGTGTTAAAAGGTGGCCATATACTTTAATAAACATTCAGAGAGTCATGTTGGATTTGAAGCTGGAAGGTGAATCCCCCCCCCAAAAAAAAAACCCCACCCTTTTGCATTCCTCTTCATGAATGGATAATCAAGTTTTTAAAATTATATTCATGTTCTCTGAAATAGCTGCAACAATCTAAGATCGGAATTAGGAAACGCTTTCCTACTGGGCCTCATTACTGAGGGACCATCACTATGAAATTATATAATACGGTTGAAAGACAAAGTATGATGTTCAAACTCCTTTTTATAATCATATCACTCAATAAGTTTATAAAACATGTTTCCAATATGTTTTTCTTCATAAGTGGATGAGGCTCCTCCCAAGAGCTAATGGGTATTAAATAAAATTCCCAGTACCAGATATGGGATATCTCCCGATGAGTTCTCTGTCAGAGAAGCTCCACAGACACCCCCAAACCATACTGGCTACTGCCATTGCCGTGTGTAAGCCACCAGAACTTGAGGGCAGGACCTTATTGCTGAGGTCATCAACCATGCACTGTGAATATGGGAAACAGAGAAATCAAGCTGGAACTGAGGTGGAAGCTTCCTCCCTGCTGCCTAGCTTTCATAGTGCTAGAAGTTTCTGTGCAGAATGTTGGGGTGGGGGGAGAATCAACAATAACATTCTCCAAGCCACAATATTGACCTGCCAGATATGATACGACCATGGTGCAACAGTAGCATGCTTATGATGGGGTAACCGACCAGTTCCTAACTGGATTTGAGGCCCACTCCACAGGAGAAAATTCATGCGTGCTACAGTACACATGGTCCACAGACCATGGCTGGGGGTGGCATAGGCTTTGGGGAGAAACCTAGTACTAGAGTTTTGCCAAGTGGAAATGTTGTTAAACTGCCTTCCAATATTCACTGATAACCTATTTGTAGAGTACTGCTGTTCTCAAACCTTTTTAGAGAAGCTTCTTATTGCCATGGGCTGCAGAGAATCATAACTGACGAAAGCATACACAATAAATGATGTTGGAGCACTAAACTTAACCAGGATATCTGTATCACACCCTCTAAGATTTGGGGAACACCACAGAAGAGGGAGTGGAAAGATTGTGAGAGCAGGAAGATAAGGTGGTGCGCTGCAGAAGGATGTCTCCTGGACAGAAAATAGCCGACGAAAGCAATTGTTCTCTTTATCTGTGGTTACCTGCAAGAGATTGGGCCTTCAAAAGGCACAAATGGCCAAAACATGCACAGTAGGCATCTGCAACATGTGGGTCCCCAGGCAAGACTCGTATATTAAGCTTCACTCATGCAGGGACCACTGCAGAAGAGGAGGTGGAAAGATTGTAAGAGCTAGGGAATAGGTGCATGACCATATGGAAATATAATCCTACAAGTTCTGGGGAGTCTGTTCATATGAACCTACAAGGGTGGTGTCAGTATGCACAAGACCCATGCAAATTCAAGCAGACAAAACCCAGCATAGAACTGTGGAAATGGGAAGGAGGCCCCGTTCTATTGGAGCTGATTACTGCGGGGTGAGGAAGATCTGATCTTCTTAAAGGAACTCTGAATAGGCTGACTAGACCCCAGTGGGTGAACCTGCACTGAGGAACACCTGGGGACACAAACTTTACACAATGGGCCTTGGTTCAAATGTATGAATTCCAGTTGGGGGTGCTGTGGAAGGGTGGTAACAGGGAAGATGGTAGAAAGATTAAGACTGACTGAGATGTTCTGTATGAAATACACAAAAATTCAATATAAAAAGAGTTTGGGCCCTTCAACATCTCGTCACAAATAGGGGAGGGGAACATAAAGCTGCCATCTCTCTCTGAAGGACGACTGACAATTATGGTTGCTGAAGGAGGAGATGCCATTTCCATATTTCCATCCCTGGGGTACTCCTGCCAGCAACCCTAACTAAACTCAGTCACATACACACACATACACACACACACACACACACACACACACACACACAGTGATATATGTATATATGAAACTATCCAAAAAATATAAAAAGAGTAAAAAAAGAAGTGTTCATCTTCAAAGGGACAGTGTGTGTGTGTGTGTGTGTGTGTGTGTGTGTATGTGTTTGTGTGTGTACCAAATTATATAGCACTTTTCTCTGACTCAAGATAGTAAGAAATCAGGAGTTACACAACTACAAACTAGCCACCTCCTGCAGGTCCTGTCAAAGAAACAGGCTTAGAGCACAGCTGATACACTGATTAAATGTAACTTTTTTGGGGAGGGAGGGCTTTTCGAGACAGGGTCTCCCTGTTGCCCCAGCTGTCCTGGAGACCAGGCTGGCCTTGAACTCAGAAAGATCTGCCTGCCTCTGCCTCCCAAGTGCTACAATTAAAGGTGTGCACCACCACCCCCACTTAAATGTAACTCTTAAATTTGTGGAAAATCAACAAGAAACAACCTATAAAGTGTAAAAGAAATGTATTTGGGAATGAACTTTTGTGCTCCTGCTTTTCCCTGTCCTTATTTTCCATTGTGATGTTTATTGGTAAGGAGAGATAGTGGTCATTTTTGAATGATGAAAACTGATTGTGCATTCAGGATCTTTTGTTTTATTTGTTTGTTTTTTTTCATAGTTCTAGTAGTTTTATCAATGGACTCTGTGTATGTGCTTCCTAAGATGAGTATTGTTTTCATTTGCAAATACCAGCTTTAGCTCCCCTTTGGAAGGAAAGCTAAAGCTGGTGTTTGCAAATGAAAATTCCATCTCTCTCTCTCTCTCTCTCTCTCTCTCTCTCTCTCTCTCTCTCTCTCTCTCTCTCGTCTTTTTGAGAGAGGGTCTCCCTGTTGAACTGACTGTCCTGTCCTAGAACTTGATCTGTGACCAGGCTGGCCTTGAACTCACAGAGATCTGCCTGCTTCTGACTCCCAAGTGCTAGGATTAAAGGCGTGCACCACCATACTTGGCTATCCTTTTCTCTCTTTTTTTAAGTGTTGTCTGTGGGGCTGGAGAGATGGCTCAATAGTTAATAGCACTGCCTGCTCTTCCAGATGACCCAGGTTCAATTCCCAGCACCCACTTGGTGGTAACTGTCTATAACCCCAGTTCCAGGGGATTTGACACCCTCTTCTGACCTCCTCTGGCATTATATAATATGGGTGCATTTATATACATATATATGCAGGCAATATACTCATATATAAAATAAATGAAAAATTAAAAAGAAGTGCTATCTGTATCTATTGCCATTTCCTGTTTTAATGTTTTACAAATGTGCTAAGATCTCCCAGGAACTACAATTATTTATGTAGAAATTTTTGTAGTTCATGGTTCCCATATTAATAAAATGCTCTTTTTATTCTTTTTCTAAGATATATTTTTGTTGTCTATTTTTTTTTCTGGGACTCACTATGCAGACCAGGCTGGCCTTGAACTCCTAGAGATCCACCTGCCTCTGCCTCTCAAGTGCTGGGATTAAAGGCATGTACCACCACACTCTGCAAGATTTATTTTTGTAAAGAAGCATTGAACTTCTGGCCAAACACAGGGTCAACAAATCAAATAAATGGGCCTTGAAAGAGCAACCCTAACGAGACAGATAAAATTTGGTCTCCCAAGAAGAGTACCTCAATAATTTTTTTTCTACTTGTTTCTGTCATTCCTATTCACAAGGTTCTTACAACTCTGTCCCTAGTACCTTAACCTGTAAACCTGGATCCCCTCTGCTTCTTGAATCACTGACCTCTGTACCGCTGCCTTTGCTCCTGCCTGAGGGAAGCCACTTACTCCAGGGCTCTTTCCCCAGATGCTGAGACATGATGTCCACACTCTCTGCTGCTGATCTCCAGTTCACACCTGGAGTCCCTTGTGAACAATCAGCTTTCCCTTTACTCCCTATCCAATTAGCATGGCCATGCTGTTTGGTCACAGTTATCCTTGCAGGTAAAATTGAGGTTTATTATCATCAAACATCAATGCCCTAAATTTTACAGTTAGTGTTTAATTGTAACCTTACTGTTTTGGAAACTTAATGAGAAAAAAGTAGAAAAAAACACATCATTTATATATAGTCATATCTATATCTATAATAGTTATACATATGTATTTCTCCTTGAGCAAATTCTGGCACTCTCAATACCCCATTGAGTTCTCAGAACATATGATATCATTTCAAAGACATATGACAGAGAAACAATGTTTAGATTTCCAAAAGTGACACAAACTGAATTCTAACTGTAACAAACTGCTGTACCCAAGCTATGTTTAAAAACTTTACATTTAGAAACAATGACACATGCTGCCAAAGTCTGTTTGGTGTTCTCTCTCTGTACTATGTATAAAAGATTCTCTGTGTTTAAAAATCAAAATTTACTAAGTGATGAACATATATTTAAAATTTTGAAAAAAGTGTTGTGTTCGTGGAATTTCAAAACATGCATTCAGTGGTCCAGCTCTACATTAAGCTTCTGTGAGGAAAAACAACACTTTAAAAATGGCATTAATAGCATAGACAGCTCTTTGAAAACACTGAAAGGCAAACTTGCCTGCAAAAACTCTCGAGTGAGTCTTTTATCCCCCTTGTAAACACAGCACAACTGTACAGGTTGGATATGGAGATGGTTAGCATTAACTGTCAGCTGGACAAAATCTAGAATCCCCTGGAGAGGGAGTCTTAGTGGGGGACTATCTATATCAGGCTGGCTGGTGGGCAAGTCTATGGGGAATCATCTTGACTGCCTTCCTTGATATGTTAAGATGCATCCTAAATGTGTATGGCACCTTCTGGAAGCTGCCCAGATAAAAGGACAAGGAAGAGAGAAAGCTGTGCCTTTTGCTCCTCTGGCCTTCACTCTGATGAGTTCATCTATCCTTTTGCCCCCTGTCCTTCACTCTGATGAGTTCATCTATCCTTTTGCCCCCTATCCTTAACTCTGATGAGTCCATCTATCCTTCCCCCCCGGCCTTAACTCTGATGAGTTCATCTATCCTTCTCCCCCCATACTTCGCTCTGATGAGTTCGTCTATCCTTCCACCCTCCCCGTCCTTCACTCTGATGAGTCCATCTATCCTTCCTCCCCTGGCCTGCACTCTGATGAGTTCATCTATCCTTCCCCCAACCTTCACTCTGATGAGTTCATCTATCCTTCCCCCCCTGGCCTTCACTCAGATGAGTCCATCTATCCTGTTGCTGTCACTGCTGACTACTTCACAGCTTTTAGCTTGGTCTTCATGGACTGGAAACTAGTGGCTGTCCATCCACGAACTGTCCAGGTCTTTTCAGCACCAGACTGGAACTGCTGAGGTATGCAGCCACTTGGAAGGAAGTGTGTGGACTCTTCGGTGTGAGACAGTCATTCTTGGACCTCTCAAATTGTGTAGTGTTAGTGTAGGTTCTTTTAACATATACTCATTTTACTATTCTGTTCCTCAAGGAACCTTGACTAACAGGTCCTTGCCTCTTTCCTGCTTCCATTGAAGGCCAGGCAGAGTCTTCACTGCAGTCTTTTTTTTTTTTTTCCAGAACACTGAAAACAATGTAGACACACTCAGCTAACCTGCATAGTGGGAGAACCACAAGAAACCTGCAGAACTGGAGGATGCTGAATTTCTGAACTTTTCGGAAACTCTCAGGACTCCGTAAGTGACTGCCTTTGGAGTTAGCGATTTAGGGATTTTATGGACAGGGAAGTGACTAAAGAACAATTTCCATATTTATTTTAACTCAAATATTCTTTGATAATATAGAATTTTTGTTTTATAAGTGACTAGAAATTTTATGTTGTTAATTGCAAACATATTACCTACATAATAGATTGAACATTGTTTATTTGACTATTATTTTTAAATTTATGTATATGAGTATATTGCCTCCATGTGTGTAAGTGCACCCTATGTCATGCAATGCCTGCAGAGGTCAGAAGTCGGTGTCAGATAACCCAAAACTGGAATTATGGATGGTTGTTAGCTGCCATGTGGGTTTTGGGAATCAAACCCAGGTCACCTGCAAAAGCAGCCAGTGCTCCGAACCACTGAGACATCTGTCTAGCCCAAACATTTTTAAATTATTTTTTTGGTCTTTTTGAGATGGGGTCTCCCTTTAGGCCCAGCTGGCCTGGAGCTCACTATGTAGACCAGGTTGGCCTTGAACTCACAGAGATCCACCTGTCTCTGCCTCCTAAGTCCTGGGATTAAAGGGGTATGCCACCACTTTTTATTTTTACATTTTTTTTATTTTTTTACATCGTTTAATTTTAATCTCAAGTTTTAAACTATATAAAATAATAATAGTTGTAATACATGAGCTAAGAATATTAATCATCTAGGAATGAATCATAAATATTAGAAAACTTAACATAACTCATTTCTAGTACCCTGAAGTAGCATCATTAAAGTCTGTCTATTGACTCCCCATTCTGAGGGTCTTGCATTCAGGCACATACACAGTAACTACACATATAAACAAGTGTCTACCTAAACCTAAGTACTCTAGAATAATAAATTTAAAAAAAAAAAAACACTCCCATTTCTAAGGAGCTCACAGTGTACTGAAAGAGATGGAGACCAGCCTTTCCTAAGGGTTATAGGCAGAAAAGATCAACTAACCTGCATGTGGAAGTGTGAGCTCTGACTAAAAATGAGAGGAGCAAAGACAAATCACTCTATGAAGAAGAGTATGTTGGATATGGCTAGGCCAAGTCCTGATTCAGGAAAATGACAGGAGAGGGTGGACGGAATAGGTCTTAACTGCTATAACAAGAACCCATGTTTTATTTTAGATATGGAAATTATTGGCTGATATTTAAAACATGTTTTAATTAATTCTTTGAGAATTTTCCATGGTAGAATCAAAAGTTGGAGATTTCATATTACTTCTGATTCCTGCCCTTTCCATAATAGCCAGAAATTGGAAACAATCTAGATATCCATCAGCTGATGAAAGATAATGAAGGTGTGATACATATACAATGGAATATTATCCAGCTCTTAAAAAGATAAGATTATCAAATCAGCAGATAAATGGATGGAACTGGAAACAATCATCCTGAGTGAGGTGACCCAGACTCAGAAAGACAAAGTCACAAGGTCTCTTGGACAGCTGAAGGCTAGCAATGAAACCTTACATATGCATGTTTTGATTTGAAAATTCAGAGAGGTCAAGGAAATAATAAATGGCCATGGTGGTTCAGGGGAGGCTCCTAGGAGGGGTGGTAGAATGCAGTGATATGTAGGGAGAAAGGGGAGAATTAGAGCAAGATGGGGAAATGGGGTGGGAAGTGGGAGGCCAGGGCAGAGAGGGAGTGGGGGGGCAGGGGGAGGATAAATAACACAAAGGTCTTTAGAAAAAGCCATATGGAAACCTGCCACTATTGAAGCTTCTTAAAGTATAAACACGTACATCATAAAAAGAGATTAAAAGAAGTTAAAAGAACTTATCCTATAACGGGGGATACTTCCCTGTCTATACATCATAGACTACTGGGAAAAACGTCTGGATGGTAGGAATGGACTCCCTCTCTAGAAACAATACTACTCATTGCCCCTGCTCTGGTTACCCACCAGAACTGGATAGTAAGATGCTATTGAACTGGATGGTAAGATGCTATTGCTGAAGATATAACAAACATGAACTGTAGACCAAACAAGGACACCAAGCTTCTGCTGCTGAGTTTGTAGCCTCATTGCCAATGTCTAGCATTCATAGTGCCGAAGGGTGCTATGAACGCTACTGGGCAGAAAAAGATACTGAGTTACATTTCCCAGCTGTAAATCCTGGGAACCATAATAACAACTGGCCTGGCAACATATGCCCACCAGTGCAGTAGTGGCATAAATATTTCAAAAGTACCAACAATTATTTAATTGGATTTAAGGGCTTCTTCCTAGGATGCTATCAGGCTTAGGAACCTGATGCTAGATAGCCACAGGACATGGGGGAGAATCTAACACTAGTTTTCTACTAAATGGTTATGATATTAAACTGACTCTTAATGACATATTGTATACCCATTGATTAATGCATCTTGAAACTTGCATCAGAGACATTTCCTTATGCAACAGATGGTGATTAACAGAGAAACACACAACTGGCCAAACTACAGAGAAAAAGAGGCTATGGAGTGTTTATCCCCAAATATACCACTAATACCAAACGTTTGTCCCATCCATCCAAGGTTCAGATCTCATTGTGGAAGAGGGGGCAGAAAGACTGTAAGAACTAGAGGTGGCAGGTGACTAAGGAAACAGTGTTTCCCGGGCAGCTGGTCAGATGCTCATATGATGAGAGCATGCCCAAGTCCCATAAAAGCTCAAACCAGAAAACTCCCAAAATAGACAAGTAGAAGGAAATAAGAAGCTAAGTGTGGCAACAGATGCCTTATGAGAGGGACAGAGACAGTCTGCTTCAAGCTTGAGACTCTTGGTAGGTTAACCGGGCTCCAGTGGCTGGACCCACACTGAAGGATATGTGGAGCACAAATTAGACTCAGTAGGCCTTATTATGCATATGTATACATGATACATATTATATGTTTTACACACACACACACACATATATATATATATATATATATATATATATATATAGAGAGAGAGAGAGAGAGAGAGAGAGAGAGGAGAGGAGAGATAATTATTAAATTTGTCAGGGGGCAGTAAGGGAGCGTATAGTTAGGGGAGGGAATTTAAATCCTATCAATTATTTATATGAAATTTGCAAAAATTTCACTAAAAAGCATAAAATTTAAAAGAACTTTTAACATAAGACAATGAACCTGCACCACAGGCAGAGACGCGACGAGAGGAGCGCGAGAGCGACCGAGAAGCGACGAAGAGAGGAATTATACATTTTGGGTCTAACAAGAACGACTAGATCCCTTGGTTTGGATCCATATTCCCTCAAGGTTCCTGTACTATAGTTTTATGTCCTCACGTCTGGTACTGTTAACGCGACGGACCTGACGACTTTAAGACCGGCGGGTTCCAGTGGGGGCTCTTTACAACATTGGGGCCATCCTCAGGGTGAATAGCATAGTTCTCATCAGGCCTCTGAGTCCATTCTAAAGAAATATTTACTTTAAGTAAAATGTAGAATGGCCATGTGCTGAACATGGCTTCCTGGCTCACCATGTGAACTCCTGCCATCATGGTACCATCCATCATGAGTCATACAGCCTGGGTGCTGGTCAGAGCCTCTGCTGTAAACTATAAGCTAAATAACCTCTTTCCCTCAGTGCAAAGCCTATTGTATTTCATTATAGTTAAAAAAGAAAAACACACTCAGACAAATGCAGAGAATATGTGAATTTTAAAGCCTTAGTCTATCCCTTTTAAACAAATTAACCTTCTTGTAATATAAATTATTTTCTATAAGCACATTCATTTAATACAAAACAAGAACTTCTAATAAGATTGTTCTTTATTTGGGGTTTTAAATTTTTTTTAATTTTTTTTTAATTTATTTATTTTTTGTCATGTATGAAATGTACTGTCTGCATGCAGAGTCGTGTGCACCCGGCGTGCAACGCCGCGGGAGGTCAGAAAGAGGGTCTCGGATTCCCCTGGAACTGGAGTTCTCCTGGAACTGGAGCTTCAGACAGTTCTCAGCCGCCATGTGGGTGCTGGGGATCGAACCCGGGTCCTCTGTAAGAGCGGTCGGCACTCAACCGCTAGGCCATCTCTCCAGCCCCTAATTTGTGTTTTTAATCACATGCACCTGCATGCATCTGTGTGTGTGTGTGTGTGTGTGCGTGTGTGTATGTGTGTTTATATGTAAGTACAATGGCCATGAAAGTCAGAAGAAGGCAATGGATCCTGAAACTGGAGTTACATGTTATGGGCTGCCTGACATGTGTGCTAGGAACTGAACTTGCGTATTCTGGAAAAGCCATATGTGCTCTTTATCACTGGAAAAGCAGTATGTGTTCTTTACCACTGAGCCATCTCTCTAGTCCCCACAAATACATTTTAATACAAGTGGTCTTATCCTTATGAACTGACAGTTTATGCTTTCTCATATAAGAATCAAGTTACATTCCAGAGCACTTCTATCACACTGAACAAATGGTGTTCGTTAATCATTCATGTTCATAGTGGCCTTAACCAACACAGGATTCTCTAAGAAGATGAAACTTTCTGGGCTTTTCAGGGTTGCATACTCATAATTAACATATAACACTGATAATGGGCACAAAAACAGTGACACTGAAAACTGCTAGTAAGAGGAAATGAAACACACTGTTAGCATGCAAATGAAACAAGTTAAATAAAATGAGGAAAAGAATAATTGGTGATCTTCCAAGTGATCAAAAAATTCACCTGCAAGAGTGTATAACCCACTTGGCATGTAGAAAGTAGAAGGCCCACACATTCAGAGCATGCTGTGTTTCTATTGTTTGAGCCAGTATCAGACACTGCAGTTCAAGCTGCCCTTGAAACTTGTAATCTTCTTGCCTCAGCCTCCCAAGTACTGAGATTACAGATGTGTTAGTGGCATACCTGGTGGGGCACATTTTCAATTAAGTTAAAAACACAGTCTTGGAGTAACGGTATAGGTCAGTGGTATAGCAACTGCCTAGCATGTGTAGGTCATGGGTCTGATCTCCAGGACTGCCTTAGAGGGAAATAAAAAGGATTTTTTTCTATTTGAATAAAAGCAAATTCAGTCATTAAACCGGTCATTTCCATAAGTGTGTTAAGAATTTTAACATCGTCATAAGTTAGGTAATTTTAAACAGTGTAAGAAACTACAAATATCACAAGGGTCACCATGACTTAGGCAGTCAACTGCACTCTTTCCCCTCTACCCTTTGCCAGCTGTGTGGCACTGACACAGTTATACTCAGACTAAGACTGGGAGTCAGTTGAGAAGCACAGAGGGAGGGCTTCTACTAAAATGTTCAGCAACTGTAGTTTAATCCAAGATATAAGGGAGCTCTCTAAGTGCACAGAAACTAGAACCCCAAGTACAGTGGCTGAAACTGTCATCGTATACCCAAAATAAGTAAGAGTATATTGTCAGAAAATTTCAAAACTGGGAAATCCTTTAAAAACACTCAAAAAATTTTGTACCTACATTTTCCTTATAGGTTTAGGAAAGTATGGATTAGTTACTGAAGTTAATTTATAACAGTAATATATACATATTCATATCCAGAGGTTAATGGTTAGTGGATAAAAATTAACCATGCCATTTCAAAATACAGGCATGTCCAATATTATCAAATAAAAGGCTATTATACTCAGTTAGTAGACACCATCATCATTTACTACTTTTGTTTAGTGGCTGTTTCAATAGCTCTCCTATTTCCCCCTTTCAGTAGACATCATTCTACTCAGCCAACCCAGAATTCCCTCTTTACTCAAATTAGAGAAACTGCTCTCCATCTGCTTCATGTAGCCATTGAGCTGTGCCAGTAAGAGACCACACACAGGTCCAGTTCCACTTGCACAGAGGTTCATTACAGTAGATACTGGATTTTAAGTTTCAAAACAAAGCCTTACCAAGTGAAACCCACTCACCAACTTAAAGTTGACAGTTAAAATGCATCCTGGTGAATTACCTCTAGATTCCTACTGACTAGCTTCATCCTACCAAACCTTCCAACACAAGTCCTTCCACCTTGCTCTTCTTATCTATTCACGTTTTGGTTGTTAGATGTTTATACAATTATATAGAAAAGCCCATCCTAAACAAAACTCATAAAATTGGTGTACCCTAGGTATACCTTAAATTTCATGTTTACTTCCAATCATTTAAGTAACCAATATTAAAATGTTTCTAACATTTCTATGTCACACTTCCTTAAATCAAAATAAATTTTCAGCAATGGCTTGAAATCATCATCATAAATATCAGCAGTTGCTGGAGGCAACATCCAAAGTACACATATTTTAAAATCCTGGGTTGCCATTCAATATCATCAAGTGACTTGGGACTGTGTGAATCTTAGGTGGCCTGCTCAAAAAAAAAAGGGAACAAGGACACATTTTGTCTATTGTTATTGGGAAAAATGAGTTAGAATATTAACAGTGTACAACACTTAAGTTTTATGGCCTGTGCCACTCACCTAAAAGACCGAAGCATTCTCATAATCTGACGTAACTAAGACCACCCCTGCTACCTACCTGGCTCCTGACTTCTACATAGAATCCTTCTCCCTCGCCTTCATTATTACCACCTGTTTCCCTAGCTGGTGCTACCTGTGATATCATTTTGCTTGTGGCCTCACACGTAGAAATGGAATCACAGATAGGACAGAATCTTAAAGAAAGGAAGATTACCTGAAATGGTTCTCCCCCCCTCCTTACAAGAGAAGTGGTTCTCTCTAAACAAAAGTGTTCTTAAATGAAGGTGGGTGAAGAAGAGGGGCTACAAGCTGATGTAAGCTATCAGCATGGTGGGTAACTGTGAGCATTCAAGTGTTGGAATTGTAGACATATGAAATCCTTTAGCAGACTACATGCTTTTTGGCAAGATTAATCATGACTGTCTGGTTATTATAATAAACATCCTAGTAGCCACAGATAATCTGCAAAATATTCTCACAATGAATCAAGCTCTAGACTACACAGCCACGAATTTAAACACAAGCAGGCACAAACACCATCATGTTCTTGCTTCTAAGTACCCCTCTCTATGACTAAATCTCCAGTCACGTTCCACATGGCAGTCATCACTGCAGAAGGACTCCCTAGTCAAATCAGAACACAGAATACTGCTTTCAGTAGATATGGAGTTCTCTATCAGGGGACCTACTCTGAAGTTGTTAGAGGTTCTATTTGCAAGACATGGCAGAATTATTTTAACAAATAATGATTTTGAAGATTAACAAATCTAATAGCCCAAATTACATAGCACAATTTAAAACACTCGGAATTGAGTTCAGGTCACCAAAACCCACAATTATGAATGCCATAATCCCAAAAGTGGAAACCCCCCAAATTCAGAAAATATAATCCAAAAATACATAATAAATTATATAAAAGACAACTATATTTTAAAGGGGAGAATTAGTTGATAAGCATATAAAATATACTTGATATTTGATAACTCTCACATAATAGGTACAATTATATCTATATTTTTGCTAGTATAAATGGGCAGATATAAAAACAGTTGTGTAAGTAAAATGCTTATGAGCAAATGAACAATATTCTTTTTTTTTTTTGGTCTTTTTGAGACGGGGTCTCCCTGTAGCTCCGGCTGTCCTGGAACTCGCTTTGTAGATCAGGCTGGCCTTGAACTCACAAAGATCCGCCTGCCTCTGCCTCCCAAGTGCTAGGATTAAAGGTGTGCACCACCACGCCCAGCATGAACAATATTCTTAAACTGGTCAAAAAGTAAAAAGTGTAACACTTATCACCCTGGTTGTTATATGTGTGCACTTAAGTTCTAAAATTGCAGATATATGAAAACTTTAGCAGACCTGGCTTTTGGTAAGATGGATCAGAACTCACAATGGGTCATCACAACACATGCACATCACAGGAAAAGCAGCCCAGCAAGCCTGGATGTCTATCCAGTGCAGCAGAAGGAATCTGCCCCAAAGCTCAAATAGAAACTAACTCACCTCCCACATTTTGCCCCTCCAAGCCTAATCTGACTAGACAGTGCCAATCCACACTGACAGTGAATTATGCCCCTTGGTTCACTCAGACTCCCACACCAGATCCTCTGCAAATACAGAACTATCTGTGCTCCAGCTAACTATCTGTGCTCTGGCTAACGTGGTGTAAATACCCTGCATACACTAATCTCTCATGCAGGTTTTGACTTCTGATCATCGTAGATGCCTCCCAAGCTTGTTTCCTTCCTTCCTTCTGTCCTTCCTTCCTTCCTCCCTCCCTCTCTCCCTTTCTTTATCCCCATTCCTCCCTCTCTTGCTCCCTTTCCTCCTTTATTCTCTCTAAGGTTTGGAGGAATTCAACTCCCAGGATTTCAATATTGGGATTCTGATGTTGAAAGACTGAGATGGTAGAACTGTTTAGACATTTGAAGTACTGGGAATTTATACCTTTCAGAATTTTACCATTTACAACTATCCTCTCAGGACTGTGATTTGGGGTATTGCAACAAGTAATAGAATTATTCTTAATGCCCATTTCTAGACTGTAGACGCCCAATAGGCTCCTTCTTATGTATCTTGTCATGCCTATGGTAGATGTCTTTATTTATTCTAATGTATTTTAAGGGAAAATAACAGATTAGTAATATTTTTTTAAAAAGGGATAGATGTAAATTCTGCTAACTCGGTGTTCCTGGTAGAAGGAGAAGAGTAAGAATGAAAAGCATCAGCAGCTTCATGTCCAGGGCACGTAGCTCCCACCAACTACATACTGCCCAACCTCCACAGACCATCAGCGATTTGGTCTGTATCTGACAGGAGCCTAAGTGTGGATCCTGGATAAGGAACTGGGTGCTGGGAGCCACCCCCTCATTTGCTGCTGTCATTCTTTCCATGACTCTACCCTTTCTTATGACTCTACATTCTTTCCAGCTTCTTTCCTCCTGGGCTGTGAATCTTCACAGAGCAGATTGCGTTTTAGAGTCCATAATCATTACAATACACATCTGTTTCACATTGGCCCATCCAAGGTCCAAATGCAATCCAGGCAGCTTCCTTTACCCTCCCCTCCACTAATGTTGTTATTCCAATATGCTCTACATGTAGAACCTATGATATTCTGCATTATTTCTTTGTATATAAACATAACTAAATACAAACACTTGCAGATATGCATGTAAGATACACAGCTATATATGTATGTGTACATAATACATGCACATATTTAAGCATGAATATACTATATTTTTACAAATACTTATCCATATTTTTATATGTGAATGTGTACCCATGTAAAATACATAGTAAATATAAACACATATAACAATGATACATACCATTCTATAGAAAAACCTGAGAGGAATTTTTAAAATCTATTCATCTTAAATTGGGCCCTTAAGCATTACATCCTGGATTGGGAGTAGACCTCTCCCCCACGGAGCTATTGTCAGTAAATGGCTTCCAGGGAACAGAGCATCATTCTTTCAGTAGTGTAGCTATTGTTAAATAACCCCTTGTTCAGCCTCATATAAATAACCCTAATTAAAATCAGTGTACCAAAAAGAAAAGACGTCAAAATAGCAAGAAGACAGGAGTTGGGACACAGAATGGGGTCAGCGGAACCACGAGTAGCATAGAGAGGAGTGGGGAGTAACTACGATCACAATGCATTGTATGTATGTACGAAACTGCCAAGGGGAGTGAAATGAGGCAAACTGCCTCTTCCCAAGCTTTTATTTTTCATTTATTTATTTATTTATTTATTTACTTATTTATTTACTTACTTACTTATTGGTCTTTTTGAGACAGGGTCTCCCTGTAGCCTCAGCTGGCCTGGAACTCACTCTGTAGACCAGGCTGGCCTTGAACTCACAAAGATCCACCTGCCTCTGGCTCCCAAGTGTGCCACCACGCCCAGCTCCAAGCTTTTATTGAGGGTACCTAAGGACTCAGTCGCCTCAGAAAGGCCAGACTTCCTAACGTGCTGCCCTGGAAAACTTTTCGACATGAATGTTGGATAGGACAAAAACATTCAACCACACCAACAGTATTTGCTTGCCAATTTTGAAAATTTTCAAAATTCCTGTGGACTTGAACTTTTGCCTTGACAGGCTCCCTAGTAAAGGGAGAGAACATATTACTCTGGCAGAATCAAATACAGATGTATCTTTAATCCAAACTTAAGTTTAGGGCCCAAGTGAATACAATTAACAGGTTTGCAGCATAGACAGGTACTGTCAGTATTCCCCCAAAGAAACTCCACTCTTAAATCCGTTGGTGCTACATGCACAGTGCTTCTGGGTACCAGGCAGAAGTGAATATAGAGCCTTTCTGGAGAATGATAACTTTATTCCAGAACTGAATTCAATATGACTACATTCAAATAAACTACTGCTGTACAAACACAACACTAGAAAAGAGAAAAATGAGCCACTGGATGAGAGAATTTAAACAGACACTAGACAGAAGGAAGACTAGGAACTTAAAGATAGGTTGACCAATGTAAGATCTACAATGGACACTGCACAGAAGAGGAACTCCAAGAGCAATAAAATGTATGCAAATGTGCACAGCTTCAGTAAATAATAGAGAAACTCAAGGTAAAACCACAACTAATGAAGCTACAAATCCACTAGATAGGTTAGTACTGAACTGGATAGGTTAGTACTGAATCCAGAGGCAGATTACACTGCTAAGACCAGCAGCACCCAAACTCTCGTGGTATAAATATAAATTGGTTAAGCAACAATATAGTTTATTCATCATTTGGCCTTTTTTGATGTAGAATCAAGAGGCCTATAACAATAATATAACCTACACTTGAATTAAGCCAAATTTCTCATAACAGTTGAGTGGGTAAATAAATCATTGTATAGGAATACAGTAGGATGCTATAAGAATAATGACAATAAAGTACAATCACAAAAATCTAAAAGCCATAATTATAACTTTATACAAAACCATACATGAAAAACAAGCCAGAAAATACTTATTGTATTGTATATAAAACTCAAAAACAAAGCTCAATAATATTGTCTAGGAATGTAGATACAGATGGTAAAATTCCAAGAAAAAGAAAGTCACTTAAGAGTTCAGAGCTGTCCCTGGGAAGGGGACAAGAAGGAGGCTGAGGTTCCTGTTCTTGACCTGGTGGTGAACACATGAGGGATGCTTTATACTATCATTAAGCCACAGCATCAGTTCTGCAGACTTTCCCAGTTGCAAGCTTCATAATGAAAGCAATGCTAGAATTTAAAAGAACTAATAGGGAAAAAGATGAAGACTAGGAGGAAAAAGAATAGAAAGAGACCAGGAGAAAGCCTCAGTGAGCTAAATGAAGTTCCATGGCTGCTTCTTTTCCTTCAAGTAACACAGGCATGTCACTTGTTTTAAACACAGTGCTTTATAGTAAACTCTCTCCACCAGTCCATCACATGCTTAATTTGGCTATGCTCCTGAGTTCTGACTCTGACAGTTTCCCAATAAGCAAAATTCATGATGCAATTGTGTACTAGAATGAACAACCCAGAAGAGGGATTGATCAGGTGTGGCTGTGGCAATCACACTGTTCTTCCACCTCTGCCTCAGCAAACAGGAAGAGTCTCTATTTTACATATCTTCTTTCCTCTGGCCTCTTCTCCAATAAGTGCAATTAGAAGAATGTTGATACTGAACATAGCCCAAATCTTAGCTTCTAGTAAACTTTGAGATAACATATAGGAACCAAAGAGTATGAAAATAAAACTTGCTTTATAACATTTGCTCAGTGTTCTGCATATTCTTTGAGGACACCAATACCATTCAATGTACCAGGTCTGGAAACTAATCAGCCCTTAACCATCTTGGGGGTTTACAGTCTTGCCAGGTATAAATATTTTAAGTTATTTCTAGTTAATCATCTACTACTATTTTAAAAACATTGTTATTTAAATTGACATATAAGTTTGCATGTTTATGGGTATATTATGGTCTGTATACAATATGTTGATGTATTATACTCTCAATTAGAGTTCCAACCTTCAGCTCAAAATTCTGATTTTTTTACACAGCTACAGTCTTTTGTTGTTTATGTTGAGACGGTTTCTCTGTGGCCTGGAACTTTTGATGTAGGCCACGCTAGCCTCAATCTCACAGAGATCCATCTGCTTCTGCCTTCTGACTGCTGAGATTAAAGGCTTGCACTGCTACATGCAGCGTCTATCTACAGGTACAGTTCTGAGAGTCTCTCCTATCCATGCATTACTGACACATAATTGATCTCTAATGCATATGTATATGAACACACACACACACACACACACACACACACACACACACACACTGAAAACTCTGACAATGTTGATCATAACTAGCCATGAGACAGGATCCGTAAATTGCAAGGAAGCTATAGTACGAATTCTTATAAATAATACCAGCTGTCCTTTCTTATACACTTAGGAGCCATGAAAACATCATATATTTAACTTCAGCCTTAAGATAAAATCATACCTAAAGAGGGTGCCATTTTTTATCTTCAACTTAAAACCCTCTCTCAAAAGTTCTTCGCAGAATATACTCTATTTTTAAATTTTCATACTGTATATGCACAGTACATGGCACTGTGTTACATGAGGACATTTACTTACAAGTAAACACATATGTAGTATATGGTGTGCATAATATTTTATCACAAACTTTCACTGATTCCCCATTTCACTGATTCACCCCGTTGTATCAATGTGCTATCCTAAATAACTTCTCACACTGAACAAAGTATTCCATATTTAAACTCTACTTCTGTTAGAGCAGCCTGAAATAAAGCCTATATTGCTAACAATGCTAATATAACAATGCTAGCACCTGAAAATTCAATCAACAAACACCTCAAAATATCTTTCTCATGTAGATACATTGTTAAGTCACTGATTTCACTTTAAAATGATTGATTACAATCACAATTCTATTTTACAGGTGATTTCTTGTAAGTGATTTATTTTACTAGCTGCTTAGTTTTACGCTCATACATAATAGATGTCATCCTTTCCTTCCTTTTAACTGCAGACTTTAAGTTGCCTGAAATATTTATATTTATTCTTTCAACCAGGAAATAAATCATTTACCATTTGTTGAGTCCTTATGAGTTTTTAATACACAAAATTGGTTGTGCTATTTTAATGATAAGGAAATAAATTTCTAAAAAGACTCCAGAGTACTTATCCTTGGACTCGTCTTTCTTACCTGATGTGTAACTCCAGAACCTATTTAACCTTCCTGCCTTCTCTAGCTTCCCTCTACTTCAGATATTCCCAGAATTGAAAAGCAGGGCTTTCAGTCTTTAACCAAGTCACTGACCTGTTTCTGAATGGAGAAGGGCATAGAAATCAGCGACATACAAGTAGAGACTTCTCACAGGAAATCACAGTAACCCACTGAACAATAGTCACCGCATAGGTAAATTTCACAGCTAAGGTAATCAATTTTCTCCAACCTTCATTTTCATATTTACATCATAAGATTAGCATAAGAACTTTAAAAACTCCCAACTTAACACACACACACAGAGTTTTCTGAATGTCCTGCCAAGCAGCCATTTAGAAAGAATACTAAGTTAGTAGGGCATGGTTTGTTCTTGGATTCTGAAAAACAAGTTATTTCCCACTATTTGGGACTACTGTTTCCAAATATTTACAGTTTCATAGTAGGCTTTGCAATTTTGCTAAACTGAGATTGCTCTGATCCCTCAGTAATTTCCACTTCTTCAGTGAGCTCTTCTGCACTCTTACCTTGATTCTCTTAGAACACCTTCAGTTCCGTTGCACCTACAGAGATGACCAGCAATGCTTCCAAGATCCTACATGCCAAGTCTGACTCAAGACTGACTCACTTCATTGCTTCAGGGTTTGCTCACTATTTCCACATCTCTTAAGGCATCACATTCCTGTGGAGCAGGACTGTTTTGCCTCTAGATATGAGGTCTTTCTTCTTGATGACAAAAATCCCCAAAGCAAAACAATTATTCAAAACTCTACTTTTCCCTTGTCATATAGAAACACCTTACAACAAGCCTCTACCTTTTCCATGGTCCTACTCATGTCTACATTTGACAAAATACTACATATTCCCAATTACTTTACCCTTTAAACTTTCTTGACACAATTTAAAATATGTCGTCCTCCTCCTTCCAGTATAAAATTCCTGGACTCATATTCCTCTACTCAGCAGGATGAGTTTTGTCCTGTGTCTGGGAACCCAAGTCACTCAGTCCCTGAATGCTCTACCCGCAGTTCCAGTACCGCCCAAACTGGGCCAACTGTCAGCTCATAAGCAAAAAACTAAAAGCTCTACAATGGCTTATAAGAATACCAGGAAATGACAAAAGAGTCAACAGATAAGAGTCACCAAGAGAAGAAAGCCAAGGAACCACAGACCCCAGGGGAAGACATTAGAGTAACACCCGGGTACTGCCCTTTGCACTCGTTTAAAAACATATGGAATATTTGTGGTTGTAATTTATTTTAAAAATCTTAGAAAGGGGTCCATATCAAGGTTCTCTTTAATGTAGAAAAAAGCAGCAGTTAACATTTCAACCCAATCCACTTGTATATTTAGGAAACGGACAAACTATACACCATGTACACATACAGACACAAAAATACATGAGAAAAGAGAGGTGTAGAATGTCATAAATGGAAATTTATATATATATATATATATAAATGTTCATGTATAGCACATTTTTCAATATCATAGCTAATATAAAATATGCAATAAATTGCTATAAAGTCATGCCTAGACATACCTCAGCTACTATAGGCTCAATCCTTGACAACCGCAATCAAACATTGTAGTAAATCAAGTTATGGACTTTTGGGACTCCCTGTGTATATAAAGTTTTATTCATATCCTATTGTAATCTATTAACTATGCAATAGCATCATGCCAAAAAAGAAGAATATGTCCATATATATTTTTTATTAGAGATTTTATTTTAATTATTTATGTATATGAGTGTTTTTCCTACATGCATGTAAGTGTACCATGGTCATGCCTGGTGCCTATGGAGGCCATGAGAAGAAATCAGATCCCCTGGAACTGGAGTTATAGATGGGTTCTCTGGAATAGCAGTAAGTGCTTATAACTGCTGAACCATCTCTCCAGCCCCATATCTCAATTCTTAACTTTAAAAAATAAACATATTACTAAACCAATCAACGATCATCTAAGCTGCCATCAAGTCACAATCATTTTGCTGGCAGAGGTCTTACCTCTGTGTTGATACCTACTGACTAATCACGGCACTAAGCGCTGATGCCAAACATCAACTTCTCCCTAGCTGTGAAAAACCTAGATCTATCTTCTAGCAGTATCAGGCTGTTTCTTCTACACTGAAATGTTTTGTGCACTGCAGCCACCCTTGATTGATTGAGCTGGCTCTTCTATGTGACTTGCTACATCTTCCACAATCGTATCTAGCTACTTCCCCTCTACATGTGACTGTTATAGAAACACATTCTTTCCTTAAACTTGGCAAAAGTTTTTGCTACATCCGGACTTTTCTTCTGGAGTTTCCTCACCTCTCTCAGGCTTGAAGGTTAGCACCTGGCTCTGGATAGTGCTTTTCCTTATGGGAATAACATGAATGGTTTCATCTTCTATCTGGTCCCCATCAGCAATAAAGCTATTTTCCATCCTTATCTTTTGTCTATTCACCATAATAGCACTTTCAGTTTCTTCCTTGAACTTTTCTTCTACATTTACAACTTGGTGAACTGGTGCAAGAGGCACAGCTTTATAGAAGAGCAGTTTCTTCTCTAAGCTCCATTAGGTTTAGCTCTTGATCAAAAGTGAGAGATACTTCATTTCTCTTGAACATTTTGAGGCTGCTGTTGAGCTGTTAATTTGGCCAAGTTTCATATTTCTGTTTCTTGGGGAACAGAGAGGACTGAGGAGAAGAAGGTAGATGGGGAACTTGCCTCTCAGTGGAGCAATCACTCACGACACACACATTTCTTAAGTTCAGAGTCTTACATGAGTGTGGTTTCCAGTGCACAAGAGATCACTGACAACAGATCACCATAACAGGTAAAACAGTCACGAAAAATTGGAACTATTTATTGAAATGCCTCTATGTTATACTGCAACATGAAGGGTGCGTGTTTTGTTAGAAAAATGGCCTGAACTGATCTGCCCAACACAAGGTCACTACAACCCTTGAATTCTCAAAACATGCAATGTCTGTAGAGCTCAATGAAGTAAAACTATACAGTGAGGTATGCCTCCCATCACACTTTATTTCTACTACTTACAGGTGACACTCTAAGCTTGCTCTGATGTGAATGTGTGTCCTCACAGTTCTTATGTTGAAGGTTAATTACAAGTGCAATAATAGGGTGCACAGTGGGGCCTCCAGTAGATTAGGTCACAAGAGATCATCAGTGACTTATGAATGAGGACTTGAAGAGCTAGCGGCACATTCTGACCGGTGAAGATGGGTCTGTTAGGCACCAACAATGAAGCACAGATCTAGCCCCACTGAGCAGTCTGAGATCTACTCATACTTAGATCTCAGACTGCTCAGTGTTCAAACCTAGAAGCAAAATTTTCTGTCCTTTATAAATTATCAAGTTGGAGTTATTTTGTTATAGCAGCCTGAATGAACAGTTCAGGAATGTTTCATTGGAAGTGGAATCTCTACCAAAATGTGTTGCTATAACAAATATCTACAAACATGGATGGAAGCAGCTTTAGAATTGGGTGATGGAAAGGCTAAAAGAATCATGAGCTTCTCATTAGAAAAACCCCATAATGCTATGAATAGGCCATAAGGGTGATCCTAGTGATGATTCAGAATAGAACCTTCTTAAAGAGAGTGTCCTAGTTTGTCTTCCATTGCTGTGACAAAACACTCTGACCAACACCGACTTGGGGAGGAAAGGATTTATTCAGCTTACATCTCCTGGGTCACAGTTCATCACTTAGGGAGCCCAAGGCAGGAACTCAGGGCAGGAACCTGGAGGCAGGAGCTGAAGCACAGGCCAGGGAGGAAGGCTGTTCACTGGCTTGCTCCCCTGGCTCATGCCCAGCCTGCCTTCTTATACTGTCATTGCTCGACAATCAAACAATACTCCACAGATGTGGCCACAGGCCAATCCAATGGAGCCAATTCCCCAATTGAGGCTCCCTCAACCCAGGTGTGTCAAGTTGACACTAAAGCTATCCAGCACAGATAGTCTAGTCTAATGTCATCATCAGAAGTTTAGGGAAAAATACGATAGTCTATTCCGATAAAATCCTAGCTGGCAATAAGGAACATGCTATTGCAAACTAAGGGGAGGAAAGGTCATGTTGGTATAAACTGACAGAATTATGCCCATGCCCAAGTAAGTAAAGCTTATAAGCTATCCAACAGAATAGTCAACAGAAGAAATATCTAGAAAAGTTGTTGAAGGACTTGAACTGCTTCCCCTGTTTATATGATATACAAGTAGAAAGGAATGATCTGAAAGTGAACCTATAATCAGGAAACAGAATTCAAAGTTTGGGAAAATTGTCAGCCTGAAAATTCAAGTTGCAAGCAACAAAAAATTATAATTAGGAAGGGACAGGAGGTTGAAGTCAAGAGGAGCGTGATAAGGAAATTATCCCAGATCTGCAGAACCCCCATATTCAAGCTGAGGAGCAGTAATGATCTAAGTGTTATAAAGATCACTGAGGCTCCCGCCCCCATCACTGGCTAGGAGTGCCTGGGCATAATGCAAGTCAAAGAGGTCTCCACCATGACCAATACTGCCACAAGTTCCTGCTTCCCATGTTGTGGCTCAGGACTCCTCAACCACCCCAGGTGTGGCTACAAATGGGCTCAGGTATAACAGCAGCTGCTTCTTCAGGGACACAGGTAGAAAGCCTGGAAAGAGTTTATGTGATGTCATCTTCATTGGTTCATAGATCACAACTCCTGGAGGATATGGTGACCTCTAATGAATTTCAACATGTACTTCAAAGATTCTCAAGCCTGGACAGAGTTCCCCTTATGAAAATGTTCAGTAGAGCCATGAGAGAGCCTCCCTAGAGATCCCAGGACCTCAGACCACCAGCACATAATACGCAGCCTGGGGGAGCCATAAGCACACAGTTCCCATCCATGAAAGCTTGTGGTATGGGCCAAACCCAGGAAAGCCATGAGGTGGAAATGTTCAGAAACACATGGCCTTCATCTTCACCCAAGTGTGTACCCAATGGAGATTATGCAAGACTTAAGTTCTGAATATCTTGCTGGGTTTTAGATTTACTCAAGAATGATTACTCCTTTCTTCTTTCCTGTTCCTCCCTTTAGGAATGGCAGTCTGTCCTCAGGCCTGTATTTTGCTAACAACAGGAAAACAATATAGTTCAGGTTAAATCATATCTGACTTAGGTAAAATTCAGACAAGACTCTGGGCTTTAGACTCTGGGCAAGGTCAGAGTAAAGACCCTCTTGATGGAGTGAATATGAGAAGGACATGGAACTGAGGGAAGTAGAGGCAGAGTATTTGTCCTCCTGACTTCAAATCTGTATGGCAAAACCTGAGCAATAATGTTAAAAAGCCTGCTTTAGGCATTTATCAACAAGGCCTGGGAGAACTAATTGTCCCCTGGTATCATGTAACAGTATAGTTTGAAGAGATCACCCAAGAAGCAGAGAGCAACCTATCACCACACATTGAACCTAATCACCATTTACAGCTGAATAGGAGTAGTGAGGTTAGGTCATTTGTTGGAATCCACAATAGAACTAAAAAGAGGAGAACCAAGATTTGAGACATAGGCAGCGAAAGTTATTGGGGATTTAAGTCATTTAAGTAAATTTCCATAACAACTGTTCATTTTATAACTTATCATCCTCATTTAAAGATGAAGAAAATATGAATGAAGCACTGTTTCTCCTGCCTGTAACTTTGATACTCAGGAGGATAAAGGCAGGAGTTCAAATCTAGCCTGGGACTACAGGTGAAACTGTGTCTCAAAAAAACAACAGAGATGGATTGTTGTTTGAAGATGTGAACTCCCTTGTTCATGGTCCTAGAACCTAATCTAAGGGGGAAGGAAGTTGGGGGCTTACAATCACCAGAATCAAAAGCTTCCTGACATTTATGAGATACTAAGGAAGTGAAGAAATATTATTTGCATTCTTCCAAAAGAAAGGAGCGTGATCATACTGGTCTTCAAGAAAAGTCTCTAACAGATACACTGCAGCAGAAGGCTGGGTGAGGCAATGAGGGGAGACGACCAAGGAACTGCAGTTATAAGTCTGAAGAGATGAGCACCCAGGTCATCCCGAAGCAAAACCTGATAGAATTTGTGATAATTTGGAGAGAGGTATTGGGACCAGTGAGGGTTCATAGTAGGCAGCAGCAGAAATAAAGTCTGGTTCCTGAATGGTGGAAGACTGGAAACTGCTTCTCCAAGTCTAGGAGATTCTTCACTGGTCACTGATATTCCAGCAATTAGAGCTAAGATTCCAGAAGGGGACTGTCTTCTATAGGCACAGAAGAAAATTTCAACAGTTTGAACCATGAACAACAACAGGATGGACAGGGAGGCACCTGCTCTAACCTGCTTTACAAAATTAGTTCACCTGGTCCATAGGAGAGAACTACAAAGCCAGTTTGCATTTTGCTAATGGCTAAGGACTCTTTCACTTATAATGTGTTTATTTTTCTTGTTTTTAAAAATATATCTTATTAAATTTTTGAGAATTTCATTTAATGTATTTTGATCATATTCATACCCTATTCCTTCCCCTGAACCTTCCAGATCCACCCACTTCCCCAATCCCTCCCAAATTTGTGTCCTCTATTTACAAATAATCCTCTGAGGGTTGAAGAAATGGCTCACCAGTTACAAGCACTGGTTGCTCTTGCAGAGGACCCAGGTTCAGGTCCCAGCACCCACATCTTGGCTCACAACTGTTTATAACTCCATTTAGAGGGAATCTGCTGTCCCCTTCTGGCTTCCACAGGCATCGCATGCATGTAATATACACTTACATATATGCAGGCAAAACACTCATAGGCATAAAGTAAAAATAAATAAACTAAGAATCAATCTGCTGAGTCCAGTTTGTTTCCTATCCACTCATAGGCATGGGGTCATCCACTGGAATGTAGACAACCTACTCTTCCCTCACTTAGCAGCCATCAAATGTCCCTTGCTCCCCAGCTGGTGGTGGGAGCTCATAAACTCCTCCACCATCCATGCTAGAATGTTCACTGGCTTGGTCTTGTGCAGGGAATCACACCTGCTGAGAGTACAGCAATCCTGCCATGTCCAGAAGACATCATGGTTTTTACTTTGATTCTCTCCAATCCCTGATTCTTGCAATCTTTCCACCCCTTCTTACACAATGGTAAAGGATGTGATACACCTGCCTAATTTACGACCAAACAGTTCATGGTCATTTATTCTCTGTACTATGATGATTTGTGAATTTCAGTATTTAAACCACTGTCCAGGGCACAAGCCTTTGCTGATGAGGTCTGAGATCTGCACTAATCTTTGGATAGAGAGATACGAATTTAGAGAACAATTTGATACTGTGTCCACTTAGCAGAAATAATAATAATAGGTGCATATGAGCTCTCCAACTATAGGTTTGGGGCCAGATTTATAGTATAAGGCATGTCTTCACTCCTGGGAACTGGACCTTAAATCCAATCAGAAAGTTGTTGGTTACCCTCCCCCCCCCCATATTAGTCACTTTTATGTTGCTGTGATAGAACCGCCACCACCAAGGGACTTTCTAAAAGGAAGACTTTATTTGAGATTGATAGTTCCAGGGAATTAGAGTCCATTATGGCAGGGACGCACGGTGGCAGGAGCTGAAGCAGAAGGCCAGGGTCCACATCTTCAAGCAGGCACAGGTAGCAGAGGAAGCAGCTGGAGACTGCTGCCAGTCTTTCTGAACTTTCTAAGCTCACCCCCAATCACATGCTTCCTCAGGCATGGCCACACATTCTAAGGCCTCCAACACCACCAACTGTGGACAGATTGTCCGAATACTTGGAGCCTATGGGAGACATTATCATCCAAATCACTACAGCCCCATAACATTAGTTCTATTATTGAACACATAGGCATTTATTTTTTTAACATTTTTTAAATTTTTTAAAATTTTATTTATTTTTTATGTGTATGAGTGTACTGTCTGAATGTAGGTTTGTGTACCCGTGTCGTGCAATGCTGTGGAGGTCAGAAAAGGATGTCGGATTCCCCTGGAACTCGAGTTAAAGACGGTTCTCAGCAGCCATGTGGGTGCTGGGAATCAAACCTGTGTCCTCTGCTAGAGCAGTCGGCGCTCTTAACCACTAGGCCATCTCTCCAGCCCACATGTAGGCATTTCTTGCCATGCCAGATACCAAACATTTTGGTCACAGGAGATGGAGAAGTCAAGTTGGTCCTGAACAGGAAATGTCCTTGATCCTATCTGGTTTTCATAATACTGGAAGCCACTATTAGGCTAATGGGGGTAAAGAAGTCATGGACAGTCTAGCTATGAGCCTTTGAACCAAAATAATGTGTGAGGATGATCTCAGATGGAATCTGCAAAACATGAGGATCTCAAGGACAACTGCCCACTGCTGGATTAAAACAGAAACATGTTGAAAGTTTACTTCACATTTTGTATATTCAGATATGATTGCACACAAGAACATTTCCATGACATAACCATAGAAAACACTTAATAAAGTGATTTGGCAAGCCCCCCAAAAAGAGCAGCACACATATTCTACCTAAATAGTACTTAAAAGAAGACAGTGTCATCCATGGATCTTTTTATATAGAGGATGCTGTCCTGCTCAAAAGGACAAGCTTCACTTCTCCTCTTTATAAAAATAGTATTTTATTTGAATGAGTGTATTCCCTGCATGTATATTAGCTCACCCATGTCATGCAATGCCCACAGAGGTCAGAAGGGGGCATCATGTTCCCCTGGAACTGGAGTTATAGATGGTTGTTAGCCATCATGTGGGTGCTGGGAATCAAACCTGGGTCCTCTGCAAATGCAGTGAGTGCTCTTAACTGCTGAGCCATCTCCTCACCCCCTACTTTTCCTCTTCAAGTTATTTTCTTCTTTTCTTGTCAAGAGTATCTGTATTGTTTGTTTACTGAGAGGTATTTCTGTAATATAACCTTTCTACCCAGAATAATTTATTGAATATTTCAGAGCATACTGTCTGACAATATGTGTGTATCAGCACCTTCAGTTCACCCAGAAGCTGAAAGCCTCCTTGTTTTGATAGGACATGTGTGTGGAGAAGAGACATTGTTGGCATCACTCCCATCCTGCCTGAGCAGTGCAGGTGCTCATCTGTGTCTTAGTCAAGTACTCTGCTTTCAAGAGCTCTTGACTGGTATGTTCTATTGGCTCTGGGGAACAATGCATTCTGAGCAACTGCTTTATCTCAGAGGCTATTTTGCTTTGAGGACTTCCTTTGAATTTTGAGTGTCAACTTACAATAAGACCCAACAATCTTAAGTGAAACACAAAATCTGATTTCTTGTTAAGTAAAGGAAATGAGCATAGCTGTGAATCTTTCTTTTGCACAATTACTTTTAATATTTGTTATTTTTATTAAAACAAAATGCTATTTATTTTAAAATATTTAAGTTGTTTCTTTATATTTAGCTCTGTAACTCTTTCATGTACTTAAAAGATGTAAAGTAAAGGCATAACCTAAGTAAGGTGCATTTCAAGATATAAATCATAGCTGGGTATGGTGGCAGATGCCTTTGATCTCAGCATTCAGGAGGCAGAAGCAGGCAGATCTCTCTGAGTTCAAGGCTTACTGGTCTACAGAGCGAGCTCCAGGCCAGCTGAGACTAAAGGAAGACCCTGTCTCAAAATGACCAAAAAGAAAAAAATTATGATCCATGTTGTGAATAATATGTGTGTGGCTGAGCTAATAACTAAAGAGCTAATAACTAAATATAACAATGTATATTATATATGCAGTCTAATTATGATATAATGTTTTATATGTCATTTATTATTGTTCCTATGTTTTATGGAATTTTTGGAATTTTCATACAATACACTTTGATGGTATTTAGATCCCCTCAACCCAATTTAATGTGCTCTCACATATGGCCTACAGAGTCTGATTTAACTCTTTAAAGTATTTGTATTGATTCTTTGAGAATTTCACACAATGTATTTTGATCATATTCAGACTTCAATTTCATGTCCTCTATACTACTTTTTTTTAATAGGCCCTTGAGTCTAATTTATGTTCTCCAAATGCTCTTGGGTGTGGGTCCATCCCTTTGGGTCTAGTCAACCTTACCTGGTATCAAACCATTAAGAAAACACTGACCCTCCCTCTTCCTGCAGCTATGAATTGCCAAAAGAGCCTGGGCAATGACTGGGGCTCCTTGCCTACAGCCCCATCTACACTAGGCTTTTGTTGTGTTTGGACTTGCCAAGGTCTCCTGTGTGCTATCACAAATGCTGTAGGTTCACACGTCCAACTGCCCTGTGGTATGCAGACAGCATGTCTCCCTGTATTCATCTACAACCTCTAGCTCTTACAATCTTTTCACCCTCCTTTCTGTAATGATCTCTGAGCACCAGGAGGAGAGGCTACGATACAAGTTTCCCATTTAGGGCTGAGCACTCTGCAGGTTGTTATTCTCTGCACATTGACCAACTGTGGGTCTTTGTGTTAATCAATATCTGCTCCAAGAGGCTTCTCCGGTGAGAGTTGAGAGGCATATTAAACTGATTTAACTTTTATAATGTCAGATTTAGCAGTACATTCATGCAACATGCTGTTCATCTGACATAAATAACCTTAGGTTATTTAGAAGAATAGAATGAAGAAAAAAAAAAGGATGACATATCTCATTAATGAAGGCATTCATAAATACACTGAATTTAACAATACCTGGAATTAGCCCAACCACAGAGCATTTTAAATCTGACTTAGATTGATTACATCACTTTTCAAACTCAAGGCTAGTTCTCAATTTTATCACTTATGACTCTGTTTAGTTTTCTTCACTTGTGTAAGTTAAAATTATCTCTGGACTAAATTTCTTTATAAAAGACTTGGTGCTGAAAAAGCCTTTGACAAAATCCAGCATCTCTTCATGCTTAAAGTCCTAGAGGGAATTGGATTGGAGGGATTATTCCTCAATGTAATCAAAGCCATATACAGGAAACTCACAGCCAATATCATGCTAAATGGGGAAATGACAGAAACACTCCCTTTAAAGGTAGGAACTCGGCAAGGCTTCCCCCTGTCACCACTCCTCTTCATTATAGTGCTTGAAACACTTGCCAGGGCAATAAGGCAAGAAAAGGAAATTAAAGGAGTACTAATTGGAAAAGAGGAAGTCAAGCTATCCCTTTTTGCTGATGATATGATTGTTTACTTAAGGGATGCTAAAATCTCCACCAGAAAACTCCTAGAAACGATTAACAGCTTCAGAAAAGTGGCAGGATACAAAATTAACCTCAAAAAAATCAGTGGCCTTTCTTTACACCAACAACAAGCAACTGGAGAAGGAATTCAAGGAGACCTTCCCACTCACAACAGCCTCAAAAACAATAAAATACCTAGGAAGAAACCTAACCAAAGACACCAAAGTTCTCTACAACAAAAAATTTAAACCCTTAAAGAAAGAAATTGAAGAAGACATCAGAAGATGGAAAAGCCTCCCACGCTCATGGATTGGGAAAATTAACATTGTAAAAATGTCCATTCTACCCAAACTCTTGTATAGTTTTAAC
>VZQC01009419.1:619207-727476 GCA_009823505.1 Rhizomys pruinosus
TAACTTTATTTCTGTATGTGTATGAATGTACTGTCTGCATGCAAGTTTGTGCACCCGTGTCGTGCAATGCCGCGGAGGTCAGAAGAGGGTGTCGGATTCCCCTGGAACTGGAGTTCTCCTGGAATTGGAGTTTCAGACGGTTCTCGGCCGCCATGTGGGTGCTGGGGATCGAACCCGGGTCCTCTGTAAGAGCGGTCGGCGCTCCTAACCGCTAGGCCATCTCTCCAGCCCTGGTCTGGCATTTTAAAGAGGAGGCACATAACTATCTACTAATTGTGCAATCCAATGTGACCACAATAGCCTCATGTATTATAGATATGTGCAGGATGATGATACAAAATGAAGTTTTGGCTTCAATTTGAAGCAGAGATCAAACACAAGCTTCAGGAATAGCTTCTCTGAGGATTATTGAGAATACTAAGCACTATGTCTGAAGCACAACATATGCAACACCCACTCAGTGAGATGATGGTAATAATGAAGGAGATGGCCACTGCAAGGATGGTTACAGAGTTCCAGCCACTCAGCAAATTTCCTCTCCAGTCCAGCCTCATTTAAAGTGTGTTACTAGGACAATCAGATATGCCAAACGAGCAACAAAGAAGGGCCTGAGGCATTATAAGTGTCTGTCTTCCATTTTATCAGTCTGGTCAGGGTGGTAATCACATATACCTCTCCAGACTGTTCTGGCTCTAGTAACCCACAGAAGTTGAGATCCAAATGGAAATCCCCATGCTGGGGAAGAGAGAAGTTTCAGATGAGGTATAGTTCATTCCAGCTTTAATCAGATCTGTCATTTTTCCATCTGCATGAAGTCACTGGAAAAGTAAACATTAACCTGAGTAGGTCTGCTCTGCTCTAGCTCTGCAGACATGTTAGCAAGTCTAATCCCCCATGATAAGGGGAATCCATAATGTGCATTGTTTCAATCAAATATGTGGGTTTTCAGGGGACTAAGATGGTGAGTGAGGTTTCAATGAATCGCACACAAAAATATGAATCCATGTATCAATCAATCATTAAACATATGTAGCAATTTTCTAACCAATAGCAAAGCTATTATTTAACAAGGGCTGTGGCAATAGTCTGTATAATTTGGGGAGTCTATTGGACTATCCTGACCAACAGCATGAAAGGAGGTTTCTCCTCTCTAGCACTGTTTCTTGTTATATAGGCTTCAGGTATACACGTAGACTGCTGTAAAGTTATTGTATGCATAATTTTTCAGTAGGCTTTGAACTAATACAGTTTCCTCTGTTTTTTTCACAGCAGCTAAGCATCATTTATCTCTCCTCTGTCCCTATCTATCTAACTCTCCCTCCTCCCTCCCCAGTTAAAGTACCCCCATTTTCCCCATTTCACCCTTGATACAGGTCTCCTATAATCCCCTCTCTCTTGAGAACCTTCTTCTCCTTACCCCCATGGTTCTTTGCATAAGCCTCCTTCTCCTCTCAGTTAAATACCCTTGGTTACACCTAGAGAATAAATGTGAGATGCACAACCCTAAGTGATACATCTACAATGTAACTTCTACACCTATGGCTCAAAGAACATAGTGGAACAAGGAATAGCGAGAATACTAATGTACCCCTTGGCTCTCATCAGTGAAGCTCCCTCATGCAACAGAGGGCAAAAACACAAAAGTCCACAAATGGCCTAAGCACACAGAATAAGAACTTGCAGAGTGTAGGTCCCCCGAATAGGACTACTTTATTAAACTTGACCCACGCAGCCTCAGAGACCATTCCCAAAGAGGGGGGCAGAAAGACTGTAGGAGCCAGGGAGCAGGAGCATGACCATATGGAAAGAGACCCTTCAGGCTCCTGGAGGCTATAGACCTACAGCAAAGGTGAGACCATGCACAAGACCCATGCAAACTCACCCAGTCAAAAACCCAGCACAGAACTAGAAATGCGCAGCAGGTCCCAACCTTAGCAGAAGAACTGATTACTGCCTGGTGAGGAGAGCTGATCTTAAAGGGAGATATTCTAAACAGGCTGAGTCGACCCCAGTGGATGAACTTGCACTAAAGGATGTCAGGGTATACTGACTTGACTCCATAGCCTTAACATATATGACAGAATACATAAAATCTGGTGGGGAGGCATATAAGGGGGTACAGATGGTGGAGGGGTATAGAGATGATTAAAGACGTTTTATATGAAATGCACAAAAATTCAATAAAGTATACATTAATTTTTTTCATTAAGATTTCTAAGACCAATATATGGCACATTTCTGCTTGAAATATTTCAGCCAGGATGGTGAAATTTAATAACTATTACCAAATGCAAAAATAAAATAAAATAAAATAAAATTTGCCACCTCAGTGATGGCAGCAGCCAGGAAAATTCTGGAAATGTCCTAAGTGATAGAATGGGTCACTGTTGAAATACACATGCAAAAAAGACAAGGCTTATCTTTATGAAAAATATGGGAAAGTGACACACACACAAATACCTGAGCAGAGCAATAAACATGATGTGAATTAAGCAGAAAAATCATTCAAATTCACTAAGCAAGCCTCCAGGAAACAGCCAACATTAACGTGCTGACAATGAGAGGCCACTGTTTTAAAAAGTCAAACATTCCCCTAATGTTCACAAGATCAATGTGATCTGCTCACAAAATAAAATGCATTAAAAAATCAAGGAGGCATAATGGCAAAATAGAGACAGCTACAAATCAAAGTCTTTTGTAAAGATTTTACACTACCTCATGGAAAAAATGACAATCTGCTGATTATTAGTGCTGCCAAAACTGGAGAAAGTTCCTGTGGCTAAAATAAAAGCAAAATATACATAAACATATACAAGTAACAAAAGATTATTTCTTGCTTGTAGGAGCACTGTAATTTTGCTTAAATGGTAGGTGTTTATGGAGGACAGAGACTAGGACTGCTCTTAAAAAGACATCCAATTAGATATTTAGGTATTAAACAGTATAATATATAGCCTTTCGATCCTACTAATGAAGCACACACAATTAGATATATAGGTATTTAAACAGTACTAATTGTTATGGTAGGTTTCTTTGGTATAGACACAGATGTTTGGATGGTATGTTAATTCATGATTTACATTTTCTTCTGTTAAGTATGGCAGGGTCTTCGTGTGGTTTATAACATCTCCTAACCATTAGAGGATGTAAGCTTGTGGCATCAGCCGTGGGTTATTCCTCCAAGGAGAGAGCTAATAGCCAATTAGATTTGGGATATACAGACATATGGCTGCCACTGCTGCACAGTATTTCCAGGCAGATGAGGTGTAGCTGGTGCTGACGGAGGAGTCTTGCTTGACTCAAGGAGACCTATATTTGCTTTATTGGTTTAGTGGCCTTTGGTAACACTCTCTGGCATTCCAGAGACCATCTGTGATCGTATGCAAAGTGTGGTCCTCCATAACAAGTGCTGTCTCGCCATCTTCCAGTTTATATCACGTTTTCAACAGCAGGTCCTTACAACCATCTTCTTTCCGCAGGATATCCCAGTTATTGGAGGCGGAGCCCCTTTACCATTTGCCTGGGGACTGGATCCCTGGCCAAACATCTCCTTGGTATAGAAATATCCATTGTTGATGTTAAGAGCTCCTGTAAGTTAATATATTATGTTTAAGTGCATAGCTTAAGGATAACATTTAGCATATATAATTTGGTTTTGAATAGCAGAATAATCCTTTGCCTGGAACAAGCTGGCAGCCCATGAAAGAAAACATAGCCAGAACTGACTGAGAGACAAGACATCCATGGCTCCAGAGAAAAGTAGATGTTTTGCTTCTCATCCATCCTGTGCACCCTTTTCTAAGCCATAGGGACAATCTGCGGAAGAGGGGCGATGAGTAGATGTAAGGGCTTTGATTGGGGTAAATAATGGTGAAACACTACAACAATATACGGACTGGCACTCATTTGATAACTTTGATTGAACATACAAGCCCCCTGCTGGATGGTGGGACCATGAGCTGTGTGGGTTTGGGCACAACTGCTTGCAAATTGGTTTTACATGAAGGATGCTTGTACTCACAAGTTATCACTTATTGTTAAAAAAAATGAAAACAAAAACAAAACAAAAAGCAGAGAAGATGCAGAAAAACTTATGCAGAATGCATGATCTGGGATGGGGTATGGGGTGGGATGCTGGGAGGAAGGGAAGAGGATAAATGCCTGAACTGAATTGGAAAAGTGAATGGCTATGAAATGCACAAAGCATGACATAAAAAAAAAAAAAAGCAAAAAAAAAGACATCCAATTCCATACTTGATAGGAAGTAGTCATTTTGTAAATGATGGCAAGGAAAAAATTGCCCAAAGCAAAAAATAAAAAAATTTTAAATTTAAAATCATCTAAACTATAATGGGCAATGAAACACTTCACCAGTTTACTTTTCTTTTACTTTCAGGTAAATCTGGTTGTATTTTCCAAAAAGAAAACAGAAGTCATTACCAGAACTGATTTGCTCTAAGATACTGTGAACCTATATCCCACATTCTGTGACAGCTACCATAGCCACCTTTTCAATGCAATATGTTCTGTGGGAAATAGGGGCAGAAAGCAATTTTTTATTGGTTTGTACAATTTGGCTTCTTATGTTTAAATAGGAGCTTGTTCAAATAATATTTCCATGAACAGTATTTCTCATTTAAATGAGAAAAGGTAAACAGGTTTTTTTTTTTTTTCAGAAAATTTCTTTTTTAAATTTAAATTTTTCTTTTTTATTGAGGGCTGGGCATGGTGGCATATGCCTTTAATCCCAGCACTTGGGAGGCAGAGGTAGGTGGATCTCTATGAGTTCAAGGTCAGCCTGGTCTACAGAGTCAGTTCTGGGACAGCTGGGGCTACAGGGAGACCCTGTCTCAAAAGAAAAAAAAATTTTATTGAATTTTTGAGATTTTCATAGTTTGATGGTATTTAGACCTCCCCTCCCCATCCACACCTTCTTCAATGCCCCTGCCCAATCTGATGTATTCTTTTATATAATGTGGCTTACAGACTCTATTTTGTGTCCCCAAATGTCTTTCAGCCTGGGCCCATCCACTCGGTCCACCAAGAACCCCATCTCTGTAATACAATGTCTCTCCCCCTCCCAGCAGCCATCAATTGCCAAAAGTTCTTTTGGTAGGGTTGGAATGTTTTTACCTAATTTCCCATGTTGGTCCTCAGATTTGGTCTGGTTTGAGCTTGCAGAGGACTTATGTCTGCTATCACCATTCCTGCCTGTCCATATGAGCAGCTGACCAGCTATCTGGAAGACTCTGCTTCCTTGTGGTGATCCACACCCTTTAGGTCTTAAAATCTTTCTGTCTCCTCTTCTGCAATAACCTCGGAGCCTTGGGAGGCAGAGGTTTGAAATAGGGGTCCTGTTCATGGACAGACACTCTGCAGCCTCTTGCTCTCTGCACATCAGTCAGTTGTGAGTTTCTGTGTTAATCACCACCTACTGCATAAGGAAGCTTCTCTGGTGAGAGTCGAGAGATCCATTCATCATACGATTAGATGTTACACTTTAGAGGTGTCACTTAGGATTAAGGATCTCAGGAACACTTATTCTCTGTGTTTGACCAGTTCTCTTAACTCTGTAATCATTTCCAACTGTTGCAAAAAGAAGCTTCTTTGATGAGCAGCAAAAGGTAGACTTGTCTCTAAATATGAGGATACATGTGCTGAGAATAAAGTAAGAAATTACGTTAGGCTAGGGATGTAGCAAAAGTAGGTTCTCCAGCCATGTGTATTTGGCTATGTTTAAATTACCACATATGAGTTTCCTCCCACTGAGTGGGCCTTAATTCCAATTCGACAGCTGTTGATAGCCCCCAAGATAAAAGTTCCACTACTGCAATTGTTTTCTGGGCCACTCATTTCTGTTTATTAGGCTTTACACCTGGGTAGGCCCATTGATTTATTTTCTCCCTTGACAACTTGTGTAGTACCCTCTGATACTGGTCTACAGGGAGCAAGCTTCCTAGTCACTTCTAGTTCCACTGCATCCATAGTATGTCCTGTTTCAGCAATAGGGTCTTACCTTCAAGTTCTGAGAGGCAACCAGGGGTTGTGTCAATAGGCTATGTTACTTGAGGAATCCCTTGGACTACCCCGACCAATCAATCACTCAAAGGGAGGTTTGTCTTGCCTGGAAGTGTTTATTGTCATACAACCTTCAGCTATAGACATGCACTTGAATATTTATTGTATGTGTATTTTTTTCAGTTATTCCTTTAACATGATTTATCTTTAACAACACTAGAAAAGAGACACTGCAGACCCTGTAACTTGCTGGGAGATATTTTCTGTGCAGAAGTCTGCTTTATGCCATTTTTATTCCCAAGAAAGTTTTGCTCATTTCTTTAAGATGCATTATCTCCTTTTTTAATTTTTATTGAAGTTTGTGCATTGCATATATCATTTCTCTGTCCAATTTAGACTCACTCCCCTTTCTATGCCTCCCCACCCCATCTGAGTTCATGCATTATACCATACATATCTTGTATCTTTTTCTGAGTCTTTTTAAAGTCTTTCTATGCAGAGTATTATTGTTTTGGGAAGATCTTTACTGTTTCAGTCAGTTCTTTGTCCCAGTTCTTTTGTTGTTGTTGTTGTTCCCTCCAATTTGTATTGCTTCAAAATATACATATATATATGTGTATGTGACACATATACTAAAATTATGTCATCTGAAAATAAACTATGTTATTTCCAAATCATATTTAGGAATTCACACTTTTCCCTCCTGATTTTATATTACTTTAAAATATGCATACATACCCCTCCACCCATATACCAAAATTACAAAGTCTGGATATAAATGGTAGGTTAGTTCTAGAGCCCCTTAAGGGATTCACATTATAAGAGCACATTTGTTTGCAGGAGGACCCGGGTTCAATCCCCAGCACCCACATGGCGGCTAAGAATCGTCTGTAACTCCAATTCCAGGAGAACTCCAGTTCCAGGGGATTCCGAGACCCTCTTCTGACCTCCGCGGCATTGCACGACACGGGTGCACAGACCTACACGCAAAACAGTACATTCATACACATAAATAAATAAAAAAAAAGAAATATAACATTAATATTGCCCAGTTTGCCTTACAACTAGGTATTTGGTGCTAGCATCCACAGATGAAGGATACTATTCCTTGTTTGTTTTTCTAGCAGAATATCTTCTAGTTCCATCCATTTACCTACAAAGTTCATGATGTCATCTTTCTTTACAGTTGCATAGAACTATATGTACCACATAGTATTTATCCACTCGTTGGTTGAGGAGCACTTGGTTTGGTTCCAGCTCTTCACTACTGTGAAGAGAGCTATAATAAACACAGATGTGCATGTATCTCTATGGTAGGATGAGTCTTGTGGGTACATATCCAAGAGTACTATGACCGAGTCAGGTGGTAGGCTCATTCTGCTGGTCTGCAAAATTCTTACAACTTCTCACTGCTCACAATTTCATTTTCAATTTTTTCTTAAACATAAAATGTTAGTCTTCTGTCAGTTTCAGTTAAATTTCACATGGGTGTAAAAACAAAGGGAAGAAAAAAATCAAGCAAACTAGGAGAACACCTATTCTGAACACAGCAAATTCTGGGCTGTGTTGTGAATTTACTAAGATCCAGGTGCTTCCTCCAATGAGAAGGGATCTTTATGGATCCTTTGGGGATATTTTCTTGAGGAAAATCCTGAAAAATCAGTAGACAAATATAAGATTCAAAGGTATGATCATGTCTCTAATTCTTCCAATTTCCAGTGCTAGCAACAACATGTAGTTCAGAGATGTCAGTTTACTCACCCATAGATGATTCTGAAGCAGATTACACACTAGCTGTCTTTGTTAAAAAAATTATTTAGTTATTATTTTTATTTTTATGTATGTGTGTATTACCTGTATGTGTATAAGTATACCCATGACAGGCAATGCCTGCGGAGTTCAGAAAAGGGTGTTGGGTCCCTTGTAACTGGAGTTAGCTGCCATGTAGGTGCTGGAATTCAAACCCTGGTCCTCTACAAGAGCAGCCAGTGCTCTGAACCAGTGAGCTATCTCTACAGCCCAAACTAGTTTTCATTACATTTCTACATCATTAATCTGCATATTTTCTTCCCTTGTAACTTTGAACTTTAAATTACTTACATTTATTTAAAGTTTAGGAATATCTGTCCTTATAATATCGTTTTTATGGTTTTGTTAATTCCTCAAATGACACCAATATCAATTTTCTATTCACTAAATATAACCAATGCTTCATCAAACTATTAAATGTTTTGAGATTCTAAACAAACAGAAAGGCTGGGAATGTCACAACTAAAACAAATTTGCCTTTGTCTTTTCATGTATTTATTTTCCATACTTAAATACAAGTTATGTTTATTTATATACACATATTTAATTGTCTAGCCTATGTCATATATTGTGTCACTTTGTTATGTACTCAAATGAGCTATAGCAAAAGCTCATCTTCCTTTCCACACTCACTTGATTTATACAACAATATGTATTAATTCATGTTTCAACTTTATTATCACTTAATTTTTATATAGTAACAAATATTTCTGGAGGCTCTAATTTAACACTGTCTTTTTTCAACATGGGCAGTTGCTGCATTACTTAGAGATAGAGAAAACATTTTGCCAACTTAATAATCAAAGTGAATCTGCCTGAAGTGGCTTTGAGATAGGAAATTTTCTAATTTGAAGCTATTATCAAAATTGACCAACTACAGAATCATGATAAATATAATAACTTGGAATTGCTCTAGTTCCAGATTCTAAAATAATCACTGATAACAATAAAACACAAGGCAGTATGCTATTGATGGCATATTTTAGTTAGAAATTTAATTTCCAATTTAGCTATACCAGTTGTGGCTAACTACTTTGTGATAGGTAGGCAAAGGGGACAGGCTTATAAAGAAATCTAAAAAATGTATAAACATAACTTCCTTGGATAATTTTAAATGTGTTCACTGGTCATATTAGTATACTTGTTTCTTCCTTAATTACAAATTCTATACTTTCTTTTCATGTATTGATGTATAAATGACAGTGATACACATATTTGTAACACTCTGCTAAACAAGCACATGATTTCTCTGCTAAATGCTATCTCCCAATAGGATGACGGGGTATATTATGTTGGTATGAATTAGTTTGTTAGGTAAATAACCTTAAACATGAAATAGCAATCAACAAGTCTGCATAAAAATCATTTAAATGTGTATGGTGTGCTTTCCTGAATTGAGTGATTCTAGTTTGTCTATCTTAAATTCCCCAACTCCTAAATATGAAAATTAGTGTGAATGCCTAATTACAACAATATGAAAGTTCCTAAATATATTCTTTAGTTATTTACCATTTTATAAGACTGCCTTTTATTTTGGTAAAAGATGAACTTGTCTATTAAATTCTTTGCCTGTAGAAGCAGAATTTCCTGTAGCTTCCAAAATAGAAAAATTGGGTGTTTTAGATAAGTTCTGAGTTAATGACATTAATTTGGTAGTCATCAGCTTCTAAATGATATTTAATGTCACAAGACTGAATGAGATTCCCAAGGACACATACAAATAGAGAAGAGAACTGAATCCTAATCCCCTGTACAATCCAACATCAGGAGGTCTGGAAATGGGGTACAGACATCTGGCAGGATTCATTCATTGACCTTTTGGAACAGTGATGAGAAGATGATAACCAAACACTATCCAATAGACACACCATCTAGGTCACTGCTGAAAACTTAACACATTCCTGTGAAACGGTGCTGCCCAATTCTGAGAAAGCATGTTCAACAGAAAGTCAAAGGAGAATTTCAGAACAGAAGCTGAGCCTTGCTGGGTACAGAGTACAACAAAGAATGACACAGACGCTAGACAGACAAGAGCAGTCAAAACAACTTTTTTAAAAAATAACTATTTTTATTTTCTCTGAGAATTTCATTTAATGTATTTTGATCTGATACACCCCCAACTCTAATTCTTAACTTCTCCCAGATCCACCCTCACATCCACACTCCCCCAAGTTGGTGTCCTTTTTGATTTTTTTAATTTAATAACCCAGAGACTCCCATCTATACTGCGTATTTCCTCACAGGTTTAGGGGCTCCGTACTGGAGCATGGTTAACCTACCAGGAACCACATCCTTAAAGGAAATGGACTCTCCCTCCCTCAGAAACTACCAACAGTCCACAGCTCCTCAGAAGACTGGGAACAAGAGCTCCTCTCTCCCGGATAGAATGTTGGTTTGACCTTGCACAGGTCTGTACAGGCAACCACAGCTACTGTGACAAGATGAGTACAATGGTACTGTCACTTCCACATGACATGAGTAAAAGGGTTTATTGTTGATTTTAAGACAAATTAATTTCTGTAACAATTAATTGTTTACAAAGTTGTCAGAGAACATATTTCCTTAGTCCAATTTAACCTGGTAATGGGGGAGCCCAAAGTGTTTATGTTATGGGATACAAGGAGGAAAATATATTTGTCTAGAAAACTTTGGACCCTCAATTAGCCAAAACTTATTTTCAAAGTGGTTAAAGGTTAACTATATAACAAAAGCAGTAAAGTACTATTTTCCCTTATCTAATGATACAGAATATATATATAAATATATATTACATATAATATATATACACCAAGAACTATGACAGTAACAGGTGAATATGTCAAAACCTGTGATCTTTTAGGGGATATTATGCCTGACAAACAAACTGCATGCATTTCATGGGTTAAAAAATCATTTTGGTGGTATTTGGCAGTGTCATAAATTTTACTCAATAAACAGAGTCCTTGGGATGGTGTTGCCATTATCTACCAACAGTTCAACATGAAGCTCCTGGGAGGAATGTTTTATAAATGTCTGTCTGGAGTACCATAACTGTAGTAATACAGTACTACAGTTGAAATATAGATATGATTTTTTTCTTGTCCTACCCAGACCCTTACACCAATTTGTCTCTACATAACAAGGCTTCCTGGAATGACCTAAACATTTTACAAAAGGGAGGACTTGGTACTGATTATAACAGGTAACTATTCACACTACCCATGGAGCCCACAGTCAACTAGTGGAGACACTTCCACCACAGGGGACCTGTGAGTTTCTACTACTCTAAAGGTACAAGCCACTGGAGGAACAGACATACTCCATAGACTTCCTGTTCCTCCTCCCACCCAAGTCCCATAGCCTAGAAGTAATGGCTGCAACATGGGACAGATAGTGACATCACTACTTTTTGCTTTGTACTTCTTTGTCCAAACTAACATTCTTTTAAGGAAATTTGTTGCTAATAACAATCCTGGTAACATGCAGACATAAAACCTCTCACTAAAATCCAAGCTGAACCCAACAAATGCATAAGGATTGCAGAGAGGCATTCAAACAGATACAATTGTTAATTATAACACTAAATACATAAAACTCTTGCCCTGTGTTAAAACAAGGCATTCCAGGAAACTTCAAGAAGACTTATTTACATTTAAATACAAAGGCTTGGTCTCAGATCATTTTTACAAGTATAAAAATATCAACAGAAATTTCAACAATCAAAATGGACAAATACCAGCTTTCCTCTTTTGGAAAATTTCATGTATTTGAAGACATGTCTGAAATGAAAATTTGCCCCTATACTTTATTCCTCTGGGAATTGCACTTTTTTGACAGCAATATGCAGTTCCACGCAGTTCCACCCACTTCCCACTGCTTCTCAGGCTCGTGTGGCAGAAGCGCCACCAAGATACACATCCATATTCATAAGCCATCTGAAGCATTAATTCCACACATGGCAATGTATACTTGCATCTGTGGTTAGAGATTCTAATTTACAAAAGCAAATATAATGTGTCTAAAGATCTTGATGAGTGACTCTTTCAAATTCAAGTCCATAGCACTGAGGATCTCTGTATCCTTAATTTCAAGCAGCAACTGGGTAAGTCTCCTGACTACGTATATAATTCCCAAAGAAAGTATCACAGTGTGAATATGATTACTGCCCCTGCTAATCCTCCAATTTGCTTCTCATACCTATATCAGGTTATACATATTCATATAAAGGTCTTCTGGTAGTCCCTTCCACTCCTCCAAACTAAATTGCACTTGCCATAATATAAATGTATTTTCACATTCTCATTTATGAAATGACTGAGAAAAATAGCTTGCGATGGTTTTTCACAATACAGAAATAATGCAACCTTTCTTTTAGTGTATAGTGACTGTGGTGGTTTGAATGTGTGTCCCCCATAGGCTCTAGGTATTCAGACGTTTGTCTCCAGTTGGTGGCACTGTTTTTGGAGGTCTTAGAAGGTGTGGCCATGCTGGGGGAAGTGTGTCACTGGGGGCAGGCTTAGTGAGTTTTAACAAGCCTCTGTGGTCTACAGTTGCCCTCTCTGCTTCCTGTGCTCTTTGCGAGATGTGACCCTCGGTTTGCTGCTCCAGATCCAGCTGCCACGCCTCCCGCCACAATGGACTAATTCCCTGGAACCGCCAATCGTAAGCTCAAATAAACTCTTCCTTTTATAAGTTCCTTGGTCTGGTGTTTTATCACAGCAACAGAAAACTGACTAATACAGTTATTGGTACCAGAGAGTGGGCTGTTGGCTGTGAAGAACCTGACCATGTGTATGTTTGGAGAAGTGTGGAAGACTTTGGAACTTTGGGCTGGAAAGGCTGTTGACTATTGTAAGCAGAGCTTAAAGGGCCATTCTAGTGGAGGCCTGGAAGAAAGCATGGCTGCAAAAGATGTGGTTCCAGAGGAAATTAAGACTTAGGCAGCAACCGGATATTTTGATAAAGAGTCTGCAGCAGTTTGCCCCACAGCCCAGATGCTTGCCTGAAGCTAAGTTGAAAAGCAATGGACTGCATGTCTTTGGCGGAGGATATTTTAAGACAGCCTATTGTAGAAATGGTGGTCGTGGCTTTTAATGGTGAATATTATACAGATCTACAGTGAAAAAGCAGATGGGGCAGAAAGGAATGCAAAATGTACAGTTTGATCTGAAAACTGCACTAGGAAGATTAAAGTGTGGCAAGGCTGTGAAGAGAGGCTCCCTTTCATAAGGAAATTAAAGCCATTAAGGAGAGGCCTGGAGATTTACAAGTAAACAAAAGAATCAGTACCTTCAGGCAAGACCACACCCAGCGTAAACAAGTCCAGGGCAGAGAAAAATGGCAAATGTGGTTAAAGTAGGGGAGATTCCATCCCAAAATTGCAGCCAAAACTCGGCAGTTTCATCACTGGTGCTGCTTTAAAGGCATGAAGTTCGCAAGAGTGAAGGGTCATCAGTTCTTCCTCCATGGTTTCAGAGAGCCAAAGAAGCCAGGCAGAGTACAGCAGGGGGTCTCTGAATAAAGAAGGCCCTGATAGGCCATGCGTGAAGCTGTGAATGTGAAGCCTGGTTGGCAGCTGAGACTCCCAAGAAGACATTCAAGATGCCAGACCTGTGAGATATTTGCCAAGGAGACTGCATACAGGGAGTGGTACCGGCCTAAGAAAGAGATGTATGTTGCAAGCAAATGGAAGAGCTGAGCCATCTAAGCCCTTTGAAGTAAAGTCCCAGAGGTTGCATGTGGAGCTACTGGACTTGGCTTTGCCTCTGCTGGTTTTCCGTCTTGTTTTGGTCCATTGCTTCCTCACTATGCCTCTATTCCTCCCTTTTGGAATGGGAATGTATTCAGTTCCACTGTATGTTGGGATATATTAATTTGTCTGTTGATTTTCAGGAGCTTACAATTAAGAGTTGGCCTTGAGTTCAGAGGAGACTTTGACTGTGGACTTTAGAATGGCATTGAGACTGGTAAAGGACTGTGGGGACTTGTAAGGTTGGACTAAATGCATTTTGCATTTTATATGGTCAGGAGCCTATGGGGGCCAGGGAGTGGAATGTGGTGGTTTGAATGTGTGTCCCCCATAGGCTCTAGGTATTCAGGACTTTTTCTCCAGTTGGTGGCGCTGTTTTTGGAGGTCTTAGAAGGTGTGGCCATGCTGGAGGAAGTGTGTCACTGGGGGCAGGCTTAGTGAGTTTTAAGAAGCCTCTGTGGTCTACAGTTGCCCTCTCTGCTTCCTGTGCTCTTTGCGAGATGTGACCCTCGGTTTGCTGCTCCAGATCCAGCCACCACGCCTCCCGCCACAATGGACTAATTCCCTGGAACTGCCAATCATAAGCTCAAATAAACTCTTCCTTTTATAAGTTCCTTGGTCTGGTGTTTTATCACAGCAACAGAAAACTGACTAATACAGTGACTATTGGCTGAGACTTATACAATAAAAATTTAACTAACCCTCTACATCAGCGACAGTTTTCCTTTTTTGTAATAATCTTTTCTTTGCCTTTGAGTTCTAATTTTGCTTCAGTGGCTGGAGAGTGGTGCTCACTTTTCTTTCTGTTTCCATGATGGGAGTTCTTCATAGATTTGGCAGCTCTGTTATTCAAAAACCCCCAGACCTGCTCATTCAGAACTCTTAAGCAAAGAAATGTACATCAACTAAGTGCTAGAAAAATAGAGAAGTAAAGGACTAGTACGGACCTAAAAGTACGAACAGTTGGCAAAAATCAAACCTGGAGACTCCTTAGATCCTTGAAAACTTCCAATATGACAAAAAAAATCATTAAAACATGAAAACCTAAATTAATCAAGGTAGTTGTTTTATCAAGGTTAAACAAGAGATAACACAGTGAAACTCCGCCAACCTTCATGAAAGAAAGCAGTTTCCTCAACCATTTATATTGGAAAGGATGACAAGACAAATTGTTTTCTTGGACTGTGAATTACATGCTTATTAATCGTATCTAAGTTGTTTAAAATAGACACATGCAACTGCTCAGGGTTTCTCAAGTAAAGCATACTACCAGAGTTGGAATTCTGTTTGTTATAGCCCACATTTTCCTCTCCTAAAAAGGCTGCCAAGGAAAAAGATTTACAGTGTTTATTAAGGCATCTTGCAAATGAACATAAAATGTTAAAAGGCAAAACAACTTTTTTCATAAGAACTCCCCTGTCTTTTAAGAGTGTCTTTGGGGAATTACATACAAATTTGATTATGTTCCAGAAAGGCCCAAATTACAGTATATCCTCAATATTTTTAGATTCTTTATTTATAATTTCAATCACTAACTAAAAATGTATTTATAATCCCCAAATCACTTCATGTAGCACTTTGGAGTCAATGGCAGACATGCACAGGGTGGCCCAAGGGGACAGCCAGGGGCCCCATTCCTGGAGTCTCTGGCCTCTGGTTTTGCCTCTAGCGTTCTCAGAGCATTCTTTTCAGACATCACTGAGTGGCACCTAGCTGCATGTTGTCTTTCTTTCTGGTTGTTTGGCTGCTCCAAGGCCTCCAAGGACAAGGTGCTTAAGACCTTCCCAATGTCTTCAAGCAAAGGAAGGCAGTGATGTATCTAAGTTTATGGGTGTCATTCTGCTCTCAGCCATAAACATATAAGAGAAGTTCTCTTTAAACAGAAGCATAAACACAATTTTATGTTGAACAGGTGACAAAAAATGTGAACAGAAGCCCATAGAAGCTATCCTTGAATTTCTCTTGGGGTCAGCACTCTAGTGTTGCTAATACTGTGTTTGAGGTAACCTCATAGAAGTACCCTAAAAATGAGGACCAACTGTGTATTTCTAATAGGTTTGCCTATGAACACCGTAACCAGGAGAGGCAGCACTGGCAGAAGAGGAGGGCAGTACCATTCACTTATATCTCTCCTCCTCAATTCACCCTTTTCTATTCAGTACAAGGCAGTGCTTTAGAATGTGGGCTTACTGGAGAGTTAACTCTGATTTACAGCAGAGAAAGTATGTCTGTAAGACTAGACATTCAGCCTGACAATGAAACTACTTTTCTACTCAAATTCGAGTTCCTAAAAATCATTATTATTTTCCTTTTCAGTGTCTTTTTAATAAAATTGGATGGAGGCCACCTGACATGCTCTACCTTAGAAAACTGCAAAGTAAATCTGTGAATGCCATGGGCTCTGAAGAGTGACAGGAGTGACTTTAAATAAGAAATGGGAAAGCTGAGGCTTGTTTCTGTAGCTGTTATTACTGGAGTTTCTTATAATAAATATATTTGACAATATTATAAATTTCTTCTTTTTTTAAATTTTATTTATTTTTTATGTGTATGAATGTACAGTCTGCATGCAGGTCTGTGCACCAGTGTCGTGCAGTGCTGCAGAAGTCAGAAGAGGGTGTTGGATTCCCCTGGAACTGGAGTTAAAGACAGTTCACAGCTGTCATGTGGGTGCTGGGGATCAAACCCAGGTCCTCTGGAAGAGTAGTCCATGCTCTTAACTGCTAGGCCATCTCTTCAGCTCCATAAATTTCTTCTTAAACAGCTACAATGTGAACACCTTCAGGTTGTTGTAGTTCTGTGTTCTTCCTGTTACTTTAAAGACAAACCACAATTCCTCATCCAGTTCTCCCTCTCTCCACACTTGCTCTCCACCTGATAAAGACTCCAAATACCAATCCCCCTATTTAAAAACTGACATAGTCAAACATATACATATATAGGTTAAAATTTAAAACATTTTTAAATCTGAGATAATGAAATAATCTTGTGTAACATTTTGACTCTTGATCAAAATCTCTATTAGACAATTAGTGGAATTGTCCAGAAAGAGAACCCAATAGTTTATCTGTATATGTACATTCTCTTCATTCTCCATTCTCTCCATATTCATTCTCTCTCTCTCTCTCTCTCTCTCTCTCTCTCTCTCTCTCTCTCTCTCTCCTATTCTTAAGGCTAAACTGCTTTTTGGGTAACTTACTTAAAGCTTATTGGCAGTAGATGTTAACTATGTTTACAAACCGCACAGCAAAACACAAATTAGTGCATAGTCGAGAACTGGGTACCAGAGTCTTGCCATGTCAGGATACTCAACTGGCCATTACAGTACCTTAAACAGTGGAGTTATCTTGAATGAACACCATGAGCAGTAGAGGAAAAACAGTTAAGATAACAGTATGGTCTTGAATCCTAGCAGTTCTATCACCTGTGTGCTCTGTGGTGTGTCACTTTTCTGCTAAGTATGTTATTTTGAGAAAAATAAAGGAATGGAGGGTTTTAACATTGACCTGGATATAAAGGATATAAAAGTTTGCAGATAAACATGGCACAGATGTATTAAGAAGAAAGTATACGTAATGCATGAAACAACTGAGGTGTAAGTTCTAACAAAAGGGTTATTCTGAAACCACCACAAGTGAAAACAAGCGTGTGCCTTTGAGAGCAGCCACCTAAAGACTGAAGGCTCTAGGAGATGATCCAAACCTGACTCTGCAGGCTTGGAGTATTTTATACATAATTAAATCATAGGACATTGCTAAATTTAAATTCAAAGCAAGGTAATAAAGCAACATCTTTAGAATGACACTGTCAGAATGGAAAATGATGTAAAGGAAAACTGTAATTCAGTCAGTTGGAGTATAAGAGATTGGAACTTGAAGACCCTATTGGTGATTATATCAAATTATCCAAGGAAAAGTATCCTATCAGGTGACCTGATAAGACCATGAGGTTTTTCCATAACCTGGATGGAATATCCCTCAAGACTAACCAATTCCTTATGCTTGGATTCTGAGGCAATTTGGCAACTCCCTTGTTTCCAAGTGTGCTCAGTAGATAACTTGCTATGCAGGATGAGATCCCGAAAAGCACAGCCAGGGCCACTGTGAAACAGTCATCAGATGTTCTGGTCCATGAACTATGCTCCATGAAGCTTAGTAACCTGTATCCATTTTCTAAGATCTACAGTAACTCTAGATGGATAGAAAAACTTTCTGAATCCTTTTGGGAACTGGTCATACTTGACTGTTGTCTCTATATCCTTCCTAAATGTCATTCTTTGGATTAAACCTGACTATTAACAAAAGAAAGGACCCAAAGACATCAGGAAAGTAACAATGAAGAGAAATGGGCAAATATGAGTCGAACATTGCAGATGGAGAAAAGCACAGGCAAATGAAAAAAGTCTGGGAAATAGAATGGATATATGCATTAAAATATCCAAACCTTATGTTATAGAAGGTATGCACACAAGAATATTGTCAGCATGCCTCCATTCAACAGCAATGGGGGCCATCCACCCTATTTTGCTTTTGCTTTTTGTCTTTCTGTTTTGCTTGGTTTTTGAGCCTATGGATAGCAAATTGTAATTCTGCATTATTATTCAACATTAAAAGTGCAGTGGGGACTGGAGAGATGGCCTAGAAGTTAAGAGCGCCAACTGCTCTTGCAGAGGACCTGGGTTCGATCCCCAGCACCCACATGGTGGCTGAAAACCGTCTTTAACTCCAGTTCCAGGGGAATCCGACACCCTCTTCTGACTTCTGCGGCATTGCACGACACGGGTGCACAAACCTACATGCTGACAGTACATTCATACGCATACGAAAATAAATAAAATAAAATAAAAATTTTAAAGTGCAATGAGTAGTTTTGAGGTGTAGGGAGCTTATGGATACTGTCTAGCAAAAGGTAACAACAATCCAAGCTTGAAAGACAAGTTTGATGATGAAAACAAGAGGATGTACGTGACTATGAGACCTAAAACAATACAATCTCGGAAACTCACTGAGCATGTTGTTGGACCCGTGTACCAGTTAGTTTTAACCATGAACTTGACACAACCTAGAATCACCTGGGAAGAAAGTCTTAATGAGAAATTATCTAGAACAGATTAGCCAGTATCCATGTCTGGAGGTAAATGTCTTTATTGTTGATACAGGAAGATTCAGTCCATTGCGGACAGCACTATTCCCTAGCCAAGGGGTCCTGAACAGTGTAAGAGACAGCTGGCTGATGATGGCAAGGAGGCAAGCTACATGCATTCATCTATTCCCTGATTTTTTTTTTTTTCTGTATGTGTATGAATGTACTCTCTGCATGCAAGTGTGTGCACCCGTATCGTGCAATGCCGCGGAGGTCAGAAGAGGGTGTCAGATTCCCCTGGAACTGGAGTTCTCCTGGAATTGGAGTTTCAGACGGTTCTCGGCCGCCATGTGGGTGCTGGGGATCGAACCCGGGTCTTCTGTAAGAGTGATCGGTGCTCTTAACCGCTAGGCCATCNAATGATCTCATGTAAGGAAAACACTGTAACTAAGTCAGGTTGCGCCGTCAAGATATAAGAGGAATGGAACTTTTGAAGACCCTTTATTGGTTGAATTATAATTCAATATGTAATCCACATGGGAAATAGATAACCCTATCAATGCATTGACGATGGGACCGTGAACACTCTGGATTAAGACCCTATGATGTTTTCTCATTACAACCTGATGGAAGTAGCTCCCTTCAGCCAATGGTCACAACGCCTCCCTTATTACCCATGATTTCCGTTAAGGCTGGAATGACTTGGCCTTGGAGCTTACGTGAATGACCAACTTGGCAACTCCCCTGTTTCCTTCCAAGTTGACCCTCAGAGTTAGGATTGAACGCTTATAGCAGGAGAGATCCCGAAAAGCTACCAGCCTTAGAGGGCCCATAGCCTTGAGGAAACAGTCATCAGATTGTATCTGTCCAACCACTAGATAGGACTATGCTCCAAGTGAAGCGGGTATAGTTAACACTTAAGCCTCCATTTATTTTCTATAGAATCGTACTAAGTAACTCTAGGAAAGTGGCATCTTCACCCTGAAGAAACTTTAGCTGAAATCCTTGATAGGTCTTGTTGGATAACGCTAAAAGGTTTTAATCATTTACGATTTGTAGGAAAGAGCACATTCCGATTAACCAGAATATGTCTCATGTAATCCTTTTCCTCTCCTAAATATCTCTTGGTCATTGTGTTTCTAACACATAAATAAATTAAAACCGCCTGCACTATTAACAAAAGACTCTAGGTGTTATAGAACATAAGGGAGCACCTCCACCAACTGCACCATGAGATCTTGAGGATGCAGGGTGGATCCATCCACCAAATGTAGTCAACTACACCCATAGTGGTAAACAATGTTTCAAGAAGAAATTGGCAAATATGAGCTTTCAACATTGCAGATGAGAGAAAAATCTCAAAATGAAGGGCGGAAAAGACAGGCAAGATGAAAAAAATGTCTGGTGACAATAGAGATGACCTATATATGTGCTATTAGAATATCCAACCTGATATGTATAAGTCGTTAAGAAGGTATGCAACCAAAAAAAAATACAAAGGAAAACATGAAAAATTTTATTTGTCAGCATGCCTCCATTTCAACAGCAATGCGGGGCCATCCACCCCTATTTGCTTTTGCTTTTTGTTCTTTCGTTGTTGCTTGGTTTTGAGCCCTATGATAGCAAATTGTAATTTGCATTATTATTCAACAGAAATACAGTCACATGCAGTGGGGGTACTGAGGAGAATGGCCTGAGACAGTTAGGCGGCCAACTGCTCTGACAGAGGACCTGGGGTCGTCTCCCAGCCACCCACATTGTGTGGCTGAAAACCTTCTTTAACTCTCAGTTCCAGGGCGGAATCACAACCCTCTCTCTGACTTCTGCTGCGCATTGCCGGGACGCCGGGTGCACAAACCTACATGCTGACATTACCATACATACAATCAGATAACAATGAAAAATAAATTAAAATAAAAATAAAAAAATTTTTAAAGGTTGCATGATAGTTTTGAGGTTGTAGGGAGCTTATGGATACTGTCTAGCAAAAGGTAACAACAATCCAAGCTGAAAGACAAGTTGATGTAAATGTAGTGCATGGTAAACAAAATCTAATCTCGGGGATATGAGCATCTGCTGACCGTGCACAGGTTTATTTACATGAACTGCACCTTAAATCACTGGAGAATCCTGGACAACTCAACGTACATAGGACCATTGATTGCAGGTATTCTATTTGAACAGTGCAGTATTGACGCCTTTCCCTAGCCAAGGGGTCCCTGAACAGTGTAAGAGACAGCTGGCTGATGATGGCAAGGAGGCAAGCTACATGCATTTCATCTATTTCCCTGATTTTTTTTTTTTTTTCTGTATGTGATGAATGTACCTCTCTGCATGCAAGTGTGTGCACCCGTATCGTTGCAATGCCGCGGAGGTCAGAAGAGGGTTGTCAGATTACCCTGGAACTGGGTTTCTCCTGGAATTGGAGTTTCAGACGGTTCTCACGCCGTCATGTGGGTCTGGGATTCGAACCCAGGGTCTTCTGTAAGAGCTGATCAGGTGCTCTCTAACGCTTAGGCCATCTTCTCCAGCCCCGATTTTTTTTTTTTTTTTTTTTTTTTTAGTCTTTTTGAGACAGGGTTCTCACCTGGAGCTCTACTGTTTCTGACTGTCCTGGAACTCACTCTGTAGACCAGGCTGGCCTTGGACTCACTGAGATCCGCCTGCCTCTGCCGCCTAAGGGCTAGGATTAAAGCCACCACGCCCGACTTATTCCCTGATTTTTATAATGGATGAAACTAACATCTTGAGTTCCTATCTCGACTTCCCCAAAATGATGATAGATCAAAACTTGGAACTAAAAGCCAAATAAACACTTGGTTTTCCTAAATTGCTTTTTGTCTAGATATTTTATCTCAGCAACAAAAGTGAAACTAGGACCCTGAAACCAAGGGACTTGGAAAGGCTAATGCCTACGCAAAGGTAGAAACAGAATCCAACAGTGCTCCTCTGTTACTTACTGTCCTGTTCTTCTGTAACTTTCACACATTTTATATTAATTATTTGAATTTCTAAATATTATTATTTAACATCTGCAATGGAGTTCATTATTTCAGATCAAATTCATAATTTCTTTTTGCTTTGTTTTCTGTAGGAATTTTTATTTGTTGTTGTTGTGGTTGTTGCTTTTGAGACAGTGTTTCCCTGTAGCTCCAGCTGGCTTAGAATTCTCAATGTAGAGCAGGCTGGCCTAGTTTTCACAGAGATCTGCCTGTCTCTGCCATAGTCACAACTTCTAAACATCCTTACTGCTGCTGCTGGACAGCCAGAACAAGCTGAAGATTCTGAAAATGCCCCAACGTCTCATAAAAGCAGGCTATGCAAAAGGCAAGAAGACAATCTAGAAGCACTGTTAGGCAAAAACCAAAAACGAAGTTCTTCAGGTAATAGACCCAGCCCTTACATCCATTTCTTGCATGCTAATATAGATACCAAGAAGCATAAAACTAATCTGACTCTTCTGTGTCATGCAGACCCTGTAAATGTGTCCACTGTCTCCCTTTCTAGAACCATATTTCGAAAAAGTAATATTTAGAAAACAATAAGAGCACTAGATTCTCAGCAAGTAACTCCCAGTTGTACAGGAAGCCCAATGTGCTTTTTTGTGTAACTTTCTTCACATTCAATCCCAGCTAAGAAAATGCATCCTAATGTTTAAAACAGTTACCACAGCAACAAAGTGAACAGTTAAGAGGCAATGAACTTAATCAATGCAAGTCATTGTTGGAAAGATTATCCCTTGAGACAAACCTCTCACTGCTAAGATTATTGCTATTTATCTGAAGTGTTTTCTGAAAAGGTAAGAATGAGTGACTGAGGGTTTCCAATCAATGTGATGGTAGGTTTTTTTTCTTTCTTTCTTTCAATGAGCTAAAGCTCCCAGTAGACCTGAGCTGTACTTTTAATCATGACATTAATCGATAACAATTATACCCAGGAGAATACCAACATGGGTTTTCCAGGAAATCTCATAGGGCTTAAAGTGCTATACTTGTAACAATAGTCAATATCATGTGTTATAAAACAGAGCTCAGGTTGGTTTCTTCCTGTTTCTTTAGAGTGAACTATGGTGTTACAGACACAGATATGTTGGGGATCTTGGGGAAATGCAGGTTCTTAGGCAGATGGTCTCAGATGTGGCCCCACGTCTGAATTGACACAGCCCCTGTCACTAGTGAGCGGACCACATCTGAGATAGCAAGATGTGACCACTGAACTGGTCAGAAGAAAAAAGAAAAGTCAGGGACTGGAGAGATGGCTCAGTGGTTAAGAGTACTAGCTGTTCTTGCAGAGGACCCAGGTTCCATCCCCAGCATGCACACACTGGCTAACAACCATCCGCAACTCCAGTTCCAGGGGATCCAACGCCTCCTTCTGACCTCCAGGAGCACTACATGACATGAGTGTATTTACATATGCAGGCAATACATAAATATACAATACACAAAAAATTTAAATTTAAATTTAAAAATATTTAAAGAAAAAGGAAAAAGTCACACATATTGACCCAGAGATGTTTACAAACATAGAATTTAAGAAAAGAGAAAAATTTTAATACTAAATTTTCTTCAAAGAGTAGCACTCGTAACTATATCCCAAGAACCCTACTTATTATCTGGATTACTATAAATTACTTAAAAACAAATGTTAGGAGGCTCATGGTCACATAAATGAAGAAACGTAATAGCTCCCATTGTCAGATAGCTACTATTGTGTCGGGTATTGTTCTAAATGCACCATGTGGAATAACTAATTCTTCTTCAAAGCAGCCCTGTGAGGTGGGATTTTTATGATCATCCTCATTTTGCAAACGTGGAAAGAAAAGTAAGAGGGGGTTAAGTCTAAGGCTAGAGTGTAGATGAGTGGGGGAGCCAGGGCTCACCCCTGGCAGGCTGCCTGGGAGCAAGAGGGCTGTGGAACAAAGGCCATGTTCGATATTGATGGGAAGAGTGAATCACTGCAAGGTGAGGCCAGTCCTCCGTGTACACTGCCAGTGAAGGGGACTGCACAATAGCAAGGACGCAACGAAGCTTGACAAGCCAGAAGATGGAAAACCCAGAAAACAGAAACGACATTTTGAAAAATAAAAATAAAACCTGGAAGAGCAGGGTCATCAGCCAATGATCAGGTGAAGGAAGACCAGCCTGCCTGACAAATTAACAGAAGAAAAGCAAGGCAGTCAAAGACCTCACCCACTGCTGCAGAACACAGACCTGCCTCTTCAGAAAGTACATTGAAAACTTCCCAAGGACAACAGAAGCATGATTATTCTGACATTAATCACCCAGTTTACAGATTACCTGGGCCTCTTGCTGGGTCTCCTTCTTCTTCCTACGGGACTGATTGGACATTTTGCTTCTAATTAGCAACTTTATCAAAGTAAGTAGGGAACAGAGATGAGAATCAAATCAGTTTGTTTGCTCTTGCTTGGGGATCTAACAACAGGTTTGAGAGAAGGGAGCTCGGACATGGAAGGAAGATGCAAATACATTCTCATTAATCCTAATTTCACTGAGACTTCCCCAGGCCCTCAGGCTCCAGGAGGAAGAAACACAGAGTGAAGTCAGTCTGAATTCAGCAGTCTGCACTAAAAAAAAAAAACAGCCAGTACTTTCGCATCAGGTCAATCAGAATGATAAACAAAGAAGCTGTTTGCATAGATGAGCGCTAGGAAGCCACTAGTTCAGATTGTTCAGACAAGCCGAAAACAAAAACTGACCTTGGGAAATTCTGAAGTTCATGGAGCCCTAATGCAATACAATACATGTGCAGGGAGGTCATGGAAACCTGTAGCACAGGAAGAAGCAGGAGGAAAAAAAAAAACTCAACAGGAGATAAAGTACTGGCTTTGAGCACCCTAAAATGATCAGGTGTGTGGTTACACCTCAAATCATCGAGGTCCTGTGGCCTCCAAGATTTAAATGTGGTGATAGAAGCTGTACTTCTTTTTCAACATGATCCCAGCCCTTCTCTTTGTACAGTTCTGAGGCGAAGCAATCTAATTTGATTATGTACCTTAACCTACTCTTATATTTTTTCAATTTTTTTCAACTGTATCTACATGTTTTCCTTCACTATGCTCCTTTTTATAAGAATGATTCATTGTTCCAAGATACAAATCATACCCTTTTCAATTCCAAATAAAACATTTCAAGCCGATTTATGATTTCATTTCAATACACATGTACAGTGCTTTCGGTGTTACTTAAAATATACTTCACTAGATCTTCCTGTGCTGAGACTAGCATGACACTTTTGAAAATGCCTCCAGGTGGCAGGCACCTGCTCTAGCTTGGATGTACCAATCCCCAAACTTCCAGTCAGGCACCAAGATGTGGACAAGCAACAAACGAGATATCTCACCACCTAATCATTTTGGCAGCTCATTTGGAACTGGCTATTGCCAGCTGGGCATTTTGCCATTTCCTTGAGGCGAAATTAAAGTGGAAGATGCAAGGGTTTTATTGTAATTTCCCACCACATATTTATATCATTATGGGTTTTGTGCTGTTCTATTCCCCACACACTCACACTGAATATCTTCTTATTATGTCACTGAGATTTGAAGCAAATATAAGATGATGCAATGAAAACAAGCGAGCACTGTGTATAGTCAATGATTGCTGCAGATAACACCATGCCTATCAGAAAGTACCACATAATTTACAGGGCCCCTTGCTCAAAAAGCAGAGAAAAAGTACCATTAAAGGTACTAAAATATCCAGCGTGTTCCTTTCTTTTGTGGTTTCTCCCTCTGTGTTGATATTGCTTCTTTGCTACTCATGAACAAGAAAGTCTTCACATTGAGTGAAGACCTTCTGGGGTTCCACCCCACTGTGCACCCACTGTGACACAAACTATCCCTTGCTAGATCCTGCACCCCTCCCATTCCCACCAGCCACCAGCACAGCACTCCCAGGTCACCAACTACTGGAGTCCACCCAGCCCTACAGCCCCAATCCACAGGCAGCAGAAGTCTCTCAGGAACATTCTGATCCCTACGAAAAGGGCTCTGCAGCACCCAGATCAGGAATGAGAGGCAGGACTACTCTCCTGGGTGGGGATTACCACATCAGTGCCCTGTTCTAAGATTTTCAGGGCCCTTGCTTCAAGATGGCTCCCTCCCCACCAGGGGCTAAAGAAAGCAGCAGTTATTAGAAGACGATAGGGAGCTGGGGATCGAACCCGGGTCCTCTGCAAGAGCGTCGGCGCTCCTATTCGATCCCCAGCACCCACATGGCGGCCGAGAGCCGTCTGAAACTCCAATTCCAGGAGAACTCCAGTTCCAGGGGGAATCCGACACCCTCTTCCGACCTCCGCGGCATTGCACGACACGGGTGCACAGACTTGCACGCAGACAGTACATTCGTACACATACAGAAATAAATAAAATTAATAAAAAAAAAATTTTTTTTTAAGTCATAAAAAAAAAAAAAAAAGAAGACGATAGGGAGGAATTCAGGCAGGACACGGGATCCTAGTAAGTGGAGAGCGAGCAGCAGAGAAGCCAAGCCTGAACCAAGAGGCCAAAGCCTAGGGCAGGCACCATCACCCCAACTTCACTGACAAAACATAATTGCAAATGAAAATTGAGAATTCCACTGGGAAGACAGAGCATTAAAACCCAAGTCAACTTCACTCCTTGCTGAGAGAGGAAGAGAGCAGCATTAATTGCTGTCCTGCCGCCATGATAAAGCACTGAGCAAGGCAACTCAAGAGAAGGAACGGTTTATTTGGTTTATAGTTCCAGTGGGATTAGAGTCCACCACCACGGCAGGAGCAGAAATCTGAGCACCTCCATCTTCAAGCAGGCACAGGAAGCAGAGAGACCCCCTGGAAACGAGCATGGCTCTGAATTCTCAGACCTGCTCCCAGCCACATGCTTCTTCCAGCACGGCCATGTGTCTTAAAAGTTCCACGACCCTCCATAACAGCATCACCAACTGGGGACCAAGTGTCAAAAACTTGAAGCCCATGGGGGACATTCTCATTCAAATCACTACACCAGGTAAAATGCACCGGAAGCAGCTCTGGCCTATGCTCACCCCTGTAGTACACATAACACAACCAGACAGTAGGAAAACAGCATGGCTCCTGCACAGGAAAGACGTGTCTATGTTTGAGACCCACAATTTATTAATTATTTTAATTTATTTATTTATTTATTTATTTATTTATTTATTTATTTATGTCATTTTGAGACAGGGTCTCCCTGTAGCCCCAGCTGACCTGGAATTCACTATGTACAACAAGCTGGCCTCTATTTCACAGTAATCCACCTGCCTCTTCCTCCCAAGTGCTGGGATTAAAGGTGTGTGCCACCCTGCCCAGCCAGTATTTTTATTTTGCACAATTATACATATGCACACACAAGTACATATAAAACCCTGAACTTTTAAAGCTGAGGAAATATCTATGTCAGTATCCTTGTTGAGATTTTATACTATAGCTTTTTAAAATGTAATTTGGAGAGAATGTGTAAAGTTATAAAGCACCTCTATTATTGTTTCTTACAACTGAGGACTGTGATTTTCTGTATTAAAAAAAATAGATCCAAGGCCTATTACATGGGCACATACAAATACAGAAAATGATTACCTAAACAAGTCCTGTCCAGATAGAGTCAGAACACTAATTCAACATTGATATAATGTAAAAGATAAATTGTAAAAACATCATGCTCCAATTGAAAATCTGCAAGCACCACATGAATCCCTGCTCTCAGGAGGAATGCATTTAGCTACATTTCCTTTTAAAACTTCTATCTGTTTACATTAAAATGAAAATACAAAAACCTCTGGGGCTAGACATGATGACCCATGACTATTAACATAATCTTAGCGTAAGAGTCTGATACCAGGAGATGATAGCTGTAAGACCAAGGTACAACTGGGACTACATCATAGAAAGTAAACAAACAAGCAAGAAAAAAAATTCCTTTATCCATTAGACAATTGTATGTGGGAAAGCCCTAAGTCAATGTTATAGTGTTAAGTTCTTTTAATTAGAAAACAGACCCTTGTAATGATTTATAACTGAAAATATGTACTTGATACTGGAATAGTTACTTAACTATTACGGAAAAAAAGATATTGCCTGGCAAAAGCCAAAAGGCCAAAATATGATAAAAATATGAGTTTTCCAGACTGAGTTCAAGATTTTCAGGGCCAGGTGAGACTTCTCTGCTGCTTTTAACAATTTCATATATATGAGGAAATGGTCCTGCTCTCAGCCATTCCAGTCAAGGGAAAGTGTGCAGCCACATCTGTGGGGCCTTGGTGACAAGCTGTGTGCAAGGCACCTATTCCTACCTAGCAGGGTCAACTGAGACATGGAAGAATCTTGCTTTATGCCACACAACCCAGCATATTATAAATACTCCATTGATGCTAGCAGTTAATATCAATAACAAAAACATGCTCTCACAGTCACCCCTGGAGGGCTTAGCTCCCGAGTTTCAGTATAAATTATTCACCTCTTTCTAGCATTTACCATTTCTTGCTCTGTCAGATGATGCTCAAGGTCAAGTTCCACCCAACTTCAGTTCTAGTCAGTTCTTTGCAGATACCTGAAGAACTGTGTAAATAAACAAAAAGTTTGGGATTCAAATTAAATTTTATCCCTGCTAACTCTGTACCTCTGGGTAACACATTGGGCTGTTCATTAGCAAAATGGAATTTGAATTTCAAAGATGATGAATATTCATCTAAGTAATTACATACTGAAGTATTCAAAATGTATTTGTTGAATGAAAGCCTGAGTTAATGAATGGACATGTGCAGACATCTTACTAGCAGGCTTTTTTCTCTTTCCTTGCTTGATCCATTGCTGCTTCCGTTTAGGGTTAACATATCCCAGAGAAGGCAGGAAGCACAAGTGGGACAGCATTCTGCTCTTGACCTGACTGCGCCGCGCTGCCCCTACATAATTCATCACTGCCAGCAGCAGTCAGTGTAGGCATGCCAACAACCCTGTCACAGTTTGCCAGGTGGGGCAAATTACTGCCTCTTAGTCTAGCCAAGCTTTGAGCCTGTGAGACTAACAAAAAGCACTTAAGAGCCTCCTGAGGCAGGAGAGCAATGTTGGTTAACTATCAACGTCTTCTTGCTCATCGTGCCATGGTTCTTAGGGGGGCCTATGCCAGTGAACAAAGGAAATGGTCTTTTCTTTGCCCCATCTTGGGCCTTGTGAGTTCTGAATAACCTCCTTCTTATGTCTACATGTGCCCCAACTGTAGTCTGCACACCTGATTCGAATGTGCTTTCTCAAAGGTATATTCAAAACCCTCTCCACCCAGCCTAGGCTTGGATCCCAGGCTGGCAGCATGCCCTGTCTCAGTGATTCCCTGTTGCCTCCATGGCTGGCAACAACACAAGTACAGCTTTGTATCTACTCATCACAAAAACCTTGAATCTGTTCTCTTCTCGAACTGATTCTTCAGCACTTGAAACTAAGCTAATTATATTTCGTGCAACTTAATTAACTACAAACCAAAATTTTAATGACTAAGCAAAATACAAGCAAAGGCCAACTTGAATTGTGTCATTATACAGTGTAAAGGACAGTGAAATATTTAAATAAATAGTAGTCTGAAAGAAGCTGGCAAAATGCAGGGTTTCATGCACTTGAACAATACTGTTCAAGGTTTCTTGCTCACAGTTAAACTAAAAAAAAAATCTCATTTTAAACATCTTATTATATTTCCTTATTGTGTGTATATATGTGTCTGTGTCTGTCTGTCTGTCTGTCTGTCTGTCTCTCTGTGCATGTGCATGCACACACACCACAGTATGGAGATCAGAAGAAAGCTTGCAAGAGTCTATTCTCTCCCCCCCATCAGGGTCTGGGGGATGGAGCTCAGGTCACCAGGCCTGGTGACAAGTGCCTTCACCTACTGAGCCATCTCTTCGGCCTTAAAAAATCTAATTTTAAAAAGTGTATAAAGTGAACTTTTATTGAGTGTGTATCCAGGAGTATGGGATGTGCATTCATATGAGGTGATGTACAGGCGTGGAGTACCTGTGGAAGTCAGAGCTCCACCTCAGGTGCCATTCACTTTGTTCTTGAGACAGGGTTTCTCTGGCCTGGGGCTCACCCCATTAGACTAGGCTGGCTGGCTAGCAAGCCTTGGGGATCTCCATTCCAGTGGGGTGTCATCCAGCTGGGATGACAAACACATGTCACCACGCTAAGCTTTTTCTACAGATTTAACTCGAGTTTTCATGCTTAAGTGGCAAACACTTTGTAGACAGAGCTTTCTCCCCTGCCCTCAAGTGTCATTTTAATCATTAAAGAAAAATGACCACAATGGACATCCAACCACAACATACAACCTTGATCTGGTAAACAAGTATTAGGGAATATCTAAATTATTTGAGCTAAATCACACATGTGAGAGTTATTTGTTTCTAACTGACTAATGTGAATAACAGAGTCTCATACTTTATATCTTCCTAATATACCCACAACCCCACTACAAAAATTCAGTTTTAACATCCCTAGACAGAAATTACCCCAAACCAAATGTTAAACATGACAAAGAGAGTGAAAATCTACTATAAAATACATCATTTTGGCATCAACTCAGTTTTGGATATGAAACAGAAGAAAGAAAATGAGAGATGTTTGCTCATAACAATGTACCCATGAGGAGAAACTGGAACAACTTACTGAGCTGTTGAACTGAGCAGCAGATGATCTATCTGAACACATCTTGTAACACTCACACTGTCTGGACAGTAGACCTGTCTCTTTGGCTGGGCCTACCCAAGGAACCATTAAGAACGTATGCACTATGAAAATTCCTAAGTGCTCTCAGTGGGATAAGCACTTCCAACTGCCTTTCTCATAGAGCTGACTCTAGTCTGTCCTCATTTTTAATCCCCCATAAACTTTGGAAGTTATTATAACATAGCATGTATGCTTGCCAGTTAAATGATGGCACCTCTATTCTGTGAATTAACAATACTAATTTCTTCATTAATTTAAATTATATCTACTGTTATTGTAGATTTAAGAAAAGAGAGTATTTTAATGAACAGAACACAGTCAATCGTTAATCAAACCCTACCTACTAAAGGGACTCTGCACTCACATCTGGAGCAGAAAAAGTATTTTAAAAATATGTTTGCCACTAAATAAATATTGGTTTTGAAGTTTATATAACTTAACTGAGAAATTTTTACCCATCTCAATTGAGAGCCCAACATCTCAATATTAAGAAAGATCATTTTTTCTCTTAAAATATACTCTCACCCACACTATTAATCATGCTGACCTGACCTTCTGTGAAGATCCTGGTTGGGCTCTCAAAGCTGTCCTCACAGTCTCTTTGGGATAAGCACTGGTTTCTGAGAATGCTCACACAGTGAGCCACTTCCAAATCCATGAGTACCCAAGATACTTCCCATACCCCATGGCTGCCTGTACCAGATAATCAGTTCCCAAGATTCTACCAGCTAACAAATGATTTGTTTTATTCCATTTAGTTTGAAAATACATGAAAGAATGAAGGATCCTAACTAATATTTTAAATAGATATTTATATACCTATATTTGTGCTAGCTAGAGCATTGATTATTAATGGTAAGAACACACTTATAAGGTCATCTTTAAAAACAGGCTTTCTTCCAAGTTTGCACACCTGGCAACTGTGGAATTTTGCATACAATAAAATGATGCCTAAAAACTGGAGAATGTGCTATGAGTGGTCAGGGTCTCAGACTCTTCATGTGCTCCTCCTGTATGATGCTGGGGGATGAGTCACAAGTGATCCATTACAGCTTTCGAAAAGATTAAACTTCAGAAAGATCAAAGATCTACATTTCTTCACTTAGATTCCCCTGGCTCTGGGAATAAGATCCTCTGAAGAGCTATGAATTCTGGTGTTCAGAAAACCAGGCCATTGAAAGAAAAGGATGAGCCCAGTGTTGTGGGAAGGGAGGGAGAGATCTGTTTTGATAACGAGCGCCCTTTGCTATTTCATAGGCACTGTCTTAATAATTCCAAATTCTGAGCTCAGTAAATCCTCCTGACTGACTGACAGGACAACTACTGATATATAATCCCATCTCACAGATGAAAATACTGGAGCACAAAGAGAGGGGGTAACTTTCCAGAGACTGTTGGCTTTGGGAACTTCTGAACACAGGGGAACACAAGCAGTGAGACTCTGGCATTGACGCCCACCCAGCCTCTTCCTGTCTTCCTTTAACCAGCTGCTGCTTCCATAATTCAAATAAACTCCACCCACAAAGTCAGAGAGAAAGAAAGGAGCACCATAATTGCAGAGGAATAAAAGTGTATAGTTTTGTGGCTTTAAAAAATATTCAGTTAAGGATAGGAGATGTTATAAGCCACAGTAAGACCCTGTCATATTTAACAGGGGGGAAAATTGTAATTCATGGATTAACATATCCAAACATGTGTCTATGCTAAAGTAACCTACCATAACTATTAGTGCTGCTTAAATACCTATATATCTAATTGCTTGTTCTTCATTAGTAGGATCGAAAGGTTATTCCTGGACAAACTGTCAGCCCATGAAAGGAAACAGCCAGAATTGACCAGAGTCCAAGTCAACAGCTCCAGAGAGAGTGGACTGTTTTACCTCTCATCCACCTGTGCCCCTTTTCTAAGCCTAGGGAACAACCTGCGGAAGAGGGGGCGTGGTAGAATGTAAGGGCTGCGATTGGGGTGAATGGTGAAACTACAGCAATGTAGTCTGGACACTCATTTGATCAACTTGATTGAACAAACAACCTGTCACCCCCCACTGGATGGTGGGGCTGTAGGTGTTTGGGCACAACAGCCTGCAGATAGGTTTTGCATGAAGGATGCTTGTACTCATGGATTATCACTTATAGCTAAAAATGAAAAAAAAAACTGAGAGAAAGATGCAGGACAGTTATGGCAGAATGCATGATCTGGGATGGGGTGGGGTGGGGGGGGAGGGAAAGGGAAATAAGCCTGAACTGAATTGGAAAAAATGTATGAAATGCACAAAGCATCAATAAAAAACTAATTAAAAAAAATATTCAGTTAAGGCCAGCCTGGTCTACAGAGTGAGTTCCAGGACTGCTGGGGCTACAGGGAGACCCTGTCTCAAAAAGACAAAAAAAAAATTTTTTTTTCAGTTAAAGGCATCTATTTTTTCCTCCATTGGTAAACTGTCTTCTAAACAGGAATGACAAAATCAGCAGGGAAGGAAATGTTATTTTCAGGTTTCTGGGAGGTTTTCGTAAACAATGAAGGGACAAAAACAGATTTACAAACTGGCATTTGACAGCATCTCTTTTACCTGCCTGCCTTGGACAATGTGACAGGACTGTGTGGTGATTGTCCTGAGAACCCTGAGTTGTGAAAGTGAAAGATGACCATGCTTGGAAAGCAAAGAGAAGCATATTGTATGCAAGAGGAAAAGCACAGTGAGGTCTGAGTGCTGTGGGCCCTCAGCTGCCTCTCCATTCATGAGCTGAGCTGAGATACAATCAGCCACAAGCAGAAACACTCACCACACAGTTCTCATGGGTCCTGCAGATAAATACAGAGAGTGGCTTATCCAATGCAATGCTAATTTATTTTCTTGTTTAACCACTCTAACCATTTTCTATCTATTAACTATCCAGGTATTGTGTTTTAATAACCTTCGGGGTTTTATTCTTTAAGGAAATTAATTGATAAGTGTTTGTAGTCAAAATAGCACACTCACTCATAATAAGTATAGTTCTAAAGGAGAATTCAATCCCCTTGACACTAAAGAGCTGAAACACTGATGCAAAGATTTTATTTGAGAGAAGTGTTTTCCACCTGTTCCCCAATTCACTGTTAGTCTCGGTGGAAACTCAATCATGAGACTTCATGTCTTGCACTACCAGCAGGAACCCAGTTACTTAACAAATACTGGCAAAGTCAATGTGATCCTTTTGCCTCTGAACGTTCTTAAACTTTATTATTTCATCTCTAAGTCAAGTTTCACAAATAGGGTCAATTTCCTCAGATAAAATTAAGTCATAATTTTAATGTAGTCCTTTCTTGTATTAAACATAGTAATAATGCATTAGTCCTTCAAATCCAGCTAACTACCTGTTAAAGACAAAAATGACTGAGCTGAATCTACAGATGTGCCAAACCCCAAACTAAGGACTTTTCATTTTTTTAAAAGCAGAGGAAGAATGAATTGTGTTCTTTAAAAAGCTAATGCATGAAACCAGGGTAACTGTGGAAACATAGACATTAAAGGAAAGGTAGGGGACACAGCAACTAAATTCCGTTTCTTACCCTACGCTGTAGCTTATACTGAAAGGGAAAAATGTTCTAAACTAAATTATTGAATGCACCAGGGAGATGGCTCAGTGGGTAAAGCACTTGTTGCAGAAGCATGAGGATCTGAGTTTGAATCCCCAAAACCCCCAAAAGCCAGGCAAGGCAGTATGCATCTGTAATCACAGCACTGACAGAGAGATGATGCAAGAACCCTTGAAGCTTGTGGCCCAGCTAGCCTGGCATACACAGCAGCAAACAACAAAGAAACACTGTCTCAAACAAAGTGAAAGGTGAGGACCAACACCCAGGCTTGTGGTCTACCCTCCACACAGGCTTTGACAGGTGTATGCCTGCATTTGCACCCATGAACAAGGACACACACATAAACATCTGCATAAGCAACATATACACATTAACCCATACACAGATCAATCATGCACAGAACAAATAAGTACATAGTAAACAAACAAGAAGTTTTGGACATAGCTGATAAAACTACAGTGAAAATTGTGGGCTAAATAGTTTTGATAATAGTAAGTTTGAGGTTGATATATGGACTCTTGTACCCCAAACTACCTGATCCTTAGGAAATATACAGTGAAGTCAGCGAATCCAGGTGACCATAGTGATAGGATGCCCTCAGATGGCTCAGAAAGAAAGAGTGTGGGAAAGAAAGCATGAGCACCAAAGGAGAAAGCTGATGGGGAAACGGTGCAGGGAACCAGCCTGAAAGCTAGCCTGGTCCTATACTACTTTATATGGAAAATTCCAAATTGATTTGAATTATTTCCAAAGAAAAAGTAAAAAAAAAAAATAATAATAACAATGAAAACTTGAGACCTGGATCATCAGTATAGACTAAATGTCAGGTCCTCAGCCCAGATTCTATGGGTTTCAGAAGCCAGTAACTACTGGCCTCTGTCCTCCAGGTCCTGACATCCCTGTTGTAGATGATCATAGACAGTCAAGTCTCCAAAGTCCTTGGTCACCATGGGATACGACTATTCTTTTTTTTTTTTTTTTTTTTGTCTTTTCTAGACAGGGTCTCCCTGTAGCCTCAGCTGACCTGGAACTCACTCTGTAGACCAGGGTGGCCTTGAACTCACAAAGATCACCACCACTCCTGGCCCATTTTGATTTTATATTACTCTAAAATATACATACGTACCCTCCACCCATATACCAAAATTCCAAAGTCTGAAAACAAATGGTAGGTTAATTCTAGAACCTGTTAAGGGATTCACAATATAAGAGCACAGTTGTTTTCAGATCACGAGGACTATAACATTAACATTGTTCAGCTTGCCTTACAACTAGTACTTGGTGCTAGCATCCACAGATGAAGGATACCATTTGTCATTTGTAGAAAATTGCATTCTCTTAACCTCCCACCCAGACATTTCTCTTCAAGCATAGCCATGTGCTGAGCCCTTTGTATTTTACCTCCTTTGGGGCCACTTTCCTCTCTCAGCCTTTGAACTGCTAAGACTAACTCTCATCTTTTCTGGTTGAGTCTGTCCTATAGTGAGAGTATATATGTATCATCAGGGAGGCTGTGCTCCCAGTTGTACTGATCCTTTATGAGGCAGGGAACACACCACACACTTCCATGAGTTTCTACATTTTAATGCTGTTAGTTAGTTTTCCCTGAGATTCTGTTCTCACTTTGCTGTCATTTCAAGGAGCACTTACTCATCCTTAAAGCACTATGCCTGACTCAAATTTTATATTGTTTAAAAAATGAAGGCTCTTTGGAGCACTTGGCACACACCTTTATTGCAACAACATTTCATAGATTTTATTACAATTATAAATTTATACACCTTTTTCGTTAGTCTGTGAATTCCTTGAAAATAGTGCCAAAGCTTATCCATTTTTCTTTATATCTAGCATGCAGCCTAGATGCAGTAGGTACACAAAGTGTTCACCGACTTACACCACAGAGTTCTGTATGGAAGCTGTTGCACCTAGCTTGTCTTTGTTACCAGGGTTGATGCCAGGGCCTTCTGATCTAGCAACTGTTATGCTTAGGAGAGGAGAAACTAGAATGTAATGCCTTTGTGGAGACCATAAGGTTAGAATAGTTGTATCCCAGCCGGGCGTGGTGGCGCACACCTTTAATCCTAGCACTTGGGAGGCAGAGGCAGGTGGATCTTTGTGAGTTCAAGGCCAGCCTGGTCTACAGAGTGAGTTCCAGGACAGCTGGGGGTACAGGGAGACCCTGTCTCAAAAAAACAAAACAAAAATAAAATATATATATATTACATATATATATTATATATAAGAAAAGTAAATAAAATCTTTTAAAAAAACAGAGGATACAGTTTTGTTGCTCAAACTTTGAGGTTATCCTCAGTAATAGAGAGAAAAAGGAAAAGACAAAGTTCATTTTAAATGTATTACATTTAAAATCCCAGATGATATATTTAGGTTTCAGAATTTCGATACAAAACTGAGGATTGGGAAACAACACACTGAAATACCAGAGAAAAATTAGAGTGAATATAAAGATTTCTGGTGATATTCCACACATCGCCATTTTCTTATTTTCTATAGAAGACTGTGGTGGGTGAGAACATACCTAAGGAAATATTTAAAGATGATGAGAAAGAAGAAGCAGAAGGACCAAGAAAAATGAGTAGAAGCAGAGTTACAGGTGGTCAAAAATACACAGCATACTGCATTATGGTTTGAATCTGAAATGTGCATGCTTTGCACACTTATCTTTGGTCGACGGGCTGTGTTGGTAGGTGATGGAATCTTTAGGTGTAGGCACAAGGTCTGTGCCTACAGACCCTGGGGAGCCCCTTTGAAACTTACACCTACCCCTGGTCCCTTTCACATGCTTCCTAGTCCACTAATGAGAACAGCCTCCACCCAGGCGCCTGCTGTCAAGTTGGACTAAAACTCTCTGAAATCATGAGCCCAAATAACTCTTCCCTCCTTTGGGTTCCACAGCCATGTGACAATGTCACCAATACACCCGAACATAGGTTGGACACCAAACAGTCACAGTTCAGCCAAGATTGATCACATACTTATTGCGGCTCACTAGGCGCCAGATGCTTTGCTAGATTTAGACTATTAAATTAGCCTTTGTTTTTCTCTTCTATGAGAGTGACATAATACTTTCAGGTTTGAATAAAATAGTTCAAGTTCTCATTTTATTCACGCTCTCCTTATACTATGATCTGCAGAATGAAACACAGGACTTTAATTTAAAAGGATGCACAATCACGGACACACATGAGCCTTTATAAACATGAAGTGCTTAGGGTTCACAACCTAATTCTTGAATATATTCATCTTTCCTTTAAAATTTCATATTATTATTATTATTATTATTATTATTGTGTGTGTGTATGATGTGTGTGAATGCATTCATCTTTGACAATTGATGGGCAAAATATAGCAAACCCTTTTTAATGCAAACATTCCAATTGCAATGGATCAATGCTAGGGGATTCTGGATTAAAGAACAGGATCCTCCAAGTACAGTGACTGCAAGTACACAGCTGAAATATTCTGTGCTTAAACAGACACACACACACACACACACACACACACACACACACACAACCACACACCACACACTCCGAAGACAGGCATTTGCATCAGAGCAACTTTTAAACACTTTGCCTTTGTCACCAATGGTGACCACCAGTCAGGTGCAATCATCGCTTCTGTCATAGAAACACTGATACCTGTAATCAGTAACTCAGCATAGCAACCAGGAATCACAACTAATTCCATGAACCCATTTATTCTATATTTAAAGTTTTTGTTATTGTTGTTATTGTTGTTTTTCTTTAGGTTTCATGATAAATACACTGCCCAGAACTTCAATGTTTTTGACCTTTTAGGTCGATAAGGAAAGCAATCTGTTTTCCTTGTACAATCATTTGAATAAATAATACCCAGTCATCTGAGTACAAGTATTCATTACCCATGAGCTATAGCAAATCACCAGTCACAGATCAAGTTTGTGGTTTCAAAACAAATGACGTACATACAGTTTATACAGAATCCTTTCCACAGCTTCATTCTTCCAGAATTATCTGAAATCATTTTACAGGCAGCATAATTTTTTTCTCATTTTGTGATTTTTTTTTATCTGTGATCAATATTAATTTTAAGCCTTTCTAACTTAGCAATAACTAGGTTCGAAATGGCTTTGCTCTTTTTTCTAGCATGTTAATTGAAGAATAATTATTTTAGTGCTTCAATCTGGACAGACAAAAAGATGACCTTATGATGAACCTTCTATAAGAGAAACAGGACTGTTTATAAATAAAAGCTCATGCTGAGAGGGCCCGAGTTTCCAAAGAAAGAATGCAGGGACTGTGTTTGCAGCCAACAAACATACTGCCCTTTACTTGAGATACACAATATCTAGATTTTCATCAACATTTTAAAAAATGTTGCACTAAGTACAGAATCCTGAGCTTTGTTCATGCATATCTGGAAACTATTCTCTGTAGGGAATATCCCGCAAGTAACTAGGTTGTAAAAAGCACATTCTCTACTGATTGCTCCTAAGAAAATTCTCTCCCAGTTTTTGATTCGGTCCCACTCCCACGACATTCCTAAAGGGACATCTGACCAAAGAAGAGCTAAACATTTCTATGAAGACAAGCAGTGTCTTAAAAAATATTCTGAAGGGAAATTTAAAGCCAAAGGCAAAGTATATGAAAGACTAATTAAGATTGGAAGCAGTGTCGGGAAGTTTAAAAGCATATTTTGAACAAAACAAAGCTAAACTCCAATATTTATAAGCTGGATGACCTTAGTCAGGTGACTTGACTTTCCTGAGACTCCAGATGGAAATAACTAAATACACTATGTGAATAAACAAAGCCTGGCACTGGGTAACCAGGGGCACTCAGGGAACATTGCCTTCCTCCTTGGCTTTCCACTTTGATACTGTAAATGACAACATCATTAGGGAATTCCATAATTTTCCATTCTCTGTGTGTGGTTTGCCCTGTAATGATTACTTGCCAGTCTGTAAACAAAGAATATTGCCAAATAATTCCATCTCGATACATGTTAACTAACCATCAAATGTGAATTCATAAGCTGTTATTTTAAATGTTTGTTCTTTGCAGAGCCTGTGTGTTCAAAGAATAATGCAAAAGAAAAATCCATTCAAGTGAAGACATATTAAAATGCAAGCATTTCATTACTAAATATAAACAGGGCTCATGATTTAAATTTTGCCTGTGTCATAAACACATTGGGTAAATAGTTCTAAATAATGAAATCACTGAGTGAGTGTCACACTTCCACTTTCTTTGTATTGCCCACCATGCCAAATCAAATACACAACACTCTAATGGAGTCTGTCCCCATTCCAAAATGGGGCAACTGACACAAATGTAAAGGTCATATCCATTTTGAAAAGCTCTTAACAGGTGAGAAGACAAAAACATTTTGATTAAGACAACTGTAAGTTATGGATAGAAAAAAGTGTTTTAAGACTTTGATTCCTATTTTTAAATATTCTAAAATATATCCCTATCAATAAAGTTTTTCATCTTCGTGATGAATTACCACCTGTTGCAGTCGAAAGGAATGGGAGTTCACTCCTAATTGGAAACAGCAACAGTGGATGTGTGTGTTTTCCATTGAACATTCTGGGTCTCCAAATGTTTGACTTGAGAACTCTACAGCAGATTTACCAACAGTTCCCCATTCTCCCAGCTGGTTCATTCTTCAGTTGTACCCTGCATGCATTCATTCAGGAGAATCAGAATGAGTAGTTTGGGATGCAGTGCTTGTGGCCTTGCATTTTAAAATCACTTTCTGCCATGATGAGTGGGCAGCAATTCTTCATTTGGTAAGTTCTTAAGTGGAAATAATAGAACCCAAATGTTCCAAAGTTCTTTTATTCATTTCAGAGAAATAGCCTATGACATGCTTGGAGCCCCCTGCCAATATCTACACAATGTCAAACTAAGTAGTCGCCAACTAAGCTAAATAATACTTTGTCCAAGTTTCCAAAACAAATTCTCACAATTTTCCATTTGTGAAAAGTAAAAGTAGGACTCATACCCACTCTAATCAACCACAGCAATTTAAAAACCAAAAGACTTTTAACTGTCACCCCATTTTGTGGCAGCAACAATGTGTCGCCCTCTCCTTTGCTAAATGAACTGCAGAAACTACAAGTCGATAAGTCAATTTAGAGTCAATATTTTCGATAATCTGGGCACCATACCAATACTGGGGGTTTGGTGGCAGGAGTTAAGCTCCTCAGTTATAACCTATACACAAAGTACCCAAAACCTCGTTCTAAAAAAAATCTAACAACCTAGATGACATGAACAGAATGTATTTGTGTACAATAAATTCACTTACTATGCTGATTATTCTGCAGGAATCCCTTTAAGTCAGTCCATTCGTCATGGGATGCCAGTCTAGAACAGTGACTTGGAGATAGTTACGCAATCAGTCATAGGAAGTTTCGAATTAGATTCTTAAATATGCATCTTGTTTGTTTGCTTGCTTTTGCAGTACTGGAGACTGAACTATGTCTCAGCACATAACTTTAATATTAAGTTATATTCCTAGCCCTTTCTTCTATTTTTTTAAATTTGAGACAAGGTCTCACTAAGATGCCCAACATACCCTGCAACTCACCCACAGTTCAAGCAGAATGTAAACTCCTCAGACTTTAGACCTCTAAGAATAGTAGAGATTACAGGCCTCTACCACCAGGCTCAGCTTCCTTGTGTATTTTTAAGAATTAGAAGCCTGTGACTGCATCTGTCAGTGATGATGATATGGTAGCCTAGTAGCCACACCCTTTTCTAGCACCTCAACAAAAGAGCCTTTCAGATTAATGAAGCACTCCATAAAAGTATCAGCATATCCATGCTATGAACAGGCATGACAACAGACTCAGAATCTCTTAAGAGCTCAATTTTAATTAGTGAGGAGCTCTGAAGATGTATAGTCTATGGTAGATTCCAGAAGAATGGTTTCCTCAGTTTACACATACTAGAAAATGTGGTAGGTATTTCTGAGAGAAAATAAGGTTAAAAAATTAGCATGGTCCATGGAGGAGAAGAATTATAAAGATTGTTTCTTTACAAAGGCATAAGTGGAAAGAAAGTAGAACACACAGAAAGGATCCATGAGACAGAGAAGTCTGAAAATATAACCCCTTACCTGACACTTGATGGACAATAAGAATTAACTACTGATCTTTCAATTAACATTTAAGACAATCCTACCTGGAGCGATGGCTCAGTGGTTAAGAGCACTGGCTGCTCTCACTGAGAAGTCAGGTTCAATTCCCAGCACCCACAAAGTGGCTAACAACCATCCGTAATTCCAGTTCCAGAGGAATCAGACACCCTCTTTTGACCCCTGGGTGCACACTTATATATACATGCAGATAATACACTCATATACACAGAATAAAAATACATAAAATATTTTTTTAAAACATCCAAGACAATCCACCAGAAATATGCCCAAAGGCCAACTTGATCTAAATTGTTCCTCATTGAGACTTTCTTCCTAAGTGATTCTACATGTGTCAAGAAGACAGTGAAATGAACCAGCGCACTGAGCCTTTGCTTTGGGGAGATTTGTTTTCCCCATCAGAGCAACATTAATACCTGTAGTGGAGTGTAGCTCTTAAAAACCAAGGTTTCTTGAGAACGTTATGTTAGTAGGTCCTTGAAGAGAAAGAAGGCAAAGAATGGTCATCAAACATGCAATGAGACATAATAAATCACAAATAGTTACCCATGAAACCTTACAATCGAGGAGAGCAAATATTAACATCTACACTTCTAAAAGGCAGTGATTGCAGCACATGGGAGCTATAATTTCATAACAGAAACACAAAGAATCAGTTGCAAACTCAGGATTCCGAGTCCAGAGCAGATGCCCCTTCACTGCTGGCCATCCTTCCTGACTGCCCTTTCTTCCATTTCATCTTGCCTTCAAACTTGTTACTGTATGCATAGGTCAAGGACACAAAAAAGTGACGTCATCTGGTAACATGACAGAAGGCTCTTCCCGATAAATCCAAATTCACATCTCACCGATTCCACAGTGACTAACTGCACATTAATCACTGAAAAGCACTACTTTCCAACAGCCTACCAGGAGAAAACAATGCCCACAATGCTGCACGGCCTGGCCCACAAGGCTGCACGGCCTGGCCCACAATGCTGCACAGCCTGGCCTCTGTTTTGCCAGTCCAGACTAGGATTATTAAAGTAGAGGTGAATCATTTCACCTGGAAGGGGTGAATCATTTACCCATGCTTGGTGCTCGCTTCTTCCTGAGCATCCCTCACTCTCATGTCTTCTTTATCTTTTGTCTTGGCCTCTTTTTCCCTCTTTTCTCCCCATTCTACTCTGGCGCCCTTCTGTCTCTCCATCAATTTTCTAATCTTTTCTCACTTCCATTTCATCCTTCAATGTTTCCAACCTATTAACAATGATATACCAAATTTGTATATTTTACTCTCTTGGACAAAGATCTGGGCAATCTCTGGATCTCTAAGGGTTGGAGAGGGTAGGTTTCTCTGTCCTGGAATTTGCATATTTTTATTAAGAAATTCTACACGTAAGAAAGTAACACCTGTTCACAAAAGCAAAAAGCTGGAACCAACCCGAGTGCCCCTCAACTGATGAGTGGATAGAGAAAATGTAGTACATCTACACAATGGAGTTCTATGCAGCAGTAAAGAAAGATGACATCAGCCAGGTGTGGCGGCGCACTCCTTTAATCCTAGCACTCGGGAGGCAGAGGCAAGCGGATCTTTCTGAGTTCAAGGGCAGCCTGGTCTACAGAGTGAGTTCCAGGACAGCTGAGACTACAGGGAGACCCTGTCTCGAAAAGACCAAAAAAAAAAAAGATGACATCATGAACTTTGCAGGTAAATGGATGGAACTAGAAGATATTATGTTAAGTGACGTAACACAGTCCCAGAAAAAACAATGAATGGTATCCCTCATCTGTGGATGATAGTGCCAACAACCTAGTTGTAAGTATTTCTTGTGCACGGCCCCTTGAGCTTCTGTCCAAGTAGTTCTGAGCGATGCATATTGGAGGGAACAACAACAACAGAAAAGACTGCGTCAAAGTACTGACTGAAACGGTGAACTTCTCAAAACAGTCAACTTCCACATCGAGAATTTTGAGAAAGACTGAGAAAAAGATGAAAAACATGTTTGGCAGAATTGCTTGAGCTCTGGTGGGGTGGGGGGGTGGCATGGGAGATACGAGTCTAGATTTCATTAGGAACATAATCTTGTACAAAATATATATATAATAAAAAAAGAAAAATTTTTTAAAAGTAACATCAGTTTCATATATTTCACACACTCACACACACAGAGAGTTTTAACATGTGAGTCTTACAAAGATAAAAACCAGCCCAAAATTCAGTGAACTGAATTTTTAAAAAACCTTGAAATCCCATCTGGAAGCTTTAAAAAAAAGTCAGGGCTTCCCCTTGCTCACTTGTCTCTGAGTTTTCGACACACGCGCACCTCATTCACACCTCATTCAATGAGATTTAAAACTCCTGAAATTTGGAGGAATCTGCTAACTGTTTCAACCAAAGAACGCAGTGCAAATAATGGTATGGAACTTCTGTGGCAAGGTCTTAAGAGACAATGGATCTCTCCCTAGTAATAAGCTCCTTGTCTGGGGTCTATAAGAAGCCCCAGCACATGGTGTGGACTTCAACACATATCACAGTCAGTCAACAGCTTCAAAAAATTCCATCTGCTGTAATCTCTGGCTATAAGCCTGGCATGGGAAAGTAATGGTTCTGGTCCCCAGCCTTTAAAGGCCCTCTACTGAGACCTCAAACACCCTAGCATAGAGATTAAAATGTGTCCCATACCTAGCAGAGTTCCTAACCTGCAAAAATCTACTGGCAAAGAAGCTGTTTTATGGCACTAATGTTTGGAGTAAATTGTAGTAAGGGTGGTGTTTAAGGTCCACTCCTAAAGAAATCTATTAAAAGATATTTTTAGGTATTTCGGCCCCAGATCTTCCTTAAAGAAGAATGATGAAAAGTGAGCTGCTTTAAACAGCTTAATGAGAATGTCACTGCATACTCTTAATTTTGCCTTTTGATAACATACTCTTTAAGTCATAAAGAGTACCACAGAGAATGTGACCAGTGTACATCGTAAACAAATGTAGAAATGCTGAGATGAGATCCCTCTGTACAGCTGATTTGGGAATGAAAAGGAAAAAAAATATACTTTTCAAAAACCATAAGTATGTAAAACAACATTTCTAATTAGCAAGAAAGTGGTTATTCGTTGCTTGTTTCATTCCAGGTACTCTTGATATGACATCAGACCCTCTCCTAATGAATCAATCTAAAGCATGAAGTGCATCTACTCCTTTACCAAGACAAAAACCTCATGTTAAAGAAAGACAGACCTTGTTCAAGTTCAAACAACTCTCCACTCAATCCTAGCATCATGCATCCTTTAAGCCAGATGTTATTCACAGTCACATGCTACACTTTCTTTTTATTTTACTAAGTTCATATTTACTCCAAAAATATTTCCTTTAAACTCAAATTTGCATATCAGGGAAAATAAACAAAACACAAAGATGAAAGAAACTGATTCACTTATTTCCTTTAGGCTGGCAGATTTCATAGAAAGTGCTTTTGTAATAAAAAATATTAATGAAGTAGCAATGCTTTGTGCAGACATTTGCTCCTCTGTTACTTCATTTATAAATGCATTTTAATGAGGTGATAGAGACTACACAGCTCTGCAAGTGTTCCTTTTTCTAACATTTGTTCTCAATTCAAAGATTGGAAACGGCTGATCTGCTGCATTTGGGGGCTGGCTTATGAATGCAGCACTTACAGCACATTGTTTGAGCAGCTGGAAAGCTAACATCTCATAAATAGCCCATCCTCCCAAACATATGATTAGACAATAAGGATAATCTGAAATTTGTTTAAAATCAGTAGCCATAAAGTAGATACAGTGTGCTACAAATTGTCCCTCCCTCCCTCCACTGGAGAGTGTGTATTGAAACATGGCTTAATGGGACTTCATGTGCCAAGATGACATTCAGAGTGGAGCTGTTCTTTGTACAATTCAATTATGAACATTGTCACATCTTCTCATTTAAGGAATCTATACTTTACTGCATTATATCCATGAATTAAATCAGGTCTACCCCAGAGGTAGGCTTCAAATGCATATATTTATATGTTCAATTGTTTATGTATTTAACCATAACAATGACAGGACTTGATAAAGGGCAGGTTCTAAGAGACAAAGTCTACCTCTGAATGAATACACACATACACACACACACACACACACACACACACACAGGCCGACTCGGAATGAAACACACACCAACAAAAAAAAAAAAAAAAAAAAAACAGATATAGCACAACTGCAAGTACAAGTAATAAGAGACCACAGTTACTGGAGTACCTTTTATCTACAGCGTAAATTAATCTTGATGATTAATGTATACCATAATTTATCTTGGGAACCTAAGTTTTATAATCTTGGACTATTTAGAATGATAATACTGGCTAGGCACAGCACTAAGAACCTTACCCCCACGGACTGGTTGGTATATTCCTCAGTGCAGCCCCCTTACCCAAGTGCTGTTCTATTTTACACGTGAGGAAATTGGGAGTGTATTTTAGTATTTACTCTGTATATTCATTTTAACCATTTCCTTTTTCTTCTCTCAATTTATGCCAATCATTTCCTAAACTTCCTCACCACATAGCTTTGGCTGGCCTGAGATTTAGTATGTAGTTTGTCTGGCCTCAAACTCACAGAGATCAACCTGCCTCTGCTTCCTGAGTGCTGGGATTACTACACCCGGCCTCAGGTAATTATTTTTAATTTCTAGTTATATGCTTCATATTACCACATCATATTATTTATCTGTTTTCTATTATTTTTCAAGACAATACCAAGATAAATATCTAGGTAGATGTCTCCTTGGCTTTGAGAAGCTTCAAACTCTGTATTTCTAGCTTCACAAAAGATGGCCAATCTTTCCCAAAGTGGTTATGTGAATTTACATGTCCACACACTATCCAGTCTATACAGCCCCCACTATGTCAATGAGATTTTTTTTCTACTGCATATCACTGAATCCCTACATTTTCATTTCTGGGTATATGATACCATATTCTTGTTCTTAACATATGAATTTCCCTAAGTACCAGGACTGCATTCATTTCAATTGTTTATATTCCTCCTATTGAAATTTGTTAATCATTCACCCACTTTCCACTGGCATGATTATAGTTTTCTTATTGATTTATAAAATTTCTTCCCAGTGTTATCATATTTTGCCCAGAATAACTAGCTTTTATGTTTGTTAATAGTAGTCTTTAGTAGACAGGGATTTTAACTATACGATGGCAAAATTTATGTATACATTTTCCTCTTCAGTACAAAGAAATCAAACATATGAACATGTATCTTTCATCTAAAACTTAACAAATGGGAACACTTACTACTAGTTTCCTTAGAGAAGAACAAGAATTCAACTAATTCATTTCTAGTACTGGGTAAAATACTTCAAATAAATATTTAAAACCGTTCATAATAAAGTTCATTTTAGTAGAATTACCCTTTGATTTATATTCTTTTAAATAAACACACTTAAAATTCTACAGTTCTTATTAAAATAACATCATCTAACCTGAAAATGTTTATAATACTTATGGCATAATTATAAATTTTATCAATTGGGCCTTTTTTTATGTGTATGAATGTACTGTCTGCATGCAGGTTTGTGCACCCGTGTCGTGCAATGCCACAGAGGTCAGAAGAGGGTGTCGGATTCCCCTGGAACTGGAGTTCTCCTGGAATTGGAGTTTCAGACGGTTCTCGGCCGCCATGTGGGTGCTGGGGATCGAACCCGGGTCCTCTGTAAGAGCGGTCAGTGCTCTTAACCTCTAGGCCATCTCTCCAGCCCCCAATTGGCCTTTTATAGTGTTGCATTTTATCCATTAAATATCCAGCGCCATACAGTATAAATATATGCAACATTCTTCCCTGAAGTCTGGTTTGTTTTTTAAATAGGTGTGCTTATTTGTTCCATGTGTGGGCATGCACACATGAGTCTAGTGCACACAGAGGCCGGAAGAGGACGTTGGATCCCCTGGAGCTGGAGATACAGGTAACTGTGACCCACTCCAAGTGAGCACTGGAAACTGAACACTGATCCTCTGGAAGAACAGCAAGCAATTTTAAGCACTGAACCTGGGATTTTTATTTTAATGTTTGTATTACTGAGGTAAGCTCAGTTCCTTTTTGTTTGTTTTCAAGGACATTGGAAATATAAGCTTAGTAGTCAACTGAAGAATGCTACTTGAAAAGAGACTGGAAGGACAAGATCAATTGTCCTGTAACTTATCATCTCTAAATATGTATATCCCAAAAGCACAGTTTTAAATGTGACTCTTTCATGAATGTTCCTTATCCTACCTTATTCTTTTTGGATATAATGTGGATAGTCACTCCCTCCACACACATTCTAACAGCCTTCCATTTTCATCCACTAATAATTCACTTAAAGGTCTTTTCCTGCTATATAATATATATATATATTATATATATATATATATATATATATTACTTAGAAGTAAAGTAATCACCAAAACTTATTCTTTTACAATAAAACTGTACACACGGGGGGGCACCAATGTATGCATTCACACATACACAATCTACTCTGAAGAGTCAAAAGAGCACTTATAGAAATTATGAAACTGAAGTTTCATTTTAATCCTCAGCAGCAACGCATGTTTAATAGATCTTCTGGAATAAAAATCCATGAATCACAAGCCAGAGGCAATGTTCTCAGAGGAAATGCGTTCTGGTCATCTCAAACACATTCACTGCTGCATCCAGAGCAGGCAGCATGGGCCGCCTCGCCTTCCTATCAAATGGACAAAGAAAGCCTGTAGTAGCACAGTACTCCACTTTACAAATGACTCCAAACCCATTTTCAAGCTATCATCAAAGAACTGTGGCTGATTTGGCTTCTTATACATTGAAACTGCTACTTGTTGAATTCAACCAATTTCAATTTTATGTATAACAAAGCAATACCTTTTACTCCTCTATTTCCCATCCATCAGACCCATTATCAACTATAAAGTAGTGAGCTTGGAAAAGAAAGAAAAGCAGAACAATTCTCAAGAAAGTAGCTATTCAAAGCTCTCCAGGCCACAGCTGGAGCGAAGGACAGCAGTGGGTTCCTCAACAGCATGCTTTTCCACTCTTCTCCATCTTCCCAACCACATGAAATCCTACCCTGTCTTTATAAAGTAGTTGTGTGGATTTTAACATTGATTTGTGGGTATTCATAAAACTCTGTTTTCAACCGAGAATATTTTCAATCAGAGTTTCTCAGTAAAAACACTACTAATGGGTTTTATCAATCTGGCTCAGCTACAGACAGAAGCCATCAGCTGATCATTGTTCTGGTGGGGGAACTCATCCAACCATACTGTGATTTGAGGAAAAAAAAAACCTTGTAGCACAGATCCAGTCTGTATTGACACATTATTACCGAAGTTCTAAATTTTTCTGGTTTTGGTTTGAAACACAAGCCTTATTTCATAAGCAGATCTTCCCTCTGAAAAGGTTTTGTCAACTTCTTTCATATAATGCAGACATCACTGAGAGTTTCACCAAAACATTTCTTTTCCACTTATAATTCTGAATTATGAAGTCTGAAATTAGAGCAGTGATCTACGACAATCAGGACAGACACATCATATAATGTTAATTCTGTGACTGTTTAGCACTAAATCTTAGAAAAAAGAAGACAAATAAATGAAAACATACTCAATTATTTGAGCTTTGTTTTCTAATTTAAGATAATTTTCTCCCAATGGTTTTTTTTATTGAACAAATATCAGTGACACTATCCTGCAACAAGTTCATTAAAATGGCAATTATGTTGTCTGGCGTCATGGCACACGCCTGTGATTCCAGCACACAGGAGACAGAGGCAGGCAGATCTCTGTGAGTTCAAAGCCAGCCTGTTCTACATAGCAAGCTTCAGGTCAGCTTAGACTAAAGGGAGTCCCTGTCTCAAAAACATGGCAATTATGTTGAGCATACCTTATCCAAAATGATTAGAATCAGGGGCTGGAGAGATGGCTCGGTGGTTAAGAGCACTGGCTGTTCTTGCAGAAGACCCAGGCTTGATTCCCAGCACCTACATGCTGGCTAACAACCGTCCACAATGTCAGTTCCAGGGGACCCGAAGCCTTCTTCTGACCTCTTTGTGCATTGTGTAACATGGGTGCATTTACAGACATTCAGGCAATATAATCATGCACATGAAATTTAAAAATAACAAATAAAATATACAAAGTCAAAATGAATGGGATCAAAAGGCATGGATTTTAAATTTAATATTTTAGAATACTTGCATGTAAGTATTAAGATATCTTTGGGTCAGGACCTAAATCAAAACATGAAATTCACTTTTCATGTACATCTTATATGCACGAACTGAAGGTAATGTTCTGGCTTTTTCTGTGCCAGGAGTTGGGTTACAACCTATGACATGAGTTCAGATATGGCATTTTCAGGGGGACCATATTGGTACTAAGTTTTGGATTTTTAAATACTTTTGTATTTCAGATTTTGAGATTAGACATAATCAGCCTCTAATACACCACAGAGACATGCAAGAACAGGTGGTAATTTATAGAGCATTTATAGAGCAATTATTATGAGTTAAGCATGGAATTAAGCATTTCATAAGGATTACTTCTTGTGATGCTTATAAAGTCAATAAAGTAAATATTATCTGCATTTTAGGAAAGAGGAAAACTGACTCAGAAATTCTAACTAATTATCCAAGATTATAAAGATGAAAGTCAGGGCACAAAGAAGACTCACGCTTATGCAATACTTTAAAGTCAAAGTTAAATACCTTGAATTCCTGTCCTCTCTCCCAAAGCTCTACTGAACCCTGATTTTCCTGAGGAATGAATTTACTCCTCTCCATTTATGAGTTCACAATCTGATGGATTAAAATTAACATATGAGGGGCTGGAGAGATGGCTCAGTGGTTAAGGGTGCTGGCTGCTCCTGCAGCCAGTTTCAGTTTCCAGCTGAGTATCTATCCACCATAATTCCAGTTTGAAGAGGTCTAATATCCTCTTCTGACCTCCCTGGGCACTGCATGACATGGGTTCACTTACATATGCAAGCAACATACTCATAAGCACAAAATAAAAATAAAATACAGAAAGGAGGATGAGTATAAAAATATAGAAATAAATAAAAATAGCATACAAAGAAATACTCCATCAACTAGTTCAGTCCATTTAATTTTTTTTTTTTTTTTTTTTTTTGGTCTTTTTGAGACAGGGTCTCCCTGTAGACCCAGCTGTCCTGGAACTCTGTAGACCAGGCTGGCCTTGAACTCACAAAGATCCGCCTGCCTCTGCCTCCCAAGTGCTAGGATTAAAGGCGTGTGCCACCACGCCCAGCTTTTTTTTTTTATTTTTTTTTATTTTGAGTACATTTAATTTTTAAAATGTGCCCTAGACTCATACTAAGACTAATGCTCTAGTTTTCAGAAAAGAAAACATTATTTTTATTAAAGAGCCAAGCAGTTATAGAAAATGAGAAGAAGCTCAAAATTCTCATTGCTTTTACTTAGCAAGTTGGTGATGCTGGTAATACCATGACATTTTATACTTCATGATCTAGTTCCTGCCTCCATACACCAGAATAAATGAAAATTCTGTGACAGGTTCAGTATTTGATTATTTAATTTTTTTTGTGCATGCATATATATAAACACATACATCTTCTATGTACAGTACACAGTATCTTTCATTAACATCATAAAATCATGGATCTTAATGAATAAATTACAATCTTGAACAAACTGTGATGAAAATTTCCTACTTTCCATTCAAATAATCCTTCCCTCAGAGTCTACTGTCCAGACTCCCTGAAAGTTTTCCAGCCTCTATGCTCAGCTTTTGAACAAATTACTTTAAAAACCAGGTATAATCTATACTATACCCTTCTATAATCCATGGCATTTTGTTGCTTGCTTTATTTCATAATATTTTAAAATATTTTATTAATTCTTTGAGAATTTCATACAATGTATTTTGTTCACATTTACCTCTCCTTCAAAAAAATCCTCTCAGAACCTCCCCCTCCTCCCTCTCTGCACAATTTCCCTTTTTACAATAATCCATCAAGTCCAGTTGCTGCTGCTCATATACTCCTGGGTGTGGGCCCATCCAGTGGAGTGTGGTTGACCTTCCAGGGCCATAGCCTTAAAGAAAACTGACTATCTCCCAGCAGCAATTGATTGCCAGTAGCTCTTTAGCTAGGGCAAGAATTCATGATTATCTCCACCTCCCATGCTGGGATTGTCTGCTTGACCTTGTGCAGTCTTGTGCATGTGTAGGCCCCCATATTAGTCAAGATCTATGACACAAAAGAAACTTCTCTGATGGGGCCATAGCTTCTTTTTCATGTTTCATACCTTTATAAAACTCAACAAAACGTATTTAAAGATATTAAATAAATGAGTACCATTTAAAGGAATGAGCAGAGTATCTTAGATCAGAAGAAAGGACTCCCCAGTCTACAGAGACAAGCTCCACTGAAGCGATGGCCCCTATGCTCGGCTCTCATGAGACAAGAGCTGAACTGCAACAGACCAGAGGAACAGTCAAACAAATAGGAATGTGCTTGCAAATCTGAAGTACACTAAGCAGCAAGAAACCCAAAATGAGTGGAGGGGAAAGTAGAGTAAATTTATGGGTCCACGCTTTCTTTTTTTTTTTTAATTTTTTATTTATTCATTCCTGCATTGCATAAATACACCGTCTGCATGCAGGTCTGCACATCCATGCCCTGCAATGCTGCAGAGGCCAGAAGAGGGTGTAGGAAACCCCCCCCCCCGGAACTGGAGCCAAAGATGGCCCTCAGCCGCCATGTGGGTGCCGGGGACCTAACCCGGATCTTCTGCAAGAGCAGTAGGCGCTCTCAACCGCCAGGCCATCTCCCAGCCCCCGGGTCCACACTTTCAAGCTAAGGTTTCAGTACTCTAACTTTGTAAACCATGGTGAGTAACTGATGATTTTGAATGGTGAAGTTATAAAATCAGCAGTCAGTGAAGAATCTTACTGTGATAACAGGAAGTCAGAGGAGCCACTGAAGTTTATCACAAAGCTGGAGCTGAAAAGCAGGTCACCAATACTTTATGTTGAGGAGCTATGTAATGCTGAAGCAGAGGACTCTGGGAATGATGGTAGGTGATAGGAGAAAAAGACAGTTGTGAGCAGGGTACTGGCAACCAGGGGAACAAACAGTAGCTATAAAGTGTTCAGAGCATGCTAACAAAATATGCAGCAGCAGCTGTCATAAGTAGACAGTCACAACTACAACTGCAGAGGCTCTGCATCACTAGAGTCTGGACCCAGACCTTGGAAGCAAAGTTTCCCTCATTTCTGCTTATTCAGTAGAGGCCACAAGAAAAGCAGTCTCTGCTGAAGAGGGTTCTGAGATGAACAGTCTCATCAGAATATCCAACTTTCACATAAGGGGAGCAGCTGGGAATCCTGAAGACCCTATGGGGTTAGCAACAGAACATACTTGGACAGGGGTCAACAAAAAGGCCAATACATGAGAAGGATAGAGCTAATGAGCATGATGTGAAGGATAGAGCTAGCTAATGAACATGAGGAAGCTAGATTAGTGCACTGAAAGGAAGTTACAAGATGAGAGGAGGGGCCGTGTAGTTCCACAAAACAACCAGAGCCATGGTGAAAAATAATGTAACTGGGTTTATAAGAGAAAGGGAGATAACAGGAGGCATGTATTATCAAGGGGAAAATGGAGGTACATTAACTGGGGAAGAAGGAAGGAGGTCAGTCAGGGAGAGAGAGAAGAGAGATAAATAAACCTTAGGGCATGTGAAAAGCCAGAGGGAAACGTATTAATTCAAAAAACCCTGAAAAAAAAAAGATATCTGAACATAAGTATGTATATGCACACACACAGTGCCTGACAGGAGAAAGGAGAAACCTCCTTCTGAGTTGTTTGACAGGGTAATCCAAGAGACTCCCAAAATAACAGGCTATTGTCACACAGCCCTTGATTATCTCTCAAGACATGAAGGTAAAACCCTCTTGCTCAAGACAGGACTTACTGCAGGAACAGGACTTAGAGCAATGGTGCTTGAACTGACCTGGAAGCCGCCTCCCTGAAAACTAGCTCTAATCATTCAGGAGGACACTATGCAAGGTGCTAAAGGAGAAAATCAATCAACTGTCCAACCCAGCTGTAAAGCCTAATAACCACAAAGACTGGCACAGAAAACTATCTCTATTGGTGCAGTAGTGGCATTTTTATATAGGGGGTAATCAACAGCTATCTAATTGGACTAATGCCCTCTCAACAGGAGGGAACTCATGGGTTATACTATAAATATACCCCAATGCACATGGCTAGAGAGGCCCTACATCCCAGAGAAAACCCTGGAATCTCTATCACATTTTTTTTGCAACAGATGGAGGCTACTGCTGAGTTCCACAACTGATCACACACAGAGAATATATGACTGAGAGATGCCCAGCCCCAAGTGACACATCTCCAGTGGAACCTCTACACATAAGGCTCATGGAACCAAAACCGGGTAGAGAGAAAACTGCTACATCCCTCAACTCTCACCAGAGAAGCTTCCACATACAGCAGAGGGCAATGCATACAGAAGCCACAACTGGCCACGTTTTAGATAATAGGACCCTTATATTAAACCTCACCCACCCATGGATCAGAGACTATTTTGGAAGAGGGAGCAAAAAAATTGTAAGAGCCAGGGTTAGTGCATGAACATAAGGAAACAGACACATTCAAGCCTCTGGGAACTTGCTCATATGAACCTGCAACAATAGTTCACAGCATGCACAAGACCCATGCTAACTCAGATAATGGGACTAGACTCTAGTGGATGACCTTTCCCCAAGGTACTTCTGGGTACAAATCCTCGACCACACAGGACTTACCATATAAGACAGAATGCATGAAATTCAGTGAGGATGATGATATTGGGGACATGGATTAGGGAGGGAAGGGTCTAAATTTTATTAAGATCCATTACGTGAAATGCATAAAAACTCAATAAAAATAACAATGATAATAACAATAATCATAAATAACTGTTGAACTTTCATTTCTGTGTGGATCAGAAGGGGTTACTGAGGACTTAGCATAGGGGTTGGCACATACTAGGCAAGTGCTCTACAACTGAGCTTCATCCCAGCCCTCCTTTTATTTTGTAAATTTTGAGACAGAGTTTTGATAAATCACCTGTGTTAGCCCTGAATATTCTGTATCCCAGACAGGCTTTATATTTGCAATCCTCCTGCCTCAGCATCCTGAACAGCTGACATTCCTGGCCTCCCCCATAGTCCCAGAGAACCATGTAATTTCTATCATCTATTTTCTAATAAATATTAGCCATTATTACTGAAGATGTTTATTTAGTTTCCTTATGCATATACAGATAACATTAAATATTGAACAGTAAATGCAGACAACTAATCAAATTAATTTATATAAACCCTTGAATACAAACCTACTTTCAAGAAGGACTAAATTACAATGAAATACAGTAGAACAGATTTAATTTTTTTTAATTTTTTTAATTTTTTTATTTCTGTATGTGTATGAATGTACTGTCTACATGCAGGTTTGTGCACCAGTGTCGTGCAATGTCACGGAGGTCAGAAGAGGGTGTCGGATTCCCCTGGAACTGGAGTTCTTCTGGAATTGGAGTTTCAGACGGTTCTCGGCCGCCATGTGGGTGCTGGGGATCGAACCCAGGTCCTCTGTAAGAGCGGTCAGCGTTCTTAACCCTAGGCCATCTCTCCAGCCCTGAATAGATTTAATTTTAATGGGCATTTTATAGCTTTGTCAGGCATAAATAAATTCAGTAGAGACTACATTTTATGACTAAAGCCTATATAAATAAGATCAAATGTAAAGCACTATCATTAACTACAGTAATAAACATAGTAATGATATTTCATAAAAATAATCCTAAGTAAACAACTGATCCTAAATCAATAAGATTCATTGTTTTTCTAATCCTGATTATTATGACATACAAATGTAGTACTGCACACCCATATTTTAGGAAACTTTGGCTGAATTGTAGCCAAAAATAAATAAATATTTTCGGTACCCTTTCTTTACACCAACAACAAGCAACTGAGGAAGGAATACAAGGAGACCTTCTCAATCACAATAGCCTCAAAAACAATAAAATACCTAGGAATAAACCTAACCAAAGACAACAAAGATCTCTACAACAAAAATTATAAACTCCTGAAGAAGGAGATTGAGGAAGACATCAGAAGATGGAAAGATCTCCCAGGCTCATGGATTGGAAAAATTAATATATAAAAATGTCCATTCTACCCAAATTAATATACCGATTCAATGCAATCCCAATTAAAATCCCCAGGACATTCTTCACAGGCTTGGAAAAAATTCTTAAATTCATATGGGACAACAAAAGACCCTGAATAGCCAAAGCAACCCTGAGTGAAAACAGCAATACAGGGGGGATTTCTATACCAGTATATCAGACATCAAACTATACTACAGGGCTATAGTCATAAGAACAGTCTGGTACTGGCACAAAAACAGACCCATAGACCAATAGAACAAAACTGAAGATCCAAACTTGAGCACATACAATTTCAGCCACTTCATATTTGACAAGGGGTCCAAAAAGACTCAGTGGGGGAAAGACAGCATCTTCAGCAAGTGGTGTTGGCAAAACTGGATCACCACTTGTAAAAGAATAAAATTAAACCCCTACCTCTCACCCTGTACAAAAATCAACTCCAAATGGATCAAAGACCTCAATTTGAAACCCAAAACTCTGAAGGCGATAGAAGAAAAAGTTGGCAGCAACTTACAAGACATAGGCGTAGGAAAAGACTTTCTAAATCAGACAGCAGCTGCACAGGAAATAAGGTTGACAATTGGCAAGCGGGACCTTATTAAACTCAAAAGTGTCTGTACAGCAAAAGAAACAATCAGGGAAGTGAAGAGAAAACCCACAGAGTTGGAGGAAACCTTCACTACTGATACATCTGATAGAGTATTAACTTCCAGAATATATAAACTACACAAAAAACAAAGAAGAAAACAAATGACTCACTCAAAAGATGGAGTAAAAAGCTGAACAGAGACTTCACAAGTGAGGAACTAGAGATGGCTGAGAAACATCTTAAAAAGTGTTCAACATCACTAATAATTAAGGAAATGCAAATTAAAACCACTTTAAAATATCATCTCACCCCAATAAGGCTGGCTAGGATCAAGAAAACAAATGATAACAAATGCTAGAGATGGTATGGGGAAAAGGGAACACTCATCCACTGCTGGTAGGAATGCAAACTTGTACAACCACTATGGAAAGCAGTATGGAGAACCCTTAAAAGACTCAAAATGAGCCTACCACCTGACCCAGCCATACCACTTCTGGGTATATATCCATCAGACTCTTCCTACAGCAGAGATACATGTACATCCATGTTTATTGCAGCTCTCTTCACAATAGTGAAGAGCTGGAACCAACCCAAGTGCCCCTCAATGGACAAGTGAATAGAGAAAATGTGGCACATCTGCACAATGGAGTACTATGCAGTGGTAAAGAAAGATGGCCCATGAAATTTGCAGGTAAATGGATAGAACTAGAAGATTTTATGCTAAGTGAAGTAACACAGTCCCAGAAAAACAAAAGATGAATGGTATCCCTCATCTGTGGATGCTAGTACCAAGTACCTAGTTGTAAAATAAAATGAGCAACGTTAATGTTATATTCCTCATGATCTAAAGACAACTGTGCTCTTGTATTGTGAATCCCTAAACAGGTTCTAGAGCTGACCTAACACTTATTTTAAAAGCTTGGAATTTTAGTATATGATGGAGGGTATGTGTGCATCTTTTATAGTAATATGGGATTAAAATGGAAAGATGCAAATCAAGAAACATGCCATGGAAATAATATACAGTTTGTTTCCAAAGGATATAATGTTAATATAGGTGCAATGTAACAGGCTGATGCAACTTAGCCTTTCTGGGTGCTTAATGACCATACTTTATGTCCATACCAATTTGGCCAAGGGACCTAAGGGATAACTTTATTCCTTGCCTTCAGAGGTCAACCAAGTCTTAGGGGATTATGCATGGGGGCATCTCTTGAAATGTCCTGCAGAGATGAGTCACCAGTCTTCCTGTTCAGGAAGGTCTTGGAGAGCCACTAATGGGACTTTAGCCAGTGTCCAGTCTATAAGGAGGAAAGTCTGCTCATGCTTCAGAAAAGGAAGCCTGGTCTAGCAAGACCTGATTTTGTCCTCAAGTGGATGGAACTGGTAGATAAGAAACTGAAAGGAGCAAGGGGCCCCCACCCTCATCCCCCCCCCAAAAAAAACCTAGGAGAGACCTCTGAGGACCTGATCCTCAGCCAACCTGAAGAAAACAAAAACCTTGGTTAATCTGGGCTAACTGTGTTGCCTTAAGCATCGAAAAGGAAAGTACAACCAGAAATAATCAGTAAGACCAGAGAAACTGTACTACAGACATGAAACTTGATATCTTAGTAAAAAGACAAAAAGAGAAAAAGAGAGAACACTGTTGTTTGGCCTGTCTTCAATTCTTAATTTTTTTTTTTTATTTCTGTATGTGTATGAGTGTACTGTCTGCATGTAGGTCTGTGCACCCGTGTTGTGCAATGCCGCGGAGGTCAGAAGAGGGTGTCAGATTCCCCTGGAACTGGAGTTCTCCTGGAATTGGAGTTTCAGACGGTTCTCAGCCGCCATGTGGGTGCTGGAGATCGAACCCGGGTCCTCTGTAAGAGAGGTCGTGCATCTGCTCTGTTAGGATATCTCTCCAGCCCCTAATGCTTGCAATTTTTTAATTTTTTTATTATTATTAATTTTATTTATTTCTGTATGTGTATGAGTGTACTGTCTGCATGTAGGTCTGTGCACCCGTGTTGTGCAATGCCGCGGAGGTCAGAAGAGGGTGTCAGATTCCCCTGGAACTGGAGTTCTCCTGGAATTGGAGTTTCAGACGGTTCTCAGCCGCCATGTGGGTGCTGGAGATCGAACCCGGGTCCTCTGTAAGAGAGGTCGTGCATCTGCTCTGTGGCTGCCACTGCTTTTGGCACTCCTCAAGGACATGAGATACATCTTTTTAACCTTCCAATGTGGACTGAGGACTGCTGAGATACCCAGCTTGTGAACTAAGCAGCTAATGGGAATTCAGCCTCGTCAGAATATGGACTGTCATTGTTGTACTACCTGGGATGTGTCATGGAGGCCAGTACAGGGGGATCAAGATAGGACACATGTTTATTGGACTTTATTCGGGGGATTAAGGGAGGGAAAGACCCCAATGTGGAGCACAAGTGCAGGATTGATGGCTGTTTGGGCTTGCCAAGGAGGAGCCTTGGAGCACTTCCTTAAGGAAAACATGACATCTTTTAGGGAAAAAAAGTCCTCCGATTCAAGTGATATGTGTATGTATGTATGTATTTATGTATATATAATTATGTATATATATGTAGATATACTGAAGCAATATATGTTGGACAGAACAATAACAACAAAAGAACTGGAAAAAAACTCTAGAAAGACTCAGAAAAAGGTGCAGGATATGTATGGCAGAGTGCAGGGACTCAGTGGGGGTGGGGGGCATGGAAAGGGAAGTGGCTTTAGATTCAATTGAGAAATGATGTAAGACTTATGGAAAAAGTTTAATAACAATAAAAAAATACTAAAAAATACAAAGAAAAAGATTTTCTGATTAACTTTGAGTATTCCAGATTAATCTCATCCCTCATCGGTAAGGCAATCTTTAGAAAGCACTGCCTGTTCCCTCGGTGCTGTGGCTGTTGGAGGCTCTATTGATTCCACAGCAGAGTAGAAAACTGCAAAGCACAAATTCGATTTGCATTCACAGTCCAGATTTTAGAAGGGGAAACCGGAGGGGCTTCCTGACACCACGGGGGTCTAAGTTTGTTCCAGTAGTGCAGGTCTTTCAGATTGTTCTGTGGGTGGCAAATTTTCAAGGGTCTCTGTTTTGCCCTTCCACATAAAGTTTGCATACACAGATACATATTTCTAAATGATATATTTTCTTTAAATAAAAATAATTAAAATAGAAAGTTGCAGAGTCAAGTAAAGCAAATATCCCATTTTAAACATTTTGCCCTGTAGGTTTCAGATCCTTGTTGGTTAAGGAATTGATAATAATGATGGGTAGGTAGAGGGCTGGGTACTTGCCAAGCAAATGCATGGCTGTGTGCTCAATCACCTGCAATAAACACAAGTACACCAGAAATGCAGTTATAATTGAGGACTCACATAAACCTACCACGGAATTACTTAGCAATCATGGTTTTTGTTAAAATAATCTCTAGACATAGAGGGGGATTTTTGGCTTTTTCCTTTGTTTGTTTTTAATTCAATTGAAAAATGATCATAAATGTTGTCTTACAATATCAACAGTTGGTGCTTTCTGAGTTGGCTTTATGCCACAGCACTTGGTCCACTTGATAAATACCTCCTAATTATACATATATGTGGTTTATTATCTAATTATTCAGTGCCAGGATCTACATATGCCTACTTGATTCGGTTTGCTAAGTGTTCTTGAGATCATCTATTTCTGATTTTTAGTTGTTTGGATAAGTTTGATATCTAAAACAGTGATAACAGAACTCCTTGGGAATTAGTTGGAAATGGAAATACTCAAACTCCAGTCCAGACCAGCACAGTCAGAACTCCTAGAGTGGGGAGTGGGCTCGGCAACTTGTTTCAGCAAATCCTCCAAGCAACAATGATGTTCATTAATACATGAAAAACACCAATTATGAGCAAAGTGTGCTAAAAAATCATTTATCCCACTGTGGATTTATCAGTTTCTCCTGTAATTCTGTTTGTTTCGTTTAGCTATTTAAAACTTATGTGTGGGGCTGGAGAGATGGCCTAGTGGTTAAGAGTGCCGACTGCTCTTGCAGAGGACCCGGGTTCGATCCCCAGTACCCACATGGCGGCTGAGAACCGTCTTTAACTCCAGTTCCAGGGGAATCCGACACCCTCTTCTGACCTCCGTGGCATTGCATGACACGGGTGCACTGACCTACCTACAGAGAGTACATTCATACACATAAAAAATAAAAATTAAAATAAAAAAGTATTTGATAAAAAAATAAAAATTAAAAAATTAAAAAAATAAAACTTATCTGACTTGGGATTATGCAACATTCAAATCTTTATATTACCCTTGCAAACTACTGCTCCTTTAAAATCTACTAAGGGTCCTCTTCTCTATACTAACTGCTCATCTCAGACCTGTGTTACCTTCCAGATAAACCAAATTGACATACACATAGGATTATTAGCTACCACATATGTGCAATATTCCCTTTGAACATATTTTTCTGAAAGACGCTTGGGAATACAGATGAGGCAGATGGTGAGATATTAAGAGGAAGGCAGCACAGAGGAAAAGATTCCTGGCCACAACAAAGCTTGGAGTAAAAAGATGAAATATACAATCCAACTATTCGGCTCTTGGGCATATACCCAGAGAACCTCATATATACCGCAGAGATATTGGCACGCCCATGTCTATTGTTGTTCTAGTTAATATAGCAAGGAGATGGAACCAACCTAGATGTCCATCAACAGATAAATGAATAGTGAAATTCTGATGCATGTATAAAATGGAGTATTCCATAACTCTAAGAAAAATGAAATCATGTTGGGTAAGGAAAAAAACTGGCCTGCTTAAAGCAAAGGACTCTGGGATAGGCTGACTAGAGCTCAGTGGATGAACCTGAACTGAGGAATGGTCAGGGAGATTAATTTGGCACAATAGGCCTTGACAGGGCCTATGTGATAAAATGTATGAATTCCAGTGAGGGGGAAGCCTGTGGGAGGGTGCCGATGGAAGAAAGCGGAATAAAGGTGATTAAAAATGCACAAAATTCAATTAAAATTATGCAAAAAAGAAAAATGAAATCACAAAATCTGAAGGAAATGGATGGACTTTGAATGAATAAGATCACCCAGTACCAGAAAGAAAAAAATACACATTATTCCCAGATATGCAGATCCTAACCTATAATGTACACATGTATCTATATATAACAGATAGTAAGTATGGGTATTACTACAACATTTAGAGGAGACTAAGAGAGGGTAATATTAGGTGATGAGGAAAAACTGAATGCAGGCAAAAGGGCACATGAGTAGAGAAAGGAGATAAAATTACTTGGTTTTGTAGTTTCAACTCTTGGCATGGCTTTTTCCCATTGTTGTGTATGTGGTATATGCCAAGAAAAAAGAAAAAAGAAAAAAAAAGTGAAAGTGTAAAACCGTAAACCAAGTTTCACAGTTTTAGAATGTTGATCCTAACTGTAGAGAAGCTCACTGAGTTGCAGTTTGAGATTTGACAAGTGCGTATTGAATGTCTATCTTGTTCTGTGTGATGTTTTTATTTGTGAGTTCATCATAGTAAAGTGATTAAAAGAATAAATAAAAATCAAATAGTCCAATTAAAAAAATTTATTTTATGTGTATGAGTGTTTTTGCTTGTGTGTATGTAAGTAAACCCGTGTCATACAATGCCTGAAGAAGACAGATGGGGGTGTCAGATGCCCTGGAACTGGAGTTACAGACAGTCGTTAGCTGCCAGGTGGGTGCTAGGCACTGAACCCAAGTTCTCTGCAAGAGCAGACAGTGCTCTTGATCACTTAGCCATTTCTTCAGCCCCATATTTGATTAAACAAAATGAAACAAGAAAATTCAGACAGCTTGTGGTGGTTTGAATAAAAAATGCTCTGCATAGGTTCAAGTATCTGAATACTTGGTCCACAGTTGGTCCACAGTTGGTGGCACTGTTTGGGGCGGGGTTATAGAACTTTGTGGAGGTGTGGCTTTGCTAGAAGGAATATCACTGGAGGTGGGCTTTGAGAATTTACAGTCTCACCCAGCTTCCTGGCAGCTCTCTCTGTTTTGTGTTTGCCTTGAAAGATGTGATCTCTCAGCTTCCTCTTCCTGCTGCCATGCCTCCCCACCATGGTGAACTCTTGCCTCTGGAACTGGAACCAAAATCAAAGCTTCCCTCTATGAGTTGCTTTTGGTCATGGTATTTTATCACAGCAACAGAAAGGAAACTTTAATGCACTGTCCCACCAACTAGCCTGCAGAAAAGGTCCAAGTAGGTACAGTCAACTGAATTCTATTCCTCCCCTTTCCCCTGTCAGTTCATATGCTGGCATCTTAACCCCCATTACCTCAGAAACTATTGGGAAACAGGATATTTAAAGAACTAATTAAATAGAACAAAGTTTGCTGGATCTAATATCCTGAAAAGAGTTTATTACAGAAGCAAAAGGACAAGACATGTGAGGACTCAACGAGAAGATGGTCATATACCACCCAATGACATGTGAGAGAAAATATGGCCAAGCACCAGCCAATGACAAGTGGAGACACAGAAGATGGACAAGCACCAGCCAATGACATGTGGAGACAGAGAAGATGGACAAGCACCAGCCAATGACAAGTGGAGACAGAGAAGATGGCCAAGCACCAGCCAATGACATGTGGAGACACAGAAGATGGACAAGCACCAGCCAATGACATGTGGAGACACAGAAGATGGTCAAGCACCAGCCAAGGACATGTAGAGACAGAGAAGATGGACAAGCACCAGCCAAGGACATGTGGAGACACAGAAGATGGACAAGCACCAGCCAATGACAAGTGGAGGCAGATAAGATGGACAAGCACCAGCCAAGGACATGTGGAGACAGAGAAGACGGACAAGCACCAGCCAAGGACATGTGGAGACAGAGAAGATGGACAAGCACCAGCCAATGACATGTGGGAACAAAGATGGACAAGCACCAGCCAAGGACATGTGGAGACACAAAAGATGGACAAGCACCAGCCAATGACAAGTGGAGACAGAGAAGATGGACAAGAACCAGCCAAGGACATGTGGAAACAGAGAAGATGGACAAGCACCAGCCAAGGACATGTGGAGACAGAGAAGATGGACAAGCACCAGCCAATGACAAGTGGAGACAGATAAGATGGACAAGCACCAGCCAAGGACATGTGGAGACAAAGAAGATGGACAAGCACCAGCCAATGACAAGTGGGAACAGAGAAGATGGCCAATCATTAGCCAATGACAGAATTCCTTAAAAAAAACAACCCTACTGATACCCCAATTTTGGAATGACAACCTCCAAAATCATGAGGAAATAAACATTTTTTGCTTAAGCCAGCCTGTCTGTGGCCCTCAGTGATGGTTGCTCCAGAAAACTAATAAAGCAAGTTATACAGTTAGCAAGTATTACAATAATAATGCAATTAGTAGGAGTTTTACAGACAGTGTTTGTAGCAGACACTGACAGAAAGCAGACACAGAGCCTGAAAAAGTTCTCTGCAGCTGGAAAATGGTATAGATGCTTTTCATTGATGCTCTAAAAGCATACATAGTGAGAAAATTAATTTCTCCTCAAACATTTTCATTCATGTACATGTCTTTTCAACAAATATTTAAGCTCCTATTAATTGCATTATTATTGTAAGAACCTGGGATGCTTCACAGAGCAAAAATATTTCTGCCTTCAGTGTAAGTTTCCACTTGGTGTACAGTAAGGTACAATATATCTAATAAATAAATGAATCATGAAGTATGTTAGAAAGTGACAGATGTTGGAGCTGGAGAGATGGTCTAGCAGTTAAGAGCACCAACTGCTTTTGCAGAAGACTGGGGTTCAATCCCCAGCACCCACATGGCGGCTGAGAACCGTCTGTAACTCCTACTCCAGGAGAACTCCAGTTCCAGGGGAATCCGAGACCCTCTTCTGACCTCCGCAGCATTTCACGACACGGGCGCACAAACCTACATGCAGACAGTACATTCAAATAAATAAATAAATAAATAAATAAATAAATAAATAAATAAATAAATAAAATCTTTAAAAAAAAAAGAAAGTGACAGATGTTGTAAAAAAAACAAAACAAAACAAAACAAAAAAAAAACAGAATTTGGGCTGGAGAGATGGCCTAGCGGTTAAGAGGGCCGACTACTCTTGCAGAGGACCTGGGTTTGATCACCAGCACCCACATGGCGGCTGAGAACCATCTTTAACTCCAGTTCCAGAGGAATCTGACACCTTCTTCTGACCTAGGCATTGCACGACACAGGTGCACAAACCTACATGCAGACAGTACATTCATACATATAAAAAATAAATAAAAAATTTTAAAATGTTAAAAGAAAAGAAACAATTAAGAGTGTAGAGTGAGAACTGTTTGCAACTTAAATATTGCTTCATGACAAGCTTATTTAAATTTTAGTACTTGGAAGACTAAGAAAGAGGATCACCAAGAATCCATGGTTTATTTGGAGTGTACAGCAAGATTCTGTTCAGGGACCACTGGGGAAGAGGGGGCGGAAAGGTTGAAGAGTCAGGCTTAGTGCATGAACATAAGAAAATGAGAGTCTTCTAGGCCTTTGGGACCTTGCTCATATGAACCTACAGCAATGGTGTCAACATGCATAAGACCCATGCAAACTCAAGCAGACAAAAACCCAGCATAGAATGTGGACATCTGTATCAAGCCCCAATCTTAGCTAAAAATCTATTGGGAAACTGATTAGTGCTGGGTGAGGAACAGTTGATCTTCTTTAAGTGAGTAACCCTACATGGACCGACTAGACCCCAGTGGATAAACTTGCACTGAGGGACATCTGGAGACACTAACTTGAGTCAGTAGGCCTTAACACAAATGACAGATTGCATGAAACCCAGCCAGGGAATCTGTGGGAGAATGTTGATGGGTGTATTAGTCACTTTTCTGTTGCTGTGATAAAGCACCATGACCAAGGAACTTATAAAAGGAAGAGTTTATTTGAGCTTACGATTGGAGGTTCCAGGGAATTAGAGTCCATTGTGGTGGGAGGCGTGGTGGCTGGATCTGGAGCAGCAAACCGAGGGTCACATCTCACAAAGAGCACAGGAAACAGAGAGGGCAACTGTAGGCCACAGAGGCTTGTTAAAACTCATTAAGCCTGCCCCCAGTGACACACTTACCCCAGCACGGCCACACCTTCTAAGACCTCCAAAAACAGCGCCACCAACTGGAGACAAATGTCTGAATACTTACAGCCTATGGGGGACACTCATGCAAACCACCACATTGGGGAAGGAAGTATAAAGGTGATTAAGATGTTATATACGAAATATACAAAAATTCAATAAAAATATAAAATAAATAAAATTGGCCTTCAAAAGTAAAAGAGAAATTAAGACATTCCCAGATATTCAGTTGAATTATCTATTAATACAAGGTTAAGACAATAAGAGTGTTATGAAAAAAAGAGAAATTAAGACATTCCCAGATATTCAGTGGAATTATCTATGAATACAAGGTTAAGACAATAAGAGGACACAAACATCATGCTCCAATAATGGACTACTAAAATACATAAAACAAAAAATGAAAAAAAATTAAGGGTGAAACAGTCTTTTTTCTTTAGTCCTAAAATCAATGTCTCTGCATTTTAATTTTTAGACCACAGAATGAGACCCATTTTATAAATTAGAGCTCTAATTTATAAACATTAATAGAAAACTGAAGCCCACAAACTAAAGCAATATTTATAAAATTTACATTTCCAGACAGTGGTAAAGATAGACGCATGTCCAGACCTTCCAAATTCCTGCACTCACATGCATTCCCTTAGCCTTCCTGTTGAAAAGGCTTCTCTTACAAAAGAAAGTATACTTATGAAAAAAATAGTCTTTGGTCATACAGCACTTATAATAAGCTCTATGCAAATTCACCACTTTGGGATCCTTGTATTCCCTTAGCTTTGGGCTGCACCAAACCATACAGTTCCGGGGTCCCATCATCTCCTTCACACATGGTGGAAGGAGCACAGGAGACTGGAATGGAAAAACTGTAAAATACAGGCAAAGGAACATACAGCTGCCAGTCTATAATTCTAAAGTAATCCCAAATAAGTAGCATACAGTCAATGATAAACTGTTTGGGTAAATTTAATGAAAACTTACGCCTTGGTTCCTGTTTATGGGTATGTGTAATACAACTTAGGCATCTATAGGTCAAAACATAAAAATTTAAAAAAACAAAAAGAGGGAGGTGGGAGGTGGTGTAGTATCCCTTCTGGATACAAATGGAAAACTCTGTGTTCCAAACCTTTTGATAAATTTTCAATTTTGAGATCTTGAAACTAACAATGGGAGGAGATTTGTATGTTCCCACAGGTAAAAATCACCAATCTAAATGCCTGAAAATGTACAACTTTTGGCTGTGCAGGATGGACTGGGAAATGCCAGCAGAGAGGCTGACCCATCTGAACATTAAAGAAAGAGGAACCTCAGACTGCCTGAGTCACAGACACTGAGCATCTCTCTGAATTCTATTGGGGTTAACTGTTTATAATGGGCCCTAATGAAGTTTACCTTCCGGATGCTGAGAAACCTTCCTACCTCTCCCCTTTATAGGAAAAAGAAAAACATGATGGTACTNGAAAGGGAGGCCAGGAGCACTGAGGACTATAAACTGAGTTGGTTTTTTTTTTTTTTTTTTTTTTTTTTTAATTTATGTTTCATTTTTATTTAGTATTTTTATTTGTATAGTATATTGCCTGCATGTATGTAGACACCCATATCATGCAAGTGCCCTTGGGATGGTCAGAAGTGGGCATGGATTTCCCCTGGAACTGGAATTAAAAACAGTTATTAGCCACCATGTAGGTTCTGGGAATGAAACACAAGTCCTCTGTAAGCCATTAATATATATATATTATATATATATAATAAGTATATATATATATGTATATATGTATCTATATGTATAGTATATATACACACACATATATATATAGTAATACATACATATATAGCTTATGATTTGAGTTGAAAATCTCATGTTAGGCTGTAAGCTTAAATTATGATCTGTTATAATTCTCATGTTGGGATATATGTTATAACTCTTATGTCAGGATATAAGTAAGCTATAAATCTCATGTTAAGGTATTAGGGTATAACCATCATGAGAAGTGGCAGCTCAGAGCTCCTCCTCCCTTGCCTATCTCCCTCCTCCCTTGCCCATCTCCCTCCTCCCCCGCCCATTTCCCTAAGAGCTATCCTTCAATGAAAGTTATACTTCTTATGGGATATGCTAGTTGTCCATTGTAAATTTTGCCATTTGTTGTTTAATGATTTACTCTGCCTGAGCTGGATTTAATTTGACATATTCAGTGTATGTTTTTCAAAAATTTTTTAATAAGACATATTAAAAGTTAATACTGGAAGGAAGGGCTTGTTTCAAGGGTTAAAGTTTAGACTGGTATATTTTTTTAGCAAGTGTGGAATTGTTACCAACTTAATTAGAAATTTAACATGTAATTCAGTGAGACTTAGATTTGGAAGGTTGGTATAGTAGGTGCTTTATTGTTTGTAGAATCACTAACTTATTACCAAGCAAATTCAGCAATGTCTTTTAAAATTATTAAGCCTTCAGTTTTTCTTTTCTTTTTTTTTTTTCTTTTTGTTGGTTTACACTTTTTTGGTATTTTTAAGACAAGATCTTCCATAACCCAAGCCAACCTAGAACTCACTAAGTAAAACAAACTGGTCTCAGTCTCACAGAGATCCACCTATCTCTGCCTCCTGAGTGCTGGGATAAAGGCGTGATACCACCACGCCTGGCAAGCCTCAGTTTTCTTATCTATAAAAATAATTAAAGTACCCATTTCAAAATGAAGGATATAATAATTGTAAAACCACTCTATCACAAATATTTAAAGATGTAAGTACAATTAAAAAGACACTTTGAGCCAGGCGTGGTAGAGCACCCCTTTAATCCAATTTGGGAGGCAGAGGCTGGTGGATCTCTGTGGAGTTCAAGGCCAAGCCTGGTTTACAGGCCTAGTTTCCAGGCCACCTGGGACTTTATAGGGAGACCCTGTCTCAAAAAACAAACAAAAAAAGACTCTTTGATACTTGTAAGTCTGAGAATAGTATCCATAAATAAATCCAATTTCTAGAATTAAGTCTATAGAGGTATTTTTGTTTTAGCATTAGCTGAACTTCTTACATATTTGAACCAAATGAGCCTAAGTTTAAACTAATAGATACTTCCAGTGAACATTGCTTCCTGGACTAGTTGCAGCAAGTTTAATAGGAGCTAGATTATCTGTCTTGTAGTTTTTACTAGGAGGAGCTAGATTATCTGTCTTATAGTTTTTACTAGTAGGAGCTAGATTATCTGTCTTGCTTTATGTTAAAACCCTCCCTTTTCTAGCTCTTCCCGTTCCATTATTCTCCTTCCTCCTTCATTCCACCTGTGTTCGGTCCCATTTCCCTAACACTGAAGAACTTTGAAAATGCCATATAGATTTGGCGACACACCTTTAATCCCAGCCACTCGGAAGGGCAGAGGCATCTGGATCTTTGTGAGTTCAAGGCCAGCTTTGGTCTACAGGAGCGGAGTTCCCAGGACAGCTGGGCTATAGGGAGACCCTGTCTCAAAAAAAAAAGAAAAATTGCCATATAGAAGTCTATTACTGTAGAAGCTTCTTAAAAATATATACCTAATAAAAAAAGGGCTTTCAGTGGAGTTCCCTGTAACATGTGGGCAATGCCTCTCTCAGACACCATAAAAAGTCCATTAGCTGGTATGGGTTATCTCTTCTCAAATTATTGGTTAATGGGGTTCCATAGGGTCCCCCAAACATTAGAGCTATTACCATTGCTCTTTGTTAACCACTTCAGAACTTGATGGTAAGAGCATATTGCTGAGGATACTGCATACTCGTGTCATAGGATATGAAGAAATCAAGTTGGTACTGATCTTGAATTTTCATTTCTACTGGATAGCTTTCATAGTGCCAGAATTTTATTGCTAACCAGGGTAGAAAAGTATTCAGCAGTCCAACAATGATACCCAGGTATGAATCTTGTGAGCTGCAGTACCAACTGGACTGGCAAGGGATGCCTGCTGGCGAAATAGTGGCATGGGTGTTATGGGAGTAAACAGTAACTTCCTGGCAGAATTTAAACAAGATGGAATTCACATTTGGTCTTATTAACTGGGCCAAAATTTTGTGAATGGCTGTATCACAGGCCCTAGGGAAGAACCTAACACTATTATTTCTTGCTAAATGGACATAATATTAATCTTCCCCCCAAGTTCTTATTTTATGCCCATTGATTAGTACATCTCTCAACTCTCACCAGACAAGTTTCCTTAAGCAATGGATCTTAGAAATCAACAATTTGCCAATGTGCAGAGAATAAGAGACTGTGAGTTCTCAGTCTAGAACAGCCTTTCCCTAAGGATCAGGAAAGAAAGATGGAAAGAGCCAAAGGTAGTGAACTAGTGGACACTTGCAGAAAAACAGTATTTGCCGGACATGATGGCCATGAACTCATGGCAGCTGAGACTGTATGCACAGATTCAGAAGCCAAGATTCCCACATGGATGGGACAGGGACTCCACCCTATCTGAGGAGCTATTGGTAACTGATGGGTCTGGGGGTGGGAGATTGTCATGTTTTCTCGAGGTTTGATGGAGGGAAGCCTCTAGAAGAATAGGTCACACTCCTGCAAAACTGCGTATCAAGCCAGAGTCATAGATTATCCTGTTAAGACCGATAGCCCATACCTAGTCGTAGGCCAAGAGCAAACTAAGTGGATCTTGGTGGGGTACCATGCGTCACAGAGAGACACTGATGAATTTGGAGGGCCAGATGAAGGTAAGAGTTGGAGGAGATAGATGGAGAATGGAGAATGTGAATGTCGAGGGTGAATGAACTGAATGTAGCATGTGGTTCCTACTCCATGTTGAAATCAAAACACTTTTGTAGAACCTCGTTTGAGAAATTCTCAGAACAATACAACAAAAGCATTTAGAAAAAGGAAAAATTTCATCATGTTCCCCTTACTAGACCATTACACTGATTGAGTGGAGATCACTAACAAGAAAATTACCTAGTTGGTATCATATCAATTCTCTCCAAGGGAAGAGTGCTCGCTACGCTATCATCTGTAATAATATCAATGTCCTCTTTTTCCACAGACTCTTCCCAGAATTGCTGTCCATCCCCATGAGAGGATCTTTTAAGCAAGGCCAGAGTGTTCCAAATTGTTTCAGTAATTGTGGACTACGTTTTTGGTATTTTTTGAGACAGTATATGTCCTCCTCAACCCTACCCTACAAGCTGGCTCTGGAAGACTTACACTCCTCTGCTCTATGACCACTGTGGAGGATGGATAGGGCTTCTCGTGCAACAGCTCCAGATCAAGATTGAGGCACCCCTCGTACTAACCTGATGCCCTCCCAAGATGGTGCTGTGTGGATATGAAGGCGAATGTGCATAGACCACACATCGCAATAATTGCCTATGAAATAATCTGATTTTTAAAACCAAAAGATACATAGCTATCACAACAGTGAAGTGCATGATTCTGGTAATGAACTACATACACCAACTAGACTCATAGTTATTTCATGTGATTGTCTGCCTTATTCCGTGCCATCCTCTCTATATTCTCTCAAATATCAATCGGAGTTACATCGATTCATATTTACTAACTACAGACAAGTGCAGTGACTCATAAATAAAATATATATGTTAACATGACGCTCTCTCAAAAATTATTATTTTCCCTAGATAAAACATTTTTCTATTTCATTGCTTGTGCTGTGTTAGTGGATTAAAAAGTACCCTTTGATAAGCTGTCAACCCATTAAAGGAACAACCTGAACAGACTAGATTCCAAAATGACATCTCCAGAAAAAAATAGACTGTTTTGCTTCTCACCCAATTGTACCCCTTTCCCAAACCTAGGACACTATGCGGAAGAGGAGCATGGTGGAATGTAGGGCTGCAGAGAGATCGGTGAATCGTGAGCTAACAGGGAATATAGACTGGGACCTTATTTGATCAACACTGCTTGTGGCATACAAGTTCTCCAACTGGACTATGGAACCTTGTGGGGTTGTTCAAAATTGGACATAGATACTTGCTAATTGGTTTTACGTGAATGTTACGTACATTCATTGCTTATGCTTAATTAAAAAAAATCTAAAGTAAACTGTCTCCCAAGTCTGCAAGGAGTTTCTCCTTGAGACAAGCAGATTGTTTTACACTGCAATACAGCTACCAGGACATCATTTCCCATTCCTTAACTCCCTCAAAAAGAGGAAAAATCTGTTGCACACCATTGTTGAAATACCAGAATGACTGGTTATATAGCACAAGACTTAAACCACAGGCCTCCCATTAGGTATTATTTTACAATAGATAAAATAAACAATTGGTGATTATGTGGCCATGGAGAATGAAACACAAACAGCTGAAGCATAAATAATAGATAAAACTCTACCCCCCCCAAAACTGGGCCCCATTAATACTGATTATGACAAGAACCCACACAGTTTTCATCTCATAACAGCAACTCACTGCTCATGCTTCTACTTCAGAGGGATGGAGCACATTAATGTCCTTATCACTCTTACTGTCTTTATCTGTACATAGGACAAACTAAGCTCAGTAGTGTGGATTCTGTCCTCATTTCCCAACACAGAACTCATAAAAGACAGAAAGAAAAATACCTCCTGCTCCTCTCTCTCCTCTTATGGCCTGGGAGACATTGGAAAAGAAAATTACAGTTACTGTTTGGGTTTTTTTGTTGTTTCTGTTTGGTTTTTGCTTACATTTTATAAGAGCAGGAGAAAAATGCAGGTAGAGGCTGCACACCTCACCTGCACAGTGGACAGGCTGAAGGGCAGTGTCGGCCTCCCCAGCCTGCTGGCCTCTAGCCCAGAGCAGCTCCTCTCCACTGCACACCTCACCTGCACAATGGACAGGCTGAAGGGCAGTGTCGGCCTCCCCAGCCTAGCGGCCTCTAGCCCAGAGCAGCTCCTCTCCACTGCACACCTCACCTGCACAGTGGACAGGCTGAAGGGCAGTGTTGTCCTCCCCAGCCTGCTGGCCTCTAGCCCAGAGCAGCTCCTCTCCACTGCACGCCTCACCTGCACAGTGGACAGACTGAAGGGCAGTGTCGGCCTCCCCAGCCTGCTGGCCTCTAGCCCAGAGCAGCTCCTCTCCACTGCACACCTCACCTGCACAGTGGACAGGCTGAAGGGCAGTGTTGGCCTCCCCAGCCTAGCGGCCTCTAGCCTAGTGCAGCTCCTCTCCACTCTTTCAATACTTTTGCCAGATAGCAATTCCTGGCTTATCCCTGCTAGAACCAACTGTTCTCTTCACACTCCTGCATACATCATGCATTCATAAAAAGCAGCTCCATAAAAGGCTCCTCAGGCATGGTGTGGGCCTAAGAACAGAAAACATATATGAAGACAATGCTGGATGTCCCAGAGCACATTCTATGAGTAGAACAGGCTGGAGGTAGAAGGCATGGAAGGGCAGTATGGCACACTTCCCTCCAAGCCTGACTACTTGAGTTCTTCCTGGAACACACATAATGGAAGCAGACAGCAGACTCAATGCAAACTGGCCTCTGACCTCCACAGATGCACTATGCTGGCTGGCATACACACACACACACACACACACACACACACACACACACACACACACGCTCCAACAAATAAGTAAATGTACTGATAGAAGATGTGAATCTAAAGCAGCTGGAGAGATGGCCTAGCGGTTAAGAGCTCTGACTGCTCTTGCAGAGGACCTGGGTTCTATCCCCAGCACCCACATGGCAGCTGAGAACTGTCTTTAACTCCAGTTCCAGGGGAGTCCGACACCCTCTTCTGACCTCCGCGGCATTGCACGACACGGGTGCACAAACCTGCATGCAGACAGTACATTCATACACATATGAAAATAAATTTAAAAATTAAAAAAAAAGAAATCTGCCCCCAGGATGACTGCTAGATACCTGAGACTTTAACTCCTTCCTCCTAACCACTCATCCACTCCCAAGGAGAAAATGCCAGCTCAGCTCTCCTGTGTCAGAACATAGGTTGAAAAAATATATGAGCCAACGAGGAATCCTAATTTCATTTGCTTAACATTTGGATTTGGCTGGTCTAAGTGCTTTCTGTGAACATTTCCTTTTAATTGTATTTATTTATTTAGTATTTATTTATTTATTTATATATATGAATCTTTGCCTCTAGGTATGTAAGTACATCCCTGCATGCCAAAAGAGGGTGTTGGATCCCCTGGATCTGGAGTCCTGAAAGGTTGTTAAGCACTATGTGGGTGCTGGGAATGGTACCGGGTCTTCTGAAAGAGCAGCCAGTGCTCTTAACCTCTAAACCATCTCCCCAGCCTTGATCATTTCCTTTTAACATAATGCTCCACTAATCACTTTGAAAAACTATAGATTGCCTCTCATGGCATTGGTTATTGTCCTTAGTTCTATTTTTTTCATAAGATTTTTTTTTTTCTTAAGAACAGTGGCAAATTTCCTGGCCAGCACTGAGGAGGTGGAAGCAGGCAGATATCTGTGAGTTCAAGGCCATCCTGATCTACAAAGTGAGTTCCAGGCTAGCCAGAGCTACATAGTGAAACTCACAAATAAAATAAATAACCCCCTGAATTAAAAAAAATGAAAAATGTTTTGCTTTATATGAAGAAAAATTAGTTCAAATCACTAGCAAGATTCACTGAAACCTGAAATCATATTTGTCTTATTGTAGATGAGTAATTCTTTCTAAGAATAGGCCAAGATGAACATTTGAATGAATAAATGAAGGCAGGCTTTCCTGATTTCCCAGTATACAGCAATGTCTGATGAAGCCCTCTAGCCTTCTCCCTGATCTTAATTTGATTTTCTCCTAGCCTATATCACCATCATCTGTCTCCCCCCCCCTCCTAAAATATAAATGTGGCAAAGATGCAAACTGTAGTGCTCACTTATGTCTGGCAAATTGTAGCTGCTCAGTAAGCATTTCTTTTTAAATTTTATTTATTTTTGTATGTGTATGAATGTACTGTCTGCATGTAGGTTTGTGCACCCGTGTCGTGGAATGCCGCGGAGGTCAGAAGAGGGTCTCGGATTCCCCTGGAACTGGAGTTCTCCTGGAATTGGAGTTTCAGACAGTTCTTAGCCGCCATGTGGGTGCTGGGGATCCAACCTGGGTCCTCTGCAAGAGCAGTCAGTGCTCTTAACCGCTAGGCTATCTCTCCAGCCCCTCAGTAAGCATTTCTGAATAAGCAGATGACTCATCTGAATAGGAAATGCCCTCTTAGACCACTGAGGTTAAACACCAAACATTTCAGAGCAATCCTTTGGCTCCCATTCCCCTTCAGGTCTGCATTCTTTGCTTTATAGCTCAGGACCTGACTGCTTTCTGGACCTGTGATAGTTTCCTTCTAGGTACCTGGAATCACTCTGGAACACAAGAGATGACCTGCCATGACACTGACTATTGTTCTCGGTTCCACTTCTCTCCTGGGAATTTTCTTTTACTTAAAAAAAAAGAAGCCAAACCATCTATGTGCCACTTGAACCAAGAATACAAAACCCTACATATGTTATGGTTTTCCCTGTTTTGCTGTTTTGGTTCCCCAAGTACACTTGTTATCTTTTCCCTTTGAAAATACTGTTAAAGTCTAATCACACAGAATTCTAGTATCTATCTTTTTCCATAGAAAAATAAAATAAATTTTACAAAAATGGAGAAGGGGCAATATAACATATTCTACATTAAGAGCCTAGAAGTCACTTCCCTTAGAAGTCTCAGCTTTTTTTTTTTTTCTTGATCTTTTTGAGACAGGGTTTCCCTTTGGTCCCAGCTGGCCTGGAGCTCGCTATGTAGACCAGGCTGGCCTTGAACTCAGAGATCTGCCTGCCTCTGCCTCCTGAGTAAGTCTCTGCTCATAAGACAGCAGGCTCCTCTATTTGAATATTAATAGGATAGAATTTTATGTTAATTGGTTTAATGTTATCCTTATTCCAAAAAATGATGAAGACATTAAACAAATGACAAAAAGCAAGTCAAATTTATCTTCTCAGGTAAATGGAGTCATTGTTTATAATAACAGTTAAAAAACTAAAAAGTCATTCCCAAGCTTGAAGAGAATCAAGCTGAGTGTCCTGGCTCTTGCCTTAAGTCCCAGCACTTGGGAGACAAAGGCAGGAAGATCTCTGTGAGATCAAGGCCAGCCTGGTCTACATTACATGTTCCAGACAAGCTGGGGCTGCTACAGGGAGACCATGACGCAAAAAAAGAAAAAAAATAGTTTATTGTCAAAGCCCAGCTGCTTATAGATAACATCCTGTCTCCTTTTGTATTCACCCAGCAAGCTTCCTCACACAGAAAAATAAGTGCAACAGAATAAGTTTCATTTTATAATCCTGATTTCCTTAAAAATACAAAGATGGAAAGGAAATTTTGTAGCAACTTTCTAATAAACCTAAAGTAATATGAGTAAATAGTAAATATTCAAGGCACCTAGAGAGAGAGATGCAATTCTTCATTTGATGATCATGCATATAGTCAAAGATAACCTGCAGAGGAAGGCACAGTGTTTCTATATTTATTTAAATGAGAAAACTGATTTTTGGGGGGTCCTTTTGATACAGGGTCTCCATGTAGCCCCAGCTGGCCTGGAATTAGCTATGTAGACCAGGCTGGCCTTGAACTCACTGAGATCTGCCTCTGCTTCCAGAGTGCTGGGATTAAAGGCATGTGCCATAGCACCCAGCAAGAAAACTGATTCTTAATTGAATCAAATGTATTTAAAAATAATATTTACGGGGTTTTATTATATTTTCTTATATAATTCTGATTTAGTCAAATGAATCCTTCATTTATAGAAGACTAAGAGAAGAGCAGGACAAGGGCAGAAAATACATGACTAAATATATCATGGATGTAGTCTCCAGAACATGCCTTTCTGTTGTGATAGCTATTTCTTTTTTAAAAATCAAAATTATAGGCCAGGCATGGTGGTGCACGCCTTAAATCCCAGCACTTGGGAGGCAGAGGCAGGTGTATCTTTGTGAGTTCAAGCCACCCTGGTCTACAGAGTGAGTTCCAGGCCAGCTGGGAGGGAGACCCTGTCTCAAAAATACCAAAAAAACTAGTCACAATTATAAAACAAACACTCTGGTTCTAGACCTCACTCATGATGCAGCACTGGAGACTGTGGAAGAAGAGAATTTTAGCAGATGATAGCTGGCTTCACTTCCCTGGAAGAATGAAATCCAAACCAAATCTCACTAACAGTGTATAGCTAGAAGGGGACATGATGAAATTTTCCTTTTTCTAATGCTTTGTTTATTGTTTGAGAATTTCAAACATTTACATAGTGTTTTGATCAACTATAACCCCCATTCATTCCCCTCCAATTCTTCCCCTATCTCCTCCACCACTTCTCCCTCCAAATTCATGTGCTCTCTGTGCTGCTGGTAAACCCACTAAATCCACTTAGTGCCGCCTGTATATGCTTGGCTACAGGATCATTGACCTGGTTGATAGAGTTGGGGTGGACTTTCAGAGGTCCCATCCCTGAAGAAAACTGACTCTCCCCACCCCAGTACCCATCAGTTACCAATAGCTCCTCAGATAGGGTGGAGTCCCTGTCCCATCCATGTGGGAATCTTGGCTTCTGAATCTGTGCGTACAGTCTCAGCTGCCATGAGTTCATGGCCATCATGTCCAGCAAATACTGTTTTTCTGCAAGTGTCCACTAGTTCACTACCTTTGGCTCTTTCCATCTTTCTTTCCTGATCCTTAGGGAAAGGGTTGTTAGAACTGAGTACTCCACAGTCTCTTATTCTCTGCACATTGGCCAGTTCTGTATGTCTACATTAATTGCTATTACTTTGCAACAAAAATCCTCTCTCATGAGAGTTGAGAGATGTACTAATCAATGGGCATAAAATAAGAACTTGGGGGGAAGATTAATATTATGTCCATTTAGCAGAAAAATAGTAGTAGGTTCTTCCCTAGGGCCTGTGATACAGCCATTCACAAAATTTTGGCCCAGTTAATAAGACCAAATGTGAATTCCATCTTGTTTAAATTCTGCCAGGAAGTTACTGTTTACTCCCATAACACCCATGCCACTATTTCGCCAGCAGGCATCCCTTGCCAGTCCAGTTGGTACTGCAGCTCACAAGATTCATACCTGGGTATCATTGTTGGACTGCTGAATACTTTTCTACCCTGGTAGCATAAAATTTCTGGCACTATGAAAGCTATCCAGTAGAGATGAAACTTCCAGATCAGTACCAACTTGATTTCTTCATATCCTATGACACGAGTATGCAGTATCCTCAGCAATATGCTCTTACCATCAAGTTCTGAAGGGTAACCAAGAGCAATGGTAATAGCCTCTAATGTTTGGGGGACCCTATGGAACCCCATTAACCAATAATTTGAGAAGAGATAACCCATACCAGCTAATGGACTTTTTATGGTGTCTGAGAGAGGCATTGCCCACATGTTACAGGGAACTCCACTGAAAGCCCTTTTTATAGGTATATATTTTAAGAAGCTTCTACAGTAATAGACTTCTATATGGCATTTTCTTTTTTTTTTTGAGACAGGGTCTCCCTATAGCCCCAGCTGTCCTGGAACTCGCTCTGTAGACCAAGCTGGCCTTGAACTCGCAAAGATCCAGCTGCCTCTGCCTTCCGAGTGCTGGGATTAAAGGTGTGCGCCAATCTATATGGCATTTTCAAAGTTCTTCAGTGTTAGGGAAATGGGACCGAACACAGGTGGAATGAAGGAGGAAGGAGAATAATGGAACGGGAAGAGCTAGAAAAGGGAGGGTTTTAACATAAAGCAAGACAGATAATCTAGCTCCTACTAGTAAAAACTATAAGACAGATAATCTAGCTCCTCCTAGTAAAAACTACAATACAGATAATCTAGCTCCTATTAAACTTGCTGCAACTAGTCCAGGAAGCAATGTTCACTGGAAGTATCTATTAGTTTAAACTTAGGCTCATTTGGTTCAAATATGTAAGAAGTTCAGCTAATGCTAAAACAAAAATACCTCTATAGACTTAATTCTAGAAATTGGATTTATTTATGGATACTATTCTCAGACTTACAAGTATCAAAGAGTCTTTTTTTGTTTGTTTTTTGAGACAGGGTCTCCCTATAGTCCCAGGTGGCCTGGAACTAGGCCTGTAGACCAGGCTGGCCTTGAACTCACAGAGATCCACCAGCCTCTGCCTCCCAAATTGGATTAAAGGGGTGCTCTACCACGCCTGGCTCAAAGTGTCTTTTTAATTGTACTTACATCTTTAAATATTTGTGATAGAGTGGTTTTACAATTATTATATCCTTCATTTTGAAATGGGTACTTTAATTATTTTTATAGATAAGAAAACTGAGGCTTGCCAGGCGTGGTGGTACACGCCTTTAATCCCAGCACTCAGGAGGCAGAGATAGGTGGATCTCTGTAGGTTCAAGGCCAGCCTGGTCTACAGAGCAAGCTCCAGGACACCTGGTACTAAAAGGGAGACCCTGTCTCAAAAATACCAAAAAAGTGTAAAACCAAAAAGAAAAAAAAAAAAAGAAAGAAAACTGAGGCTTAAATAATTTAAAAGACATTGCTGAATTTGCTTGGTAATAAGTTAGTGATTCTACAAACAATAAAGCACCTACTATACCAACCTTCCAAATCTAAGTCTCACTGAATTACATGTTAAATTTCTAATTAAGTTGGTAACAATTCCACACTTGCTAAAAAAATATACCAGTCTAAACTTTAACCCTTGAAACAAGCCCTTCCTTCCAGTATTAACTTTTAAATATGTCTTATTAAAAATTATTTGAAAACATACACTGAATATGTCAAATTAAATCCAGCTCAGGCAGAGTAAATCATTAAACAACAAATGGCAAAATTTACAATGGACAACTAGCATATCCCATAAGAAGTATAACTTTCATTGAAGGATAGCTCTTAGGGAAATGGGCGGGGGAGGAGGGAGATGGGCAAGGGAGGAGGGAGATAGGCAAGGGAGGAGGAGCTCTGAGCTGCCACTTCTCATGATGGTTATACCCTAATACCTTAACATGAGATTTATAGCTTACTTATATACTGACATAAGAGTTATAACATATATCCCAACATGAGAATTATAACAGATCATAATTTAAACTTACATTTAAATCAACTATAATCATAAGTATTAGATGGTATATATATATATATATATATAGATGTGTGTGGGGATTTATACAAACATAACTATTACATCATAGATAATTGATAGATATATATATATATATATCTTACAGAGGACTTGTGTTTCATTCCCAGAACCTACATTGGAACTAACAACCACCAGTTCCAGGGGATCCAATGCCCTCTCTGACCTGACCTCCACAGGCACTGCATGATATGGGTGTACTTACATACATGCAGGCAATATACTCATACAATAAAAATACTAAATAAAATGAAACAAAATTAAAAAATAACTCCCCCTCACTAAAAAAAACCAACTCAGTTTATAGTCCTCACTGCTCCTGGCCTCCCTTTCAACCCTTACTTTAAGCTAATGGCATAATTTCCATTTTTCCTTTTTCACCAAAATCTCTCACTCCACAAAGACTTTCAACTTCAGGGTTCAATTTGTCCTTTATCATTAAATGTGGAAAGAACATTGTGCCTTGAGAGTTTTTCTATCTGCTCTGGTCACAAAGTGACTTATTATAACAGAAGAAACAAGAAGAAAAACAAATTAACAGATAAGAGAGAATCCAGGAAAACAGTCAGCAAAGAAAACATAACAATCTTCTCCTGCCCTTGATGTCAAACCTCTGAAAAACTGTACAACCCCACTGATTCTCATGGTTTCATAATTCCAATTATCTCTGGAAAAAAAATGTCCTGAAGTATTTTTATTACCCAACCAAAAGTAAAAAAAACAGCATGAAAGGCAAGAAGCCCCAGCCCTAACCAAGGAACTATTAGCAATTGACAGCCACTGGAGGAATGAGAACTAGTTTTTTTAAGGGTGTGTGACACTGGGTAGATTGCCCAGGCTCCAGTGGGTGGACCCACACCTAACAGCACTTGGGGAGCATACGTTAGACTCAAAAGGCCTTCAAAAATAGTAGTAGAGGGCATGAAATCAGAGGGTTAGCAAGGTGGACACAGAAACTGGGGAGGGTGTCCGAATATGATCAACAAATAAATAAAAATATTTTTCAAAATCAGTGAAATGTACTGAGATTTTCAGAAAATATGAAGTAGAATGAAAAGATCTCAAAAATCAGAAACGAACAAGAACAATTTGTGCTATTCCTAGGAATCACAGAGGTTGCGAAGAAGATCCAAAATGATTTCAAAGCATATCTAAAGTTAGGTAGAATGTGTATTAGTTATTTTTTTTTTTTTTTGTCTTTTTGAGACAGGGTCTCCCTGTAACCCCAGCTGTCCTGGAACTCGCTCTATAGACCAGGCTGGTCTTGAACTCACAAAGATCCGCCTGCTTCTGCCTCCCAAGTGCTAGGATTGTATTAGTTACTTTTCTGTTCCAGTAATAAATACCCTGAACAAGGGAACTTAAAAAAGGAAGAGTTTATCTGGGCTTACAACTGTGGAGGAATTAAGTCTATCACGGTAGTAAGGCATTGTGACTGAGGCAGTCAGAGCAGAAAGCTGAGCTCTAACATCTTCAACCACTCACAGGAAGCAGAGCAGGCAACTGGAAATGGGACAAGACTGAACTTTCAATGCCTGCCCGCAGTGATGTGCTTCCTCCAGCAAAGAACTCCTAAAGGTTCCATGGCCCTTCCAAGTAGAGCCACAAACTGGAGACCATTCAAGAAATGTCAAATGTCTACGGAGACCATTCTTCATTGATACTACCGCATTCCACTCCCAACCCCCATAGGCTCATGGCCACATCATACATAAATTGTATTTAGCCCAACTGTTAAAGAACCCATAGTCATTAACAGTCTCAACACTGTTCAGAAGCCCAAAGTTCATAGTCTCCTCTGAGACTCAAGGCAGTCTCTTATCTGTAAACCCCAGTAAAAGAAAGAGGCAAATTACATACTTCCAACATATAAGGTCACAGAATATACATTTTTCATTCCAAAAGGGAGGAACTGGAGTATAGTGAGAAATATTAGGCCTAAATAAGACTGGAAATAAAAAAGGCAAACACCAAATCCTATAGTTGAATGTCTGATGTCTTCCAAAGGGCTTAGAGGGCTTCCCAACCCCTTCCAGCTTTGCTGTCTGCAACAGTGTGGTTATATTTTTCAGTAAAAATGTTTCTTCTTAAGGCATGTCTGATACCAAGATACAAAAGAAAATATTGTTATGAATTAAACTACAGAACCAAAATGCTCATTGGGGTATTTTTATCACTATGTGTAATGCCTGACCATATGTAAACTTAACAGATATTCTGTCACTGTAATTTGATCAGAAAGTATCTTATCACCCTCCAGAAAGAATCAAGAAAATAATATAACTCTTAAATTTTATTTCAGGATCCAAACAATACATCCTCTACCCAAGTTTTGACTTTCCTACCAATGAATCCAATTCTCTCTTTAAAATGCATACTCTAGACTGTCAAGCAGCACACACTTCACTTGCCCTCTAGAATGTTCAAAGAATACCTCATGCAGCCCAGTGCCAGTGCCTGTAGGGTCTATGAACTGAAAACATAAAGAAAGGAAAAACAGAAGGCTGCAGTTTTCTCCTAAGAATGTCACACTTTAATCAGCAGTATGTGGTCACTGTGTTTCAAAGTTCTAAAATTGGTTTTCAGGGCTGGAGAGATGGCTCAGTATTCAAGGGCACTGACTTTTTCAAAAGGACTGCAGTTTGATTCCCAGCACCCACACGGTGGCTAACAACTACCCATGACTCCAGTTCCAGGGGATCAGTCACCCTCTTCCAAGCTCCTCGGGTGTTGCAGGACACAGGTGCAATACACTCATACACATAAATTTAAGAAATAAAAATATAAAAAAATACAAACTGATCTTCAAATTGTCCCCTATCACACCGAAAAGACAAGGAGAAAATGTGAGTGTGTGGGCAAGCTGATGGATACTTCAGAACCCAAAATGAATAATTTTGAAAATGATTTTTGAAAGGTGTAATCTAGCTATAAATTCCAATTTGGAATTTGTTTGGAATTGTGTAGAAAGGCAGGAAAGGAAGCAGAAGAAGGAGAGTTAACACAGCTCCACCTACCACACTGCTCTGGGTGAATTCTGAGTCGGGTAGAAACTGCTCTTGAATTGTTTCTAGGTTTCATTGAAACTATGTATTTCAATCATTGTACTAGGTTTTCCCTCAAACAGGGAAATGAACTAAGAAATTAAGGCAGGCTCTTCATATCTTTAACTGCTTTGTATTTTTCTGGGACCCAAATCATATGAAAAAATATCTAACTATAAAAATCCACACTGGTCAGTCAGGAAGGGCTTACAGGGCAATGACATTGATGTCCAAGATGCAAAGGACCTAAGATTGGCTTGCTAAGATGCAGCATGCAGATAACATAAGCAATACTGGGTGGATGACTGCATGCATTTCATCCCCTTTGTAATTATCTCTGGCCTCCAACACAACAGAATAGCACTGAATAAGTATCTGCAGAATGAGGAAGTCTAAAAAAATTCTGAAAATGAAAAAAATATAACTGGTTATGTTTGCTTCAGTGGTCTGTGTTCTGCCTTTTGCTATGTGTCCATGCTTCTTTCTGGCAAGAGCAGGACTTTCCAAATTCCACCTAGCTGGCTCCTCTCCAGGTTACTTATTCAGAGCATTGTCCACTACTCTTCTGTTTAGCTGAACAGAACTACTCATTAAGTATAACACAGCAGGGACACAATAATAATTGTTGGTAATTAAGGCTCATAAAACATCCATGTGTCTTTTAATCTATAAAAGTACCTTGTGTTCAGTACTTTTTGGATGCAAATTATTTTGTATTATCTGACAATTTAAATGACCAAAAGCATTGTTATTCAACCATGCTCAATAATGTATATGATACATTCATCATTCTGACAGTTTACATGTCAAGACAGGATGTAGAAACTGGGCCTAGAAATTACAAACCAAACAATGACAATAAACCAACCAACCCCTTGAATATATCAGTATGCCACTGACAAGTTAACTCATTCTTTTCCATGAGTATCTAATGAGAAAAGAATGGGTTAACTAAATCATTTTATACACAAAATAGGCAAGTGGTTAATTTCCTAATTAGTTATGTTAGCACCTTATAGCATTTCATACACACTGTGTGGTTTTTGTCAATTACACACAAAAAAACTGGCTTAATTCCATCATCAAAAGTTTTCCCATGTCTTCCCTGTCTAACATACATCATTGGACATGCTAATGCAGTGACACATGAGCATCTACTAAGCACCCTAGCTGCTCAGTGTTAAGAAATGAAACACAATGGGAGAAGAGACAAAAAGGGGCACGTGCAACCCAGCATGTATTCAGGGGAGATGAGCCTGGCCACTGGTGGATGAGAAAAGGAAGGAGTTGACTGGAAAGGACTCCCAGGAGCTGAGGCTTACAAGAGGAACATGATTTAGACAGGAAAAAAGGGAGACAGAGCAGGTCTCCACGGGAGCTAAGCAAAAGAAGGCAGAGTTAGTTTACTAAAAGCCATCATTATGGAATGAGGCTAGAAATAGTGAGCAAAACACTGAGGTGGGTTTAGTCATTGTTTTGTGCTTTTTTCTCATGGGAGAAGCTTCGATTTATGGACAAGAAAGGAATACTGAGGAGCATAAATTGAGGCTTGAGGGCCAAGTACCTAGTGAAGCCCAACAGAGACAATCAACCCTAGTGATCCCAACTTCACCTCTCCTTGACACAGGACCATGTGCTCACAGCCTTGCCCCCAAAGTCCTAAAAACTATTTCACACTTAAAATCTCCTAAACTAATCTAAAACAATCTTTTTGGCTCTTTAAAATCCTTGCTGCTACCCACTACATATGCTAAGACTGAAACTTTAATCTCAAGCTTTGGGTCCTACTAGATAAATATTATCCCTCTATTCATTCTCTAATACAGGAAACAAATGGAAACCAAATACCTACTGAGCCCTGAGTGTGCTTTAATGAAAACCCTGCCCCAAGAGTTGCAGGGAGGCCTGTTTACTTAGCATGGTTGGGAAAATCCTATCCATGGAGGGAGCGGCATTTAAAGTAAACACATGAAGGAGAAGAGGGTGCTGACTTTGGAAAAAATACAGGTGAGGTTGTTCCAGCCACAGGGCACAGCAAGGGCCCTCAATGCAAAGGTGGGGAAGAGGAAGATCTGGGCATCAACCACACATAGGAAGAGAGCCAGTGTGGATGGAATTTAGGGAAAGAGGGAAGGATGGGAGGAAATGAGAATTGAAGAGGGTGCTGGCAGAGGCAAAAAGACAGCTGTGAGCTATGACAAGAACATCAGAATTCACACAAAACTGCAGGTAGGAAACATGGCCCATTTTGTGCTACAAGACAACCATGGTAAGAAGTGATGTGGGAGGCAAATGTACATGGTGGAATCTGCAAGAAAGGAATGTGCACTGTGTTATCTGCAGAGAGGTCCCTACTCTATAGCACAAAGCCAGATACATGGTGAATATCCCAGAAGTCAATGGTGAAATCAATTCATAAATGATGTAAGGACCCTTGAACCTGGAAGTAACAGGCACGAGTTAGTTTTAGAATGATTAGGGTGGCAATTCAGAAGACACTGAAACTATAGATAGTGGAGAGAAGGAGGATGAGTGTCACAGACCTGGTATTGAGACACTAAAAATTATGTTTTTACACACTACACTGTATATCGCTTATTTTCTTTTCTTGCCTTTTTTTTTTTTGTTTTCTTTTTTCGTCTTTTTAAGACAGAGTCTCTGCCTGTAGGGCTCAAACTTGTACCTAAAACTCACTATGTGGACCACGCTGAGCTTGAACTCACAGAGATCCGCCTACCTCTGACTCCCAAGCATTGGGATTAAAGGAATGCCTTTAACTGTACTTTCTAGAAGTTAAAAGTCATGCTTAATGGGATTTACCTATTATAAAACATCAGAGTAGGGATCTTATTCATGCAAAAAGGATTTTAGCTCTATATAATCTGTTCCTTGAGTTCATTAAGTCTTTTGTTTGTTTAATCTTATGTCTGGCTGTGTGTCTGTATCTGTGTGTCTGTGTGTGTGTGTGTGTGTGTGTGTGTGTGTGTATGTGTGTGTGTTCAGAGATGCTGAAGACTGATGGTCAATCAAGAATAAGTCATGCTGAAATTGAAAAGAGCTGGGAAGTGAGCCAGTTTGCAATCACTATAGGAACTGCTTGAGCAAAATTCCTTGTTGCCACTCTAGTAATGAGCATTACCAGAGCATTACTCAAAGGATGCCACTCTGCATAGTTTAATCCTCTCTGATGCAAAAGATGTCTCTTCTGAAATCAGTCCGAATTGTTTTTAAAAGGGGTATCAATAAAATTAAGCACAACGTATTCACTGATTACAAGAACAATAAAAAAGTAGTGGCTCTTGTGTGATAGAGAAGTCCACTAGAAATATCTGGAGGAATACTAAAAGAGCTATAGACCTCAATCTTATTTCACTGTTCTTTTTTAATTTGGTTTTTCAAAGAATCCTATAAAAGAGGAATGACGTGGTAAAATCAAAGACATTCTAGTGAATGTGTTTCCTCCGAAGAAATGAACATGGGCATAGATTTCTTAAAATAAACATGGCTCTTCAAAAATACATATTTTAAAAGTAAAAATTGAGGTTACTTAGCATATAAATTCATGTTCTTTTGCTCTGCAAATGCCTTCCTGGAACAATGAAACTCTAGGCACAGCCATATCAATTTATTATTCTAGTTCCTATGGAAACATGCTTTCTACTCACTGAGGCCAATCGATATGGACACAGTGCAAAGCAAAGATTCTCACAGACAAATCACACCATTTATTTCACTAGTAATATGTGCCCCAGCTACCAGAAGTAATAGCAAAAAAAGGACACAAAGGTCTCTGTGGAATATTCTCTTTACTGGTCACTATGATACCATTCTGAAAACAAAAGCAAAAACAGTCCCACATGTTAGAATCCTGTTTGGAATTTAACACATGCAAACAACATCAAGCACAGAGAGATGAACACTGAGACTAAACAACTAACCAAACTTTTATTTCAAAGGCAAATTTATATATGCTGACCACTGCATTATTCAATAAATCTCAAAGCTCAACAAAGAATGGGCATGCCATTAAAAAGTCATAAAAATAAGTGTTATATTACAGGACGTTATACATTACTGTTAATGATGAAGAATTTGAGACCTCAAGAGAAAACTAGATGAAAGTATGCTAAAATTAATCAGGAAACATTAGTTGCCCTCTAGTATGTGTCCAACACACGTAAGGAAAAAAACTGAATTTTCATTTTAATTTTTATATAGGTCTGAGCTAGGATAATCATCAAGGGCCATAAAATAGATGCAATGTCACTCCAGGAAGAGGGAAACTGTTTGCAATACAACGTATGGGCATCATATGCCACTGAACTGGCAATACAAGATAAAATGAACATGGGACAAAAGAGCAGTATCAATAGGAGCTTGGTACACTGAGCTGGGAGTTTTCAAAAGGAGGAAAAATGTCTGTGACTGACAAAAGTTTAGCGAACAAGAATTTACACAGCTAGTCGAGACCTGAGTGTTTAACGTTGAAAGCAGACGATATTATGATGGGTAGTCTCTGGGGCCAGGAGGCAAAAGGCACATGGATGAGCAGGGGTCCGCACTGGAGCAAGAGGAAGACTATAAAAGGAAAGGGAGGGAGAGAGGGCAGGAGAGAAGGAGGGAGGGGGAAGTGGGGAGAGAGGGAAGAAGGGAGGGAGAGAGGGAAGAAGGGAGGGAGGGAGGGTTCCCTAATACTGGTATATGAGGGGCTGGAGAGATGGCCTAGTGGTTAAGAGCGCCGGCCGCTCTTACAGACAGAGGACCCGGGTTCGATCCCCAGCACCCACATAGCGGCCGAGAACCGTCTGAAATTCCAGTTCCAGGAGAACTCCAGTTCCAGGGGAATCCGACACCCTCTTCTGACCTCCGCGGCATTGCACGACAGGGGTGCACAAACTTGCATGCAGACAGTACATTCATACACATACAGAAATAAATAAAATCAAAAAAATCAAAAAATAAAATAAAATTCATTAAAAAAATACTGGTAAATGAATTTCACCCCAGTAATTTCTGAAAATAATCTTTTAAATTTAAAAAACTATCTTATGTGCGAGTGTTTTGCCTGTGTGTACTAAGCATGCTACATGTGTGCAATATTCACAGAAGCCAAAAGAGGACACTGGATGCTCTGAAAGCAGAGTTACAGAGAGTTGTTAGCCACCATGTGGGTGCTGGGAACCAAATCTAGGTCCTCTGTAAGAGCAGGAAGTGCTCTTAACCATTGAAGCATCTCTCCAGTCTCTCAGTAAGTGATTTTTAATGTTGATGACATTGATGGTGATTGCTATGACTATGTAAAATGATGGAAGCATTCGAACATCATAGGATCTAGAAATCAGATATAATATTGGAGACTGAATATGATAAAAATAAAAACTACATGATCTCTGTGCTCAGCATTATGGAGACATTTAATGGCATAAAAATGTGTAGTACAGCCGGGTGTGGTGGCACATGCCTTTAATCACAGCACTTGGGAGGCAGAGGCAGGCGGATCTCTCTGAGTTCAAGGCCACCCTGATCTACAGAGTGAGTTCCAGGACAGCTGGGGCTACAGGGAGACCCTGTCTCAAAAAAAAAAAAATGTATACTACAAAACACTTTTAAAAAGCAAATCCCCCAAATAGTTCACTATTTCAAATGTACCATAAAGAAGACTGAGATAATATTGTCAACCTCTTGAAAGGTGTTATCTCTGAGTGTTGGGGTGATATGTGATTTATGTTTTTTATTCTTCTGCATAAAGAGCAGACTATCATTTCAAACATCCAACAATTAAATGATTTTATTAGTCATTTAAATTTCATCTGAAATACAATCTTTCATTCAAATTAGACTCATGCCATTACACAATTTAGTAAGATGATTCATGTTTTTCTAGATAGGCCCAGGCATATGGCAACAGGTTCCCACACAATATGCTATGCCACTTTTAAGCAGCAACTTAAAATATGTGCTGGAATTCAAACAGGCTGTAGGTAAAGAGCGCACTCCAAAGCACATGTGCGTTTTCAATGATTTTGTTTGTTTTTTAATCTTATATTTATTCTGAACTTTGTCTCAGAGAGATAGCACCAAAACTAGCCTGTTTTGATATAATTGTCTGCTTTTAAATGCTATCAAATACCAATTATTTCCATGTAATTAGAGGTCTTCCTCCTTTTCTTTTGACCCACAATGCTTGTTTTCCTCTGAAGGTGCTGTCACAGGGAGGGTCCTTCCTCTCAAACACTGGAGTTCACCACCATGACTTGCCACCTCCTTCTTAATGATCCTCCCTGTACATGGTTAACATGCCATTATGATCATCTGTGCCTGCTTGATTTTCAATTCTCATTATTATTACCAAGGTGGGGCAAAAATAAAAGCAATCAAGTGAAACCCTTGGTTGAGATTCCCTCCATATTTCATGAAATCCATCAAACAAATGCCCAGATTACATTTCACTGTAAGATGGGCAAACGCACACCTCTTCAGCTGGGGCCCCTTTCCCACAGCATTCATGGATGCCAAAATCAGCACCTACAGTTCGGGAGCTATGCACAGTTGCATCTTGTTTTGAGTTTTTGTTTGCAAACTGTCAGTAAGATCAGAATAAATTGCATGATATGCAGTCCAATATGTATATTCTTGAGCACATCTCAATGTATCCACCAAAAATATTCATAGCTGCAGGTGTACAAAAAAAGGCAGAATTATGGCTTGATTTGCCTTGATAAGCGTGGCAATTTTCTGTACACTTTTCATAAAGTGCTAATCAATTTCAGCTCAAAATAGATCGAAACACCCAACAGATTGCTGCCATAGTCCACAAATGTTTGTCATTTGTAAGCTGTGGTAATAACGTGAATCCTGAGGAGGGAAACAGCAACTGAACTGTACCTTGTAAAAACTCCTTTCATTTGCCTCATAATCCCTGAAAGAAAGTCAAGAATAATTTTGAAATCACATATGTCTGAAATTTCCATTCTTTCCACATTATATGTCAAAGCAGTGCTTATCGCATAGTAATACTACATCTCTATCACAAACTTCATGATAGAGGGATTATGTCTAGCATTCAATATAATAATTATATGTAGGAATCACGGGGAACATACATATTGTTCAATATTCCTCTAAAATAAAATTACAAATTGGCTCTATCACATGTAACTTGGGTGGATCAATAAATTAATTTCTGTCATTGTATTTATCCATTAAAGTCAGTGCCGTATTCTGAAATGTTTTGTCAATACTCTCGGCCCTCCATCGGTGCATTCCACACACACCGAGCTGTTCGTGCTCCTCTCTACGCACCTTCCTGATTAACAGCACCCTTACCATATGAATCACTCATCTGCCCAGGATGTCTTGCCAAACTCAAATGCCAAATCTTTGCTGAGAGCTGTCATACTCCTACACAGGGAGCTACGGCTCAGAACTAACATAGGCTTTTCCTTTTGTGAGCGTGCGCAACAATTGGTAATGACATTTAGGGAGGGTGGAATGCTCTCCATGAAAGTAGGAGATTCAATGAGAATAGATAACATTTCAAATTTTCACACCTTCTTCTCTACTACAAAAGTGAAAATATAATTTTTAGGATAAAAACTACACAATTTGACTTTAGAAAAAAGAGTATTTAAAAGTTGTGACTTTAAGCAACTTCTGTGATCACCATCTGCCAAAAAAAATTATTGCCAAAATGAGAGGCAGTAGTGTAGTAGACACCAAATCTGCAGTAAGAGACTCTAACTCTTACATGGATCTGATATTTAGCATTGACCTTGAAGAACCTATGTGTCTACTCTAATATCACCTCTTTGTTTATCAAAGGGGGAAGTCTAAGCATAATGAACTCAGGATCACCCAGGTGGTTAAAGGGGATCCTGTGCACTAAGCTCTTAGCAAAGCAGCTTCTGGTCAAGTCCCAGTGAATCTCATTGCTGTTCCCACCACACCACTGCACAGTGTAAGGATCAGGATTCTGATCCTGCCTTACATGACTGTCAGCCAAGTGCTGACTTCCAGATCTAGGTTCCCTTCTGTCACCTATAGTAACATGTTTGGAAACCCTGCCCACAAGACATGGGAAATTATTTGGTCCCAATCCATTTCAAGTAATAGTTAAAAACAATCTGTGAGGGCTGGAGAGATAGCCTAGCAGTTAAGAGCACCCGACTGCTCTTACAGAGGACCCGGGTTCGATCCCCAGCACCCACATGGCGGCTAAGAACCATCTGTAACTCCAATTCCAGGAGAACTCCAGTTCCAGGGGAATCCGAGACCCTCTTCTGACCTCCGCGGCATTGCACGACACGGGTGCACAAACCTACATGCAGACAGCACATTCATACATATACAAAAATAAATAAAATTTTAAAAATTAAAAAAAACAATCTGTGAAACACAGAGAAGTTGTGTGCTGATGACACCCACACACAAATAGAAAATGGTCATCTTTTGCTTCTCCCAGGCTTCTGCCTAATGGAGCAGATGCAGGATTCATTGATAAACGCCCTCCATGATCTCATTCTCTTCTGTATTGCATTGGAATTAAACTAGATAACCACCTCTGCTCACAGTTAGATCTTCAGAGACCACTGAAATAAAGTTTACAAGTGCTGGCCTTTTGATGTGGTTAGGAGAGAAAATTTATTTTGTTCATGCAACTAAAAACTAAATAGACACATCCCAGAAAAAAAAAACATGTTAATAAACTTAAAATGCAACAGCAAAAATACATTTCAAGTGCTCAAATAATTACCAGAATCCAAAGGAGAACAAAAGGCATTTACAATCTCCCCACCAAATTTCTTCCTGTCTTTCTTTCCCATTAGAATATTTCCATTTGGTAGTTGCTAATGGGCAGATAGATGTATGAAAGCAGTCAAAATAGAAGTACATTCCAATGAGCCAAGGCTACTGAAATACATATGTATTTACAAGTTCTTATTTTCTTGAGATCAAACTGTCATTTGCCAGTTTCCCTTTGACACTCAATTGGATTTTATGCAGTTGTGCTTTTTCTTAAAAATGCCACAACATCAGCACAAGCAACATCTGAGACAAACTCCCACCACTTACTTGCACTTTCACAAAGACAATTTAAATACAAATCACCCCTGCAGTCACAGACTCCAGCCAAACTTATCCTTTGGTGAGTTTGGATTCTGTTAGTACTACTTTTAGCTTATAATTGCAAACATGTTCTTAAGGAAAATCTTTTGGAATTTTACCTAGATGATGAACCAAGATCAAGTCCTACAAAAGTTATTTATTCAGAAAAACCAATATTGTTGACATATTTCTATTTATTTTTTATTTTATTTTATTTTATTTTTTTTGTCTTTTTGAGACAGGGTCTCCCTGTAGTCCCAGCTGTCCTGGAACTCACTCTGTAGACCAGGCTGGCCTTGAACTCACAAAGATCCGCCTGCCTCTTCCTCCCGAATGCTAGGATTAAAGGTGTGCGCCACCACACCCGGCTGACAAATACTGTTTTTTTAAAGTGCCTGAACATATCATATAAGATGCTCTTCCACTATCTTTTATATCATTATTACATATAAGTACAGGGACACTTCAGAAACAGGAAAGACTGAAAATTTTATAAAAAGAGACAATTTGAGTTCTATACCCATATTAAACTTTATATTTTCTTTATAAAGCATATATTGTTGTGTAATAACATATAACTTAAGTATTATATATATATATATATATATACCCACATATATACACCGGAATATACTGTCAAATTTAGTTTTGCTAGTAGTTTATATCCAAAAGATTATGAGGACAATATGAAATAAAATATCCTTTCTTCATTCACAGATCAAATCAATGTAATTATTTCATCAATTATTAAGATTTTTCTAAAATTCTACAATTTCTAGCAAATATATCTGCTATATATGCAAATATTAAAATATGCTTCCATTCCTTGATGACATACATATTAGTCACATATAACCTGTGCAATCAGATTCTTTTGTAACCTCACATGCTTTAGCTGAGATTCAGCTAATGTTTTCTAAAGAGAAAAAATTAAGTTCAATGATGAAATAAGTATATTAATTATCTATAGTTACAAAGAATTTTACTCTGAGTCAATACATTTATCTTAGAAAATTTCTACACCTTGGTTTTTACATCTAACAAATGGAGATAATAACTCCATTCTCAGAAATAAGTACTTTGGAGGGAAAATCCACAACAGCTCAGATAGTAGGAGGTCTATCACTGTCAAGGCCCAGGAATGATATGGAATAAATGGTTATAAAATGATGTTAATAGAAGAGCAGTAAATTAAACAATGCATGTGACATACTTAACAGATGAGGCAAAACTGTATATGTGTGAGGATGAAATCCATACAAGCAATAGAAAACACAATTTATTAGATGGCAAAATTGTGCTTTTCTTTCTCTCCTTGTTTCTGTTACTGTTGGCATTATACTGTGTGTGCTATACACTTTAAATTAAAAAAAAATGACAGCCCTGTCAAAAGAATTTTAAGAATTAATCATTGTGCTAAGTAGTTCTATATGGGGCTGGAGTCACAGCACAGTAGTTATGAGCACTTCCAGAGGACTCAGGTTTGGTTCCTAGCACCCTCATGGTAGCTAACAACTGTCCATAACTCCAGTTCTAGGGAATCCAATACCCTCTTCTGACCTCTGTGGGCAGTGCATGACATGGGACCACTTACATACATTCAGGCAATACACTCATACATGTAAAATATTTTTTAAAAATAAATAGTTCTTTATAACAAATGACTATTTAAAGATAAGTAATTTCTATCTACTCACCAAAGGCAGGTAAGAATTTGCCTAAGGTTGGTTTCATTCATTCATTGTCCATGTCCATTTAAACACAGGTTTATAAAAACATCATCAGAGGAGGTTTTAGATAGAAGCCTAGTTGACTTGTGGATTGAGCTTTTTTTCTCTTTATATACACCCACAAATACAGTGGTTACTTATTGCTACAATCATCTTGTTTCATTATACAATTCTATACTTCCCCAGTTAATGCTTGCTCCCATTTGATTCAAGGACTACTGCAAACCTTCACCACCCTCTTCAAACTTTAAAATCCATCCACTCATCCCTTTATTAAACCAAAAATACTAATTAGCATATCCATAATTCTATGTACACTAGGCAAGGATGGAATCCCTGAGCTCAGTTCCAAAAGGGAAATGCAACAGAAGCAAGGGACACCAGGTCACACGATGAGCTGCCTACAAGAGAAGAACCCTGAATCTACTATAACCAACAATAATCATGCCTGCCCTTTGCCCGGATGTACTGCCACAGGGATCCTCATTATTTGAACATCCTTGAACAGACGGTGTGGAATGAAAGCAGCCTGTGCCTCTGGAAACATCCAGAAACACAAAAGCCAAGAACTTTTGTACCCCTGCAGAAATTCCACCTGAATCTCATTTTTTGCGAAGGTAGATTCATAGAAATAAAGAACAGGTCAAGCAAGGCTACAGAGACACTGGGGTGAAAGTTGAAAGGAAGGTCTGAGTAATTTGGAGAGAACAGGACTTTTGGTGATGGGTACACAAACCTATGTAAATATTAAAACTCATACAATCCTCCACTCCCCAAGAAGAAAACTTTATTATAAATTCACTTTTTAAAATGCCATAGTCAAAACAAAACTTCAACAAAATTTAATATTTTTTTGCGTGAAAAGACTTAAGAGTAAGACAGATATCACATAGAATATATTTGCCAATGGGGTATTTGCAAATCATATATAAAGGGTCAGATATCCAGAATCCATTTTGAAAACTCCAACTCAATCACAAAAGACAAAAACTTAAACAAGCATTTCTTCAAGACAAGTGACAAGAAGTTCACGAAAGAGCTCAGCATCAACATGTAGGAAAAGGCAGAAAAGCCCCATGAGCTGTCCCTTCACACTCAGGTGGCCTCCACAAAAGCAGCAGAATAAAAAGGCATCAGCAGAAGATGGCCGAGTAGTAAGCACAGTGCACTCTGGTGAGGATGGAAATGTTTCATTTGTTATGGAAAAGGATTTGGCAGATCCTCAGAAAGTTGTCAAAGTATACTAGACAACCCAACATCTCCACTCCTTGGTATAAAACCAGAAGAACCAAAAATGGGACTCAAACAAATACACACACACACACACACACACACACACACACACACACACACACACTAATGATATAGCAGCAATGCTTACAATAGCTAAGAGAGGCACCCCAAGCATCCACAGACCAATAGACCCATTCATACGTCAACTGTGACACATAAGGAAATACCATTCAACTCTAAAAATGATAAAGTTCTGATACACAATACAGATGTGTCTTGAAAACATTATTGCGCTAAGTGAAATAAGCAAGGCACAAAGGATGAATTTTGTATGATTCTGTTCATAGAGAATATCTAGCAGAACAACAGAGAAAATAAGAGACAAGCACATTCAAGTCTGGGGAGAGTGAACGAGAAAGGATATTGATAATTGTTGCTCAATTCTGATTAATGCCACCGAATTCTCCCCTTAATATGATTAAAATTGTCCCTGGAGTTTGTCAATCCCTTCCTTTAGTTCTCTGAATTCTTCTTTATGCTCTTTAATTTCTCTGCATAGCTCTGCAATTATTCCTCTAAGGTCTGTAAATATGATAGTTTTTGCCACCACAAGAAATACCCTCCAGCCTTAGTTTCTACAAAGGGCAGCCCATTCTCCTCCTCGCTCAGTGCCGTTCTTGTCTAGGTTGGACCCCTAGTTTCTCTATTTTACTCCCTGGTTTGGTTATATTTCACTGTGGACTGTTCATCCTCTGTCTATTCTTTATCCTGCATTCTATGGTTCCAGTGGGAGACATCTTTTGGTCCCATCTAACGGACTTTCCCTAGACTGCTCCATCGCCTCTGTCTCCTAACCTACCTTTCTTCTGTCCTTACTTTAGTGAACTGCCAGGCAGGCACTTGGACACCAAGCCCTGGAGACACCTCTGACTCTCCCTCAAAAAAGCTACTGCTTTCTTCACAGTCCCTCAAAATAGAAACCTGCATTCCCAGTGCTTCTGCCTTTTCTCCTCAGCAATTCTACTTACCCCTCTCTCAAGTTCAAATGGCAATCCAAGGCAGTTTGAAGTTTCATGTGATTCTCCCTCATCCCAAACACAACTGATTTTAGGCTCCTTAAGGACAAGGCCTGTTTGTCACTATGTATCAGAGGTCAAAGCCTTGCACAGCCTGCACTGTAATCTCAGCACTTGAAAGGCTGAGGAAGGAAGATCTGGAGCTCGAGGTCAGTCTTGGTGTTCCTGGCCAGCCCAAGATACATAATGAGAGCCTGTATCATGAAGGGAGGGAGGAGAGAGAGAGGAAAGGAGGAGAAAGGGGACAGGAAGAAAAGGAACTGAAGGAAGGAGAGCAAGGAAATGAAAGGAAGAAAGAGAAAACAACACACCATCATTTCAGTTCTTCACAGGACAGTGAAGTAAGCAACTGATAAATATTTGAATAAATAACTGCTCTTTCTGGGTAATTAATTAAAAATCACAATATCAAAGTTTGAACACAGCAATTTCAGCATGTGGCTAGTGAGTTATTCTACAAATATTATTTTATGGTAGCCAATATTTTTCATCAAAATAAATAAAACAGGACAATTCAGAGACTTGCCACCTGCCCTTTCTTGTCTTCTGATTAGGCAATTGATCTGGAATTGTCTGGTACCCTGTAATTATGCTAAAGACCTACACATCAGTCCCAGATAAAGTGAGCTCGAAAGAAATATACATCAGTCAAAATTGCTTCAAAGTTCATGTTTCTTCTCCAGTTTGTTTTATCTTGTTTTCAGCTGTACTAAAGTGCACATAAAACTTACTCGGCTTCCTGCTCTCCCTCTCTCTGATTAAATACTGGAAAACAGGATCTTGTTGTGAAGCCCAGGTTGAATTTAAAACCATAACCCCCTCCTGCTTCTGTTTCCACAGCACTGGGATACCAGGTGTGCAACACCTCTCCCAAGAGTAACCATTTTTAAGGGTGAAGTTCAGAACTCTCAATAACAGTCCATGTTATTTTGTAACCAATCTCTAGAATTTTTCCATCTGGCAAAACTGAAACTACATGCCCAGTAAATGACTCCCCACTTACCTCTCCAGGCCTTGGTGCTGCCACTCTGTTTTCAGGAACTGTTTTTCTACCTGGCTTCTTTGCACTAGCAGCACAATGCCCTCACGGTTCATCCACGGTGTCCCAAACATCAAAATATTCCTCTTATTTAAGGTTGAATAGCCTCCTGTTGTGTGCACTGCATGGTATACAATTTGCTTATTCATCCACCAATGAAACTTGGACTGTTTCTAACTCTTGGTTGCTATCACATCTCCAGTTTCCATTAATAATAGACTATTAAAAAGTATATCATATCTAAATATAGCAAATTTAAAGTTTGAAGAAAGAAGTATTTTACCATGTATAGATTTATTGCTTTTTTCAATATATATTATATTTAGAAAAAATTTTATCTTTGTAATTCACACTTTCACAAACAGGCATATGTTTAACAGGATCTAAACATCATGTCTGTTTTAAAAATGAATATTCATTCACTTTATTGACAAAGTAGCTCTTTTTAGCAACATTTAGAAGGAACTTACTTTGGGAAAAGATTTGTTTACTTATTTCTGAGTTGTGTTTGATTGACATATCACAAAATACTTTATTTCATACATGAATATGTAAAAATTCCTAGTCATTTGGAGATGCACCTAAGCTCTGCCATCTAAGTGTGCACAGTCCAGAAACCTCACAAGATTTGGAACAATGACAAGCAAAATGAATAAACAACTGTGGAACTTCTGCAATCTGTCCTCACTCACTGCTCCCACACACATCTCTGTCAGCATCTGACCCCGTTAGGGATCTGATAAGAGGATTGTAAAGGCCGGCAGATTTTATTTTTAACCTCCCCATATGGCTGACCTTCTCCACTCAATGTGAGCACCATCAACAGAGACAGTCATCACACGGCAGCTCCTACCCTAAAATGTTTGGATAATTTGGTCAATTCCAACATGATGCTCAGTTGAATAATAATATGTACAACATGATGTCTTTTCTGCTTAAAACCTACATATAAATATAAAATATCTGCAAGACCACAGACAAAAGTAGTTTACCTTCCTTGTAATTTAAAGCACTATTTTAAGTTCTATACAATGTTGTGCTTATCTGATAAGCATAATTTTAAAATGTTTATTATTATGATTATCATTTATATCTTTGAGTGTTTTGCTTGCATGTATATAAGTTCACCAACTGCATACAGTGCTTATTGCCTATGGAGGTCAGAAGACAGTATCTGACCCACTGGAAGTGGAGTTACAGACAGTTGTTAGCTGCCATGTGGGTGCTGGGAATTAGAGTGTTCACTGAAAACCTCAACTCATAGAAATACAAAGCTGGCTGCTCTTGGAGAAGACCTGGGTTCAAATCATGTTATACAATGCCCACAGAGATGGTAAGATGGCATCAGATTCCCTGGAACTGGAGTTATTGACAGTGGTTAGCCACAATGTGGGTGCTGGGATCTAAACCCTCATCTTCTGCAAGAGTAGCCAATGATGTTCATCAGTGAGCCATCTCTCCAGTCCCTTAGCTTTGTATTCCTATGAGGTGAACTTTTAGTGAGCACTGTAATACTAAACGCAAAACACTGCTCTAGTTCAAACATAGGTTTGGTGTTGGTTACCAGCACCCACACATCAGCTAACACATGGTACCTCAATGAGAGCTCTTCTCTTAACCACAGAGCCATCTCTAGCCTTAATAAATACACACATTTATTTATTTATTTATTTATTTTTTGAGACAGGATCTCCCTATACCCCAGCTGGCCTGGAACTCACTCTGTAGACAAGGCTGGCCTTGAACTCACAGAGATCCACCTGCCTCTGCCTCCCGAGTGCTAGGATTAAAGGCGTGTACCACCATGCCTGGCTTAAAGATAGTTCTTAGCTCCCATGTGGGTGCTGGGAATTGAACCCAGGTCCTCTGCAAGAGCAGTCGGTGCTCTTAGCCGCTGAGCCACCTCTCCAGCCCCAACACACACAATTATTAAAATAACTTTTGCCAGTAACATTTTTCAATCATTTGTTTTCTAATGTAAAATATACATGATAGTATCTCAACTTGAAAACTGGACTTGGGCTAGAGAGATGGCTCAGTGGTTAAGAGAACCAACTGCTCTTGCAAAGGACCTGGGTTCAATTCCCAGCACCCACATGGCAGTTAAGAACTGTCTTTAAGCCAAGTGTGGTGGCACATGCCTTTAATCCCAGCACTCGGGAGGCAGAGGCAAGCAGATCTCTGTGAGTTCAAAGCCAGCCTGGTCTACAGGGCTAGTTCCAGGCCAACTGGGGCTACATGGAGACCTTATCTCAAAAACACCAAAAAAAAAAAGAAAAGAAAAGAAAAAACTAGACTTAAAAAGAGAAAGAAAGTAATAGAATTTGACACTCACAAAAAGAACACTATGCATATCATTGTATTTATATTTCAGGTCTAAAATACCCCATGTTAATGATCATTTAATGTAATATTCTCAATATTAAAAATATTTTCCATACAGGAAAAGTTTGCAGAGGAAGTAATATAAAGTAAAATCATCCACCTATTTATTCAACACACTTTTAAAGTGCTTGCCACAAAGACAGAATGAAAACTATATATTCAAAACAAGACAAGAAAGCAGATCTCAAGACACCATAGACTTCAGTTGGTGCAAAGACACATGTTGGCATTTGATTAGAGTCCATAGCAGGTGAGAGCAGAGGGGACAGAGGCTGGGGTGCAGAGCAGAGCCAGTACAAGGTTCCTGCCAGAGAAGGCAAGGCACCCAGCACAGAGACAGCAGTGGATTGAATCTTTAGAAAGGGGCCAGGAGGGTAGCTCTGCAGGCAAAATCACTACCACAGAGCCTGAGGGAACTGAGTCTCATCACTGGGAGCCACAAGGTGGAAGGGGAAAACCAATTTCTGTAAACTGTCTTCCAGTCTCTCCACATGTGCCATGGTGCATGCACATGTGTACACACACAAATATTCACACACGCACACACACACACACACACACATACACACACAAGCTATCAATAAAAAAAAGCAATGAAAATACTCACATGAGTCTGAACTCAGCAACTCTGGGTGACCTGACATCGTCTACCAAGGAGACTGAGCTGGACGAAGGCACAGAGGCCAGAAAAAATGTCAATATTCTTCTTTTCAGGCTTAATTTTTTGGAGCCTGAGAAAATAAAATGCTTAGATATGTATTTCTTTCCTTTTATCATTTTTATTTTATGTGTGTGCGTGTTATGAATGCAGGTATGTTAGTGAACCCATATTGTTAAATGCCTACCAAGGTCAGAAGAGGCAAAGTTAGGGACAGTTGTTAGCCACCATGTGGGTTTTGGGATTCGAACCCAGGTCTTCTGCAAGAGCAGCCAGTGCTCTAAACCACTGAATGCTCTCTCCAGCCCCTCAGCTTTGCATTTCTTTTTTTTTTAATTTTATTTATTTCTGTATGTGTATGAATGTACTGTCTGCATGAAGGTTTGTGCACCCGTGCCGTGCAATGCCGCGGAGGTCAGAAGAGGGTCTCGGATTCCCCTGGAACTGGAGTTCTCCTGGAATTGGAGTTTCAGATGGATCTCGGCTACCATGTGGGTGCTGGCGATCGAACCCGGGTCCTTTGGAAGAGCGGTTGGCGCTCTTAACCGCTAGGCCATCTCTCCAGCCCCAAGCTTTGCATTTCTAAGAGTTGAGATTTCAGTGAACAGTGTACATCCAAAAGACAAAACACTGCAGTGTATTTGACACTCATAGTGACCATCTCACCTAGCAAATACCATATGTTTTTTAATTCACCTGGCTCTTCACTCACATTCCTCTGCAAATTCCCCTTCATGCATTTCAATATGTTGGAAATATCCCATACTGGAACTATGGAACCAAAGGGAAATTTTAAATACTCATCCAGAACACATAAAATCAATTAAAAGTTCTAAGATTCTTCAGGGGGGGAAAAAGCCAGCATTTTGCAGGGTTAAGGGAAATTCCCATTCTCTAGAAAGAGGAATTTAAATTACCTTGATTTTCTAATACACTGCCAAAAGTAGGTTATACAGATTGCTTGGACGTGTGAAAAGGCTCTGCTGCCCACCCGCAGCCCCTCCAGGCAACCATGCAGAGTTAACCCTGAGGACCACTGGAAGGAGGGATTAAATGAAGGAATGCCAGAAAGAGAATTACTCCCCAGTCAGACCCATTCTTATGGGAGGAAAGGTCTCAGTAAATTCTAACCACTAGCAAGCACTGTTGCTCATTACATCCCCGAATCAATGTGACCAGGAAGTATGCTTAGTCTGGGGAACATCCCCTCTGCTTCTGTGCTCAGGCATTCGTAAGCTTAGCAGTAGCTGACAAGATTAAAAAGACATGATGTTGAACATAAAGAATTTCTATAATTCCTAAATATAGACATGTAGACTTAGGTAGAATGTGAGATTTCTAATTAAAGTAATCCTTCCTACTCTCACTCTTCCTCTCTCCGCAGCCAAAGAAAACAAAACCACTGGAGTTCCATTAAGTTGGTTGCAGTCTTTCATGATATAAAATGTGGAGGTAGAACGTGTCAACATCTTCAAAGGAACAAGGTTTTTTTTTTTATTTTTGAGACGGATTTCCTAGAAGTAGGTGCAACCATGCAGTGAAAAATTCCTTTAGCTGGCATTGCTTTGTCTGTCACGCTTTGTTGATCACACTAGTATGCAGACTGTTACATGATGATAAAGAAAAACCATGACACACACTCTTGAGAAGCTCAAGCAAAAGGATCACAGGTTCAAGGCCAACCTTGTCTACATAGTAAGTTCTAGGATAGCTTAGACTACATTGAGAGAACTGTCTAAAAAAGAAGAGACCTGAATTACAATTGTTCTTTCTTTGATGATAGGAGCTGTCATTTTAACACAAATGATTGACGCTCAGCATCAAGCAGTTCTCTGGAAAGGAACTTGTGCACCTCGCAAAGGCACATCTGGTGGCTGCAGATGGTGAGGATTAGCATATTTCCAGCAATGACATGCCAAAAAGCCCAACACAAAATAAGACTTGTGCCTGATGTTAATTGTTGTTCTTGTTAATGTTAATATAAAACCCTCCAGGGGCAGTTCAAATGCTTGCTCTCATCTGAAACTTTAGGGGTGGGATGAGGGAGCAATTATGATCCTATTACCCTGTGGTAGTGAATTAACTTTTGTGGCAACCCTCTGCCACTCTTGTCCCCTTCCTTATCTACAAACACAGGCAAGTCTGTCACCAGCGGTGTGACAAGTGCAGGACAGGGTGGACACAACAGACACTCTCTGTAAGGCAGGAAAAACAGATCCGCATATATACATGTATGCAATATGTCCACTGTGGCAGCACAGTAGGTGGAACAGTCTTTCTTTAAAATAAGTATTGAAGAGGCTCTCAAGAACACATCTTGATCCCAGCACTCAGGAGGCTGAGGCACGTGGATCTCTGTATATTCAAGGCCAGTCTGTTCTACAAAGCGACTTCCTGGTCAGTCAGGGTTATACAGTGGAACCCTATCCCCAAAATAAAAGATGACAAGATGGAAAAGGCTGTTATTAATAAGCAATGTAACATGTCATAATTCACATGAAAGACATAAGGTGATACATAAAGGTCACGTTAGGGTAAAAACACAGGGTCATACAAATCCCCTCAGAATGACTGACCAACTTTGATATGGAATGGCTGGACAGGCATCATAAAACACCCTGTCTGACAACTGAAGCTTAGGTTCAATTCTAAGTAAGCAAATATGTTTGAGAGAGCAAGACCACCCAGGTCTAGATAGACTCATTTAAAGGTAACGGGACAGAAATGCAAGTGTTATTTACAGAAGTCTGTGGCATACACATTGATAAAAAATGAGTAACAGAAACCAAATCACATACAACAATTAAATAGAAAAAGTATTGGGGTTACACACACACACACACACACACACACACAATACAGACACAGAGATCAGAAACCTGATCCTAGATTATTATTATAACACTAAGTGATTTTAAGCTCATTTTGGTGTAATGTCTCTAATATCTATTTATAAATATTCCACTTATTTCTAAAATAATTTCTAAAATAACTGATCTTAAATGCATACAGCACAACTGTAAACAAGGTGAAAATAACTTACTGAGTAAAGTTAGGCAAAATCAGCTCTTTACTGCAAAAGAGTGAGATCTAAACTCTTGAAACATCCACTTTCTCTTGACCTCTGAACTGTATTCCTAATATTACAGACACCAGAGTGTTCCATGTTTAGTTCTTTAGAGATACCTAAAATTCCCCAAATGTATTTCCAGTGCTTGAGTCATTGGTACAATCTCTTTACTAACATATATCAATTGTACCAAGTAAGGGTTTCATTATGGCATCTCCATACATATACATAATGGACTCTGATCACATTCTTAAGTTTATTTTAACTTTAATGCAATTTAAAGTTTAAGTACTGCTAGCTAACATGTCTGAAACAATCACTGTTAATTACATTTCAGGTCTGGAGAGATGGCTCAATGGTTAAGAGCACTTGCTCTTGCAGAGGACCAGGGTTCAATTCCCAGCACCCACACAATATCTAACAACCATCTGTATCTCCAATACCAGGAAATCTGATGCTCCATTCTGACCTCTGTAGGCACTGTGCTACATGGGTATATTTACAAACATGCAGGAAAAACATTCATATGCATAAAATAAAAATAATAAATATCAAAAAAACAAACATTTCTACTCTAAATTAGAAGACTACTCCCAAACCAAAATTTCAATAATGATTCATAGTTTCAACATGACAGAGACTATCACACAATAGTACTGCACTTCCAAGCATGAGCAAGTTCCTAAATCAAATCGCCAGCCACTAACACAAAAAAGAAAAACAATAGCAACAAAAAGATTTCCATTTTTTTTTTTGTCCACACTATTGCAAAAGTCAACAAAGTGTACAGCAAAAAACATAATCTTTGTCATTCACTGACTAGGTTCTGAAGGAGCATAGGGGTTCAGAAATTTTGCTATGAACATTTTAGAAAGTAGCATTGCATCTCTCTCTCTCTCTCTCTCTCTCTCTCTCTCTCTCTCTCTCTCTCTCTCTCTCTCTCTCTAATAGAGTATATCCACCTAGTAGTATAGTCAATTTTATCCAATGATCAAGAAATGCATAGGGAATTAGTGACCCACAGTCCTGGGTATTTCTGTGATGGTTTTTCTAGAGAGGATTCAATTATTAGTATCTGATCTAACCAATAGTTTAATTCCTTGATGGATTCACACTATGATGGGATTATTGAGAAGTGATGAAAGATAGCAGATGGGGCCTACTTGGAGGAAAGAGGTAACTGAGGAAGGTCCTTGAAGGTTGTATTTATCTGGCTCCTTTATATGCATTTTCCCTCTGTGTTCAGTGGGATTCTGCATAAGCACCTCTGCCAAGCCCTCCCCCTCTGCAAAGGGTGCAACCTTCCCAAACCAGAAGCTCAGATAAATCTTTCCCACTTTACATTGTTATGCTAGGCATTCTGACATACCAAACAAGGCTAACTGAATTAACTGTTTTCTTTTTTTTTTTTTTTTTGGTCTTTTTGAGACAGGGTCTCCCTGTAGCCCCAGCTGTCCTGGAACTCACTCTGTAGACCAGGCTGGCCTTGAACTCACAAAGATCCGCCTGCCTCTGCCTCCCAAGTGCTAAACTGTTTTCTTATGATAATATATATTTAAAGAAAAGACCCATAATGACTCAGGTGTTTTCTTCAATATCAATCTGAGAGCATGGTTTTCTCTAGTGTGAAATCTCTCACAAAGTTTTCTACTGTTGATGTGAGAATTGTTAGAGACTGTTGTATATGGTTGTAGACAGGAACTTTTTTACATTAAGGACTCTTCATTTATTCTCTGAAGAAGTATGTTTCATATATCTATATCTATCTATCTATCTATCTATCTATCTATCTATCTATTCATGAAGCAAAAGCCAACAAGAGGGCAAGCCAGAGGCACTGTTCATGTGTGACCTTATGGTATGTATGCCACTCAGCACCTTTATCCACAGCACACTCTAATCTCTATTCCCCACTTCTTACAACAAATATATATATATTTTTTTTTCCAAACACTTTTAAACAGGTTTCAGGAGTAATTTTTTTCTTTTTTTTTTTTTTTTTGAGTTTTTATTTTATTTTTTTTCCCGTGTACTTTCTTTTTTTTTTTCATAAATTTATTTATTTATTTATTTAGTTTTAACAAATCTAGACCCGTGTTCCCGCTCATTCCCCCACCCCGCCAGAGCTCATGCATTCTGCCAGACATGCTTTCCATCTCTTAGCCATTCTCAATATTTTCCATGGGGAAGTTGACTGTTTTGAGCAGAAGTTCACTGTTTCAGTCAGTTCTTTGATGCAGTCTTTTCTATTGTTGCTGTTGTTTCCAAAATGCGTTATGCCCAACTGCTTTGGACAAAAGCTCAGGGGGCCCTATACAAGAAATACTTACAATCGGGTAATTGGCACTAGCATCCACAGATGAGGGATACCATTCGTCGTTTGTTTTTCTGGGACTGTGTTACTTCACTCAGCATTTCAGTGCTTCTTCATGTAGTGTATAGTACCAACTATATTAGGAACAGAAGCATTCATTTACATAAAAATAAAATGTATATGAAATAACAGTTACCATAAATATGTAAAAAATAAACTGGCTGGCTTTCAAAGTACTAGAATGTTCTATTCATACTACCAGAAAGAAAAGTAATCATTAACCTTGTGCAACTACAAAATCAACAGGCCTGACAAGATATGCCCACTGGAGCAATAGTGGCATCAATGTCATTAAGAGTAATCAACAACCTTCTGCTTGGATTTAACACCCTCTTCACAACAGGGAGCCCATTCCTGGCATTACAATCAAGACCAAGAACCTACCCTGTGTCTAGACAGCCACAGGCCATGAAGGAGAACCTACTATTTTTCTGTCAAATGAACTCAATATTAAACCAATTCTAAATGGTTTATTTTAGATTAGTACATCTCTCAACTTTTACCAGAAAAACTTCTTCTTGCAGAAGATGGCTATTAACACAGAAATCCACAACTGGTCCACCTGCACAAAACATGAGACATCTGGTCTGGGCGTGGTGGTGCATGCCTTTGATCCCAGCACTCGGGAGGCAGAAGCACATGAATCTCTGAGTTCAAGGCCAGCCTGATCCACATAGTGAGTTCCAGGACAACTGGAGCTAGAGGGAGACCCTGTCTCAAAAAAGACCAAAAAAAAAGCCCACAAACAAAAATCAAGAGATATCAGAGTGCTCTAAATAAGGCAGGTATATCGCAGCCTCTTCTACCATTTTCTTCTCCATTTTCTTTAAGGGTTTAGACTTGATAAGCCTTTCAGGAAAAGAGAAATAATGATAGAGACATTAAGTCTGAGAGGTGTGGTAGGGTCAGGATGGAGATTGGGGTGGGGTCTGAATATTATCAAAATGCACTGTATGAAATTCTCAAAGAATCAAAATATTCAACAATTATTGTTGCTCATACACGTTTAAGTTTTGAACAATGCCATGGGCATGTAAGAGAAATAAGAGTTGGGTATTACAAAGAAAATTAGTGTTATTATTTGCTATATAATTGCATATTTAAATACAGAGAAGCAATTTAAATATCTTAACATAAGTGGTTTTCTTTTTTGCAAAAAACACACATGAAAGGAGTATAATTGTTTCCATCTTCTTACTATTAGCTATGTGACCACAAAAAATTACTCAACTGCAGTTTTCTTATCCCCAAGTAAAGGTAAAAGTATGTACTATATTTTATGTTAATTTTCTTTTTTCACTTTTTTATTGACTTTTTGGAAATTTCACACTATATATTTTGATCATATTTAGATTCCCCCCCCCTACTGGCAACCCCCTTTACTACCCCCACCCAATTTCATGTATTTTGATTGACAGATAGATAGATGGCTATAGAGTCAAAGTTGTGTACCCAAATGCCCTTCATTGTGGGTTCATCCACTCTAGCCTGATAAATCCACCAAGATTCTCATCCTTAAATGAGACTGACTCTTCCTCTCTCAGCAGCTATGTTTTACCAATGTGTCCTCAGGTACAGTTGGGATTTCTTATCCACTGCCCTATGTCTATGCTGGAATTTTGTGTGGTTTGAGCTTACATGGGACTTGTTCACACATTCACCATTGCTTTGATTTCCTATGAGTAACTAACCAGTTGCCAGTTGCCTGGAAAACTGTTTCCTCTGGGTCATTCACCACTTCTGCTCCTATACTCGTTCTGAGCCATCTTCTGCAATGATCCCAAAGCCTTGGGGGAGGTAAGAGGCTTAATGTAGGTTTCTTATTTGGGGATAAGCACTCTGCAGCCTTTTATGTTCTGCATGCTGGCCTGCAGAAATGAAAGTTGTCGGGAAAACCAAACAAGAAACCAACATATCTAAGTGATTTTAGTTACAAATAAATTCAGGAAAATAAAGGGATTTTAAAAACAAGAAAAGGGTGTAAATATATATTTTCTTCCTTTCCAAGTGAATATTAATCAATAAAAACATAATATAATTAGGCGTGCTATGAAATGAGTTGTCTAGTGTTGCCTAATAATCAAAGCTCCTTTCATTTATCCAATAAAAGTGTACAGAGATCAATTCTAGGCCAGAGAAGTATTTAAGTTCCAAGAATACAGAAAAAAAAAGAAATAGAAATAAACTGAGCATACAATCTAACACAGGAGACAGATGTCAAAGCATCACATAGAAACATGCAGAATCAAGTGGTAAAACAGGAATGAGGTCAATGCCAATCAAAAGTATAAGAAGGAAAAACCAAAATCTACCATACTCTACCATGATATTGGGAAGGTCGCTGTACTATAAAAGCTATTGTTAGGAGTTGAAATAGTATGTCACAGTTAATCCTGCTACCCTCAATTATCACAAGTACAAAAGTATGCCCTAGGCCATAACTCACAATAACGGCAATAAGAGCTGGCAGGTCTCCAGGTACCTGGGAAACGCTAACCTGAGGGTGTAACCAACAAAATGCTTGACATCTAGATACACTACAATCTCATCTATGTTCACTGAGTCCTCTCCAGCAAACAGAGGAAATGACATAAACTAAAAATCTTTCCATAGCAATTCTCTAATGAGGTTCTCAAATTAGTTGTGCCATGTGATTACCTACATAAACTTCTTCAATCCTTAGATGATTATATTGCTGAAACTACCATCGTAGCCTTATACTGCTTTTTTCAATATTTTACCAAATGGAGGTCTCTCCAATGTTCTGTTCTCCAGGGGGTAAAGCAATGAGCAGCCAGTTTCAGCACACTCAGTTATGCTGAATGTTCTCAACTCTCCCTAGCCCCATATAATTAAAGGAGCAAATCTCAAAATGGCATCTTATGAACGTAAGAGCCATGTCACACAAAAGTACCTCCTTTCAACCTTCCCTGACCCTTTACTGTATAGTGTCTGACCTAAATCCGCAAATCCTTCATTCTTCATCTATGAAGGAAGCATTCCTGGGACAATAACTAACTTGTCACAGTATATGACATTCTAGCCTACAGCTGTTATCAAAAAGAGAGAAAATGAAGGTGAGAAGGAGAAGGGCTGACAGTGTGGACGATGCTTACATTAAAGCTAAGTCAGGGCTGGAGAGATGGCCTAGCGGTTAAGAGCGCCGACCGCTCTTGCAGAGGACCCGGGTTCGATCCCCAGCACCCACATGGCGGCTGAGAACCGTCTGAAGCTCCAATTCCAGGAGAACTCCAGTTCCAGGGGAATCCGAGACCCTCTTCTGAACTCCGCGGCGTTGCACGACACGGGTGCACAGACTTGCATGCAGACAGTACATTCATACACATACAGAAATAAATAAAA